>JAUMHI010000055.1:8508412-8566640 GCA_032359435.1 Enteromius unitaeniatus
GTAATTACATTGTATTATTTATAAATTACAATTGTAGCCCTAGACAGAAACTATATGATTTTATTAATACAGTGTGACTGATTTTATGGTCTCAAGCATTCAGAAATCACACTAAATAAATGTCCACGTTTTTGTTGAATAAATTAAATAGGCTGAATCATTTCTATTTCAAAAAGGTGGCCAAATTAAAATATAAATGATAATAAATTAAGTGGGTATTTGAATAAAATCTTTGGTCAATATTAAACAAAGATTGGATTGTCGATTATCAGCCCTTTGGTGCCCTTGGCAGACACTGTATTGCATTATGTACTTTTACAGTGTTATTCAATGAAACCATAATAAAACCATATACTGCCTCTATGTTTTTATATCATACATTTTACGACATGGAAACTGCAATGTTAAGTCCAAATGCGTTGTTGTTGGTGGTGAAATCACTGACAATAAAACACATTAGTCTACTAACGTCATCCAAACATGTTTCACAGGACTATAAACGTATATCTCTGCTTTTTTTTTCTTTCTCTGTGCGCTGATGTCTTTTGCCTGATATAGCCTAGCTGTCCATCAATTATGATTATTTGTATTCAGTCTCAAACATAGGTGAGAGCAAGCGCGCGCCGTCCCAGATGTTTGTCAGGTGTGCTTAAACTACGTTTATCTTTTTTTTTTCCTTTTAATAATTAGCCTATATTCAGCCAAGAACATAAGTGTAAACACTTTCACTCTAGTAAAACCAACACTACTGCTGTGCAACAATTTAAATAATGCAAGAGATGATTCATCATTTTCACGTCATCATGCAACTGGTGATGACTACTTCTCCTTCAGTGACCGCTACAGATAATTACCTTTTTTTTTGTTTTGTTTTAACTTTATAGTTGCATTAAGAGAAAGATTAACACATCTTCTTCTTGTTATTATTGACTAAACAGTGCCAGGATAGTTTGGAACTTTCTGTTTTGGGCCAAGTTCGATCTGTTCTAATAATTTATGGGCCAAAGCTCGGTATATCACTTAAGTGTAAAGACAACACTCTCTTAAGTGCAATTATGTCATTACCTTGTTGTAAAGTTTAATGTTTGTTCCTGGTGTGGTAGAGCCAAAATGAAAGACAAGTGGAGCCTGCACAGAGAAGCCTTCTTCTACATCAGCAGGACGCTCGATGCACAGAGCTGACATAGTTCCAGGGACAGAGACCTACAGACAAGAACGATAAAACATACATATATCTCTTCATGTCTCACAAGCCCGTGATGTTTAGCAAATATTGTATTGATCGTTCAGGCATCATTTACTTACACTGCTCTGGCCGACATCCAGCTCTACCAGCGTAGGCCTTCGCCCGAGTCGCACAGCATAGTTCAGCAATACTCGACATACTGTCGACTTTCCCACATCAGTTGGTCCGACAACCATTACCTACACAACAAAAAGTTTAATTACTTATATTAAATGACATTACTATTCAACAGGGAGTTGGTAGGATATTTTTAATGTTTGTTTAATCATCGTACGCTCACCATAGCTTCATGTATATTATATTAACTTCATGAAATATTACCACAATTAAGAATAAGCCTTAAAATGTCATTTATTCTTGTGATGGCAAAGCTGAATTTTTACAAGCCATTCCTCCAGTCCTTTGACAAATAATCCTAATACGCCGATTTTTACAAAATAGTTGTGCTGTTTGATGTTTTTGTGGATGAATTTTGTTTGATAAATAGAACGTTTAAAAGAACAGCATTTATTTGAAATAGAAATATTTTATAACTCTTATTTGTGATCAATTTAATGCACACCTGCTAATAATGCTGTAACGGGGTGAAAAGGTTTCCAAAAACTCTATCCTGAAAATAAACGTATTTTTGAACTTGCTATTTCCTACCAACCCCAAATTTTAGAAACAAATTGTTCGTCAAGTTTGTTTACACACCCGGGGCCCTCTCTCATTTTCTTTCTCCGCCTGACGTCTCATCTGCTCCAGAGCTGCATGGGTGTTGAGATACAGCAGCATGGGTGTATCTTTGGAGATATAAGCTACCTATGTATTTATGGGAGAGTAAAAAAAACATGTTATTTAGCATTCAATGTCATTATAGAAATCCACTGACTAACACATATGACCTCTCTCACCTCTGTCTTGCCTGAAAGCGACACGCTGCAGCCTTGCCATGTAAACACAGCAATCTTAGAGCCCGATCCGAAAGTGTACTTCTTATTTCGGTTCAGTTCAGATCCGAACACCTCCGCTAGACCGGACAACAGCTCGAGCTGGACTCGTTCTCCTGCCTCGATCTCAAAGCGCAGTTCTGTCTCTTTCTCCAGGTCAAAGCGCGTCCCTGAAGTCCCAGCGCTGCCCGACGAGCTCATGCCCTCCTCCGCTGACTTTTCTGAGGCTTCTGCTGTCATGGCTGCGACAAATAGAGCACTAGGATGTTCAAAAACCGCTAGTGCTAGATACTTGTAGTCTTACAGATGAAATGCTATACCTGCTGGAATTCGTCCCCTTTTTATTTAGGTTGTCAAAGGAGTTCAGGTTGTATTCGCTTCTTAGCGTTAGCCTGTTGAATATAATTAAACTGATGGAGGTCGAACTTTGCAAATAATATTATTTAATGTACCGTAACATGCCTAGACTCTTCCAAACATCCACCGTTTCAACTATGCCTTCTTATTTGGAAACTATCCCTCCTTCACAGCAGCGAGGGGTACTGTTAAACTACCGCACCACAGTGATGATGTCATGTCGCGGGTAGATGATGTCATGCAGTAGGTGTCCAATGACCAAGATCCTCACAAATGTTGTGTTATAATGTTAATTATGTATCTGCGTTTACACATTGTACAACTATATTAACCTTTTTGAATTGAATTGAATTGAAGTGGAACTAGCGGTAGGTTGAAAGATGGGATTCTATGGGTGCACAATAATTTTAATTGCCTATGATAAAAAGCTTGTTAAAAATACAGTGCTTGATATGTCAACATATGCGTGTAAAAATGGTCATTATTATTCATTTTGCCGTAGCCAACCATAGTGCATGTTTACAGTGAATAAAATGCTCAAAGTGTTGTATATTTAACTACATTTTGTTGAATTAACATGTATGGAATGATGCACTGAAAAACTGATTTATTCATGGAACAAAGAATATTTTCTATAGGGCTAAAATATTCTATTTCTGTCTTGTTACTTACTGGCTGATATTCATCATAAATATGGAGTACTGTCGAACTCAATTTCACACATTTTAGAATTAAAATAACAAAATATAAAAACGAAAGCCAGGGAGATTATGCGAATGTATTCCCATGTGTCAGTTTATTTATTTTGTTATATATATAATTTGCATTTATATTTTTTATTTCAATATTTTCTATGTTTTGATTTGTAAAGATTCCAGCTCTATTATGACGTGCCAGGGTATGACGCTCATTATAGAATCATCGAACGTTCTAAAGTAACAATTATTAAAATACTTAGATATTAATATAATTCTTAGATAGTTATTTTAAGTTCTTATTACTTTTCTTTAGTTTATAGTTATTTTATCTGTAATTATACATATTTTCATTTTCCAATCCACTCTTGACCCTTTTTAACACTGTAAATTAATTTAAAATGTCTGGATTTTATTATAATTATTATTATTATCATCATTATTTTAGTTTGATAGTTTTTTTTGACTGTACTATAGCCAAAGATGATCGTTCTCAGACCATTGGTGGGGCAGCAATGAGCTCTGGTGGTGACCTGGTGTAACTGCTCAAACAGAAAACATTTACCCCCGCTTACTTCCAATATTATGAAGCTGCAGACCCGAAGAGCCAAATGCACTCTCAGACATGTACCATGTTTCCAGACACCGCCAGCTGCTGTTTGGAAGATTATCTAACCTGATTAGTTCATATTACCTAGCCTGAATTCAATTGCTGATAGATTGCAACTTATTTTCTAACTCATTATTCTACTATAAAATATTACGGTATATATTACATATGATATCACACATACTAGGTTATGATTTAATGCTTTAAGTCAACTTTATTTGTATCAATTGTATTTGTAAATAGAAATTGTTTAGTTACTCAAATACTTTCAGTCATTTATTGTTTTCCTAGTTATTTATCAAGTTCTTTAATATTGAGTTAGGGCATGAACATTAACTTTGCTTAGGATGCACACCAGTAATGCTTTTCTAATGCATTTATGTATATTACATCAATGTCCCAATTGAACTGTCCTAATCCAGGTTTAGGCTAAGCCCTGTCTATGAAACCGGACCTGATACGATTTACATTTTCAATATTTTGCACACACCAACTTAAAAAAATGCTTTCGTGAGAAAACTGCGCAAAGACGACTGTTGCATTTCTTCATCTTACAGAAACTTTCCACACCAAAAGGTGGCAGTGTCCGTCTTACCTACTTTTTTATTACTAACGTAACCCGCCAAACTTTGTGTGTTGTAGAAATGGCGACTCGAGCCAAATCAGGTCCGTAACACGTGTCGAAACTTTCGTGTAGTTTACAACAGAATGACTTACTATTACGTATACTCGTGTATAAATATGTTGCACTGTGTTTTCGGATTTGATATCTTAGTGGTAGTCAAACTGCTCGTGTGCAATCTCATTGTGAAATCCTTTAATGCATAAACAGCTAAACGAATACTCCCTGCCTTTGGTTATACATCATCTTGTTTATGCATAACCGAAATACTGTGACACTGTAATATACAGGTCGTGGTAGGAAGCGTAAGACGGACGTGGATGCAGAAGCAGCAGTGGAGGACAAAAAAGAAAAGCTTGATGAAGTTGACATAAAAGATGAAGAAACAGGACAAAGGGTCGTCATTGAGCATTGGTAAGACCCACTGAAAATATGTTCATGCATGCACTGCTTGTTTTGTAACCATTTGTGTCAATTATTTCCAGATTTTTTTCACTATTATAATTTTAGAACGTTAAAAAGATGAAATATAAATTTTATTTTGTGTTTGAATCATGTTCACAGCAAAAGCTGACGGGTCTATGGGCGAAATGCTGAAGGGGTGCGTGAGGCACTTGTGGCTTCGCACCCTGAACTTCGTGTGGTGCTCAATCCTCAGAAACCTCGGCGGAACAGCTTTGAGATCACGCTGATGGAGGGAGACAAAGGTTAGACTGCAATAGAAAGAAGCCCAACCAGCATTCAGACGCCTGCATCACTGAGGAACAAGAATTTCATGGTTGACCAAGTAATTATTTACATATGCTGTATTTCTTTCTCCTGAGCAGAAGTTGTTTTGTGGTCTGGCATTAAGAAGGGTCCTCCACGCAAACTAAAGTTTCCTGATCCCGCTGAAGTGGTTTCTGCTCTGAAGGAAGCGTTGGAGAGCTAGTAAAGGGTTATAAGGAGATGGGTGAGTCTGTTGCTTTTTAACATGTCTTTAACAAATAATAGCTTTGTGAATGGTAGTAACTTTAATTTCCCTAATTTATTTTCTCCCACTAGCCAGTCATCTTTGTTCCTGGACACTGAATGCATAATGATGTAAATGGGCTAATGGGAAAATCTCCCCGTCTGTTTACTGATGATCGGCTCTGTTGTTCCAGGCTGGATAATGGACATCGCCTTGTTTCTTCTTTTAAACTTTCAAAGTCTTGATCATGTTCTTTTCTGACATGACCGTTTTTGCGTAGTACCTGCTACTGTACTTACTGTTAATATTTGGTCTATTATTTTTTTTACTGTATGTGCATTATTCTTGGTCAAAAATAAAGTCTAGAGCATAGTTACATGCTATGGTTAAAATATCAATTCAAACTGATTTGTGGTCTGTCTTTCTCTCTCTCTTGCTCTCTGTATGCACACATAAAATATAAATTCATCACTGTACCTTTTAGTCTTACTTTTGAGGCATACATGACATTTTTGTGCTGATTTTTCAAAGTTATGTTTTTACTAATCTAGTTATACGAAATACAGAAACAGGTCAATATTAAGCTTGTTCTTTAGCCCACTATTTTCTGGTATTCTTTTATTTTTTGATATTTGTTTATTTCTAATTATAGACTATTTAATTTTATAGGCCCAATGAAATACCTTTATCTGCATTATTTCCTAAAGGTGTGGGCATAAAAAGGGGAACGTACAAAAAAAAAACTCAACACCTCAGTACAGCTTAAAGAAAAAGGCTTTATTGTCAAAGCAAGATGTTGTCTGCTGTAAGCAGTAAGTGCTGTGTGTTAAGACTAAATTGACATAGCATTATGCTCCCAATAGCTTTTCTCTGAACAGAGCTGGAATAGATCCATAAATCCATATTCTTTATCCAAAGGTGGAGCTGTTCCAAGCCACATTGGCTGCATCCATATCAACAAAGTTTATATAGATCCTGGAAAACAATACAAAAACGTTTTACTAAATAAATAACTGCTTTCGACACATACTCAAAAAAGAAAGAAAAAAAAACATGATATGAAGAGAATATCTTAAAATTTGTATTTATTAATTTAATAAAAAAAATAATTTATTAAAATTTTTATATATGCATATTACAACTGAAATTCATTTGCAAGTTGAAACTTAATTTGTCATTTGTGCAAAATATTCTGGTTAATGCAAAATACTGTATCCAGCTGTAATGTATGGATCTACCTGTCAGGTGAAATTCCAAGGTGTTTGTTGAGCAGGCCCATAAGAAGTTTGGAGTATTGCTTATTTTGCGGCCCAATTTTTCCAATGCTGGTGAGAGAGCAGAGCGCGCACGGATCTCCTGTGCCCCCGAACATCATCATCTGATCTGGGATGATGTGTACGGCGATGTACTGTCACAGCAATACAAAGAGACACACACAAGGGTAAACAGTTAATGATACAGTTCCTCTGAATAAGATCTTGTCAGAAACAGACCTTAAAGACTTATTCACAAATCATTCCAAGCTGCTCGAGTCAACCAACAGACCCAATCTTCACAATAAAAAATATTTTAGTATGGCATAATGTACATTTTGTTCATTACAGGATTCCACATCTTGCCCCAAAGGGTCAATAATCTGCAGAGTTCAGCTCAAACATCAATCAAACTCATTTTCTAGTATTTGCTTATGGTTAGAGCTAAACTCTGCAGGAAAGTGGACATTGTAGGCCAGATTTGAGAATCCCTGGTTTATTATAAGCTTCCAAGTAAATGAGTTTTTAATGAATCAACACTTAATAGAAGCTAAATGTGCCTGCATATGGAGTTTTGAAACGTTTTAGACTCAAGGTATATATAATATGTCACACGTGGGATATGGGATAACGCCGTCACGTAATTGCGTCATGACGTAAAAGCATCTTTGAACTAGTTCGAAACGACTTGTTTAAAAGCATGATTCACTCAATGAGTCTGCCTTCCCATCACTACTTAAGCTTAAATCGAGACAAATAACGATGATGCATATATGCAGCCGACGTCTTTTTTAAGCTGTAAATAAATCCTGCATGGCTTAAGCTAACGTCACAGCTAAAAGGATAACTGTAGAGTAAGTCTCTTGTGCGTTTCAATGTATCGAGATTAACTTACAGTGGCAGTTCCATACTGTATGCAAACTAATATAAAAAGTAAAACGATCTGTATGAAGTACGAGAAATGCAGTGTTGTCACCTGCGCGGGTTTGCCCATCGCTTTGGCGAGCTCCTGCGTAGCACTGGACAGCAGCTCAGCGGGAACCGCGTCCTTTGCAACGTTTGTGTTCACCACGAACATCGGCATGACCGCAACCGAGAGACAGCGCACTGTGCAAGGATCAGACACCCTTGGGGATGTATCCAGATGTGAGCCCGGGTTGAATAAGGTAAGTAAGCGCGATGCAAGTACTTTTTCTAGGCTACCGTAAAGCACCGTCCATATGACCCTCATAAAGATTCGACAGTGCATATGACCGTTGCTCGGCTGGCGCATGCCGCCCTAATAATCACACTACCAAAGTTACCTGCGCTGCGCCCTAAATTACATGTGACTAATTACTCTGGAAAAAAAATCATAATCAGCGGTTTTAATTATTATTATTTTATTAGTTGATTTTATTTATAAAACATATTTCAGTCCTTGACTCTGATTGGTTAAGCCACTCCGCTTCGGGCCTAACAACACCCCTTAACTAATATTCTTGGGGCTTTTTATTTGTATATATATATATATATAATATTTTTTAAATATATTTTAGTCAATAAACAGTATTATGCAGTTAAGTAGCCTATATTACAATTTTATACAACAATATAAATAACAACATTCAGGGGGAAGTTCTATTAAACTATTACAACTATTATTGTAGAAATAATATAGAAATAAAAGAAATAAAAAACAAAATGCATTTCCCCCAAGAAAACTGATGAAACATTTACTTCATCATTAACTTATAATAGTAGCCTAGGCCTACTTGACATTAAAAATACCATAATTAATATAACAAGATTAAAAGCAAACCCCGTTTTATAATTATATTAAAAGAGAAAATGACTATACTTTAAACGCATTAAAAATACAATTATAATACAATTAAACAACGATAATTCAGAAGAATTATTTGCTAACTGCGGTAAAGAGATACTTGTGTTTCTACAAAAATAAATAAAATAGCAAGCTGACTTCATTCTCTGAGACATAGTTGATAAAGGCTGCATCAATAACAAAATATTAATTTTCTTGCAAAACATTGGCTTTCTTCAGAATTTTATTGAATACCGTTTATGCCTCTATATAGTGCACAGCATCTACCATCCAAAAGTAAAAAGGGTTATTCCTATTTTTGTTTAATTTTGTATGGATAATTATTTAATAATAGCAACAGCATTTTACTTATTTTTTAAATCTACCAGCAGGGTAGCCAAAGCTAGCTAGCCAAAACATTTAGAGGACCATCTTTTCGGGTGATTGCGGTAGCTTTGCACATGCTCAGTACGCGACATCCGGAAATAATATTGTAGGCGAGAATTAAAACCTCTTGAGTTGAGAGGGGTGGTCGCGACTCGGTGAAACTGTGCCACTGATAGCGCACAAACACTCGCTGAACATGAACACGGATCTTTTTTAGCCATCGACTACGTCTGTGCAGTCACCTGGAGTGGGATTTCCTCCTTTAAGGGTTTGATTTGTGTGGCTCTCGAGCTTAAAGACAGAGCACACAGAGGAACGGTCCAATCCATTGCTTGTGCACAAAGTTGGGTCAGCCGTCGCTATAGTTGATGTCATATTATTTTAACCATATGCGCAAGTAAATTAATTGCTATTGCAAAGCGGACGCGTAAAACCATGAAGTGTGACTGGTGTTAATATATGGCGCAACGTCATAGTTTCATTGGACGCAACTTTATTTATTATTTGTGCAACTGAAAACTAGTGAAACCATGGCGGAATCGGTCAAGACCTTTCAAGCGCACCTGACTGCTGTCATGGACAGTTTAGTCCGCGCATCGGTGTGCGAGATCACCAAACTCTTCCAGGACACGGTGAACGACTACCTGGTGGAAATCTCGCTGAACAGGAAAGAAAACGAAGCGTTGAAATTGAGACTGAGGCTGACTGAGAATAAACTGAGAAACGAACGCAAATACGGCATGGGCTGGGCGGCCGGTCGGCGAGCGGCTGGTCTGCTTGGCGCCGACGACACCGTGCGCAAAGCGCGCAGAGCGGATCTCCAAAGTAAGCGCACTGGCATTCGTTATGTGACGCTTCTGTATTTTCGTGCCTTTGAGTGGGAAACCATAATGGCGACCTGCTCCTCAGTTCTCAGGTTTCTTTCTCCTTCCTCTCCTCCTCTTTTGCATTCCTCCCTCCCCCTCCTGCTCTCCTCTCTCCTCTCTCCCCCTCCCATCTCTCTCTCAGGAGGCAAGCAGGGGAAGGAGTGGAGTGCTGATGCGTGGGAGGAGGGGACTGGAGGAGTGAGGGATGAGAGGAGGGACGTGTTCCGTGTCCATCTGCCAACTGGAGGAGGTGGAGGTGGGGAGGAGGAGGAGGAAAGGATATGCATCTCTGGGGAGAGGAAGGAGGTGGCTAGCATTAAAGAGGAGGTGAGTAGCCAATCGGATGTGAGGAAACAGCTGCAGGGAGCAGAGGGGAGATGCAGAGGGCTATGGGCAGGAGATGAACCTAAAAAGAAAAATCCCTTTGTGCAAAAACTGCACCAAAGAATTACAGTAACTACAATATTCTCTCTGATATTGACATTATTATATTTTAAAGGGATCGCTCACCTAATATTAAAAAATGTCGTCATTTATGAAGCCTTAAGTTGTTTCAAACCTTTGCTAATTTCGTTCTTCTGATGAACACTAAAGAGAAATGATTTGAAGAACGTGGGTAACTAAAGATTTGATGGTAAAAAAAACAAAACAATGAATACTTTCTTCTAATTACCTTTAACAATAACTAGAGTGTGAATAACCAACGACAGGTGAAAAGATTTTTATTTGGGGTGAGCTATACCTTTAAGAGGTAATATTTCCCAAAGTATGCATGTCCTTGTTGAATTTTCACACTCTACTCTAAGACTATATTGTCACGGGTGAAGAATCGCACGACAAGGAGAGTTCAAAATAAATACCCCGCTGGGTGGATTTATTTACAAAGTGGATGAACAAAAGTGTTAAGGTGGGTGCTCTGGTAAGTGGCATGCTCCTGTGGGGCTGATCGGTCCTCAGCTGCTTTCTGGGAAGGTAAGTAGAGAACAAGTTACCGCTGTGTCCCATGGAGAAGTTTCTCAGTCTTTGGTAGCTGCTGACGGGCCGATCAGCCAGAGACAAGGACCTCCAGGGCGACCACTCTGGACGCTCATCACAATATTTACTGTGATATCTGATTTCAACACCTGTATCGTGATCAGATCACGAGTGGATAGTGTTAGTGTCAATCAAAATCCCATTTATTGCAGTAAAACAAGTTTAAATGTAATGAAAACATTAGAAATGCAACATAAATAAATCTCCTCAGTTCTGCCTAAAATGTTTATTACCTGTTTTGTAAGAAATATGTTCTTGTTAGCTAAGAGAATTTATTTCACACTCTGTTCTTGTTCTTTCTTTCTTCTGTGGGATGATGGATAAAGGTGGAAGGCTACAGATCAGACTCCCTGAGGCTGTTGCAAGAGGCTCTACAGATGAACCAAACTGAAACCAGCCCTCCCTCCCCCAGTGCCACCCACGGTGAGCACTGCAGTGCTTTGTTCAGGAAAATGGCTAATAATTTCTTTTTTGATTGTGAGCATAAACAGTTAAAGGAATATGCAACTTAAATACAATTCTGTCATTAGTTACTCAATTAAAACACAAGGAGAAAACTACACAGTTTTAATAAATTTAAGTTCAGTAATTAATTTATCTTGCACAGACATTTGACAATTTACATAAGGAATATATATATATATATATATATAAATATCTAAAAATTTTAACTGACTGTGAACTATGACTAGAGGAATTTAGAAGTTTAATATGCCTGGGTAATAAATGATCATTTTAACCTATTTTTTTAAACAGCTGGGAACACAAAATCATTGACCTGGTGGTAACAATTCAAAGGTAATTAACTGTTAATTGGACCCGCAACTGGCAGTTGGGAAACTGACTAGTTTTACACTAAAGGAATAGTCTGCCTTGTATTACTTAATTGTCTTTTGTGGAACATTTAAAGGAGATATTGTGAGAGATGCTGGTTAGCCATTGTATTGATGCTTTTATGGTTTTTAATGAGTTATGTTGAAAAGTAGCTGAAATAACCACACATGTAAGAGCATGTCAAAACATCTTAGAAGCCCCCAAATCACCTCAGACCCCAGAGGGTTTGGGTGCTTGACAGCTGTGGCCACTATGAACTGCTAATGTATAAACATTTTTTTTGTGTAAAATCAACTTTGCCATCACACCAATAAAATGTATTTTAAAATACCCAAATGCTAATATAATGTAATAATATTTCACACATGTTTTTACTGTATTTGTGAATAAATAAACTCGAGAACACGAGACTTCTTCGAAAAACATTTCTAGCATTTTAAATGTATTCTATCTGAGATATCTAATTTCTGTCTGCAGGAGAAATGGGCCCTGCTTCTTCTGGTCCTGAATCCGCTGCTGCTGAAGTATGGGAGGAGCAGCCAGCCTTGTCAGAGGAACCAATAACTGGTGGAGACGAGCTCAGCGGGCTAGAGACAGCCCTCAAGGCGGAGCGAGAGCGTGAGGAGGCGGAGTCCGGCCTGGGCAGCCCATCTCAAGAGACGTGTGGATCCGAAGGTGTGGCGTTCATCGGACTAGACGGTTTATGTAGCTCTCAGCAGGGAATGTCATCCTCGTCACACAGAGCAGACCCTGCTGAACTACAACTCCCATCAACCCCTACCAACAAAGAAGAGGAAGAGGAGTCGGGAGGAGAGAGCGGGGACATGCTGCACTTCTGCGCACGCTGCGGCAGCGGCTTCAGTTCCCCATCTGACCTCATGAAGCACTCTTGCCCTGCGGCTGAGGAGCGGCCCTATCAGTGCTCTGTGTGCGGGAGAGCGTTCGGCCATGCCTGGAGCCTTAAAAGTCACGAATGCATCCAGATAGGCGAGCAGCCGCACCACTGCGAACTCTGCGGCAAACGCTTCACACACTCGCGGTCCCTCGAGCGCCATCAGCTGGTCCACACAGGCGAGCGGCCCCACAGGTGCCCTCAGTGCGGCCGAAGCTTCAGTCGTCTCGGGAACCTGGAGAGGCATCAGCGCATCCATACTGGTGAAAGACCCTATGAGTGCGGGACGTGTGGGAAGCGTTTCAGTCGAGTGGAATACCTAAAAAGGCACCAACACACCCACATAAGCGAAGTAATGTTGAAACTCCCAACTCTGCGAAACTCTCACCACTGCTCTCAGTGCAACCAAACATTTAGTGATACTGAGCAGTTTAAACAGCATCAATGTCCGTACAACACGTAATGTTACTCCGTGTTTTTGAGAAACTAGAAACCCACAGTACTCAAAAGACTTTTTTGTATCTTATATAAGCCTCTTGCCTTTTAATGACCCTAAAATCACTGACTTGCACCCGACTTCAAAGCAAAGCACATGTAACCTAGTGCAATGATATTTTAAAGTGAAATTTCCTATTTATTATTATTAAGAAACGGTTATCCTACTCATTATTCAATGTGAATATATATATCAACATATTAATCACCTCTGTTTTAATTCCAACAGTCTGTCAACACAGATAACTATTTTTGTTATGTCAGGCTCATTATAACAGGCTGTGAAATATTTTTTTAAACAAAGACATTTATAGAAGCGTGTTGTTTCTTATTAATAACAAATAGAATGCTTATTCATGCATTCTTTGGAAGCTTTTTCCCCTTATAGGACCCATGTGTTGTTTTCACTTTGTTTTTTTTTAACTAAAATCAGAAGTTAAATATTTGTTGTGATGAGAATTACTTTTTTGCCATGTTTCATACCGCATTGAACAATATGTAACATTGTTATATATGTAATACAAATCCCTTCCAGATGTATACTCTTATAGCTTGTCTTTATACGTTGTATGTTTGTTTGCAATAAACCTAAGTTTAAAATTGCATTCGTAATATCATGATTTGAACTTGATCCAAGTATGATATAGGCTGTTTTGAAGAGAAAATGGGAATATATGCAATAACTTGAAACGAAATACAGATCAAAAGCTAGTCGATTGCAAATAAAAGATGAAAGGCGTTTTAAATACTTACTGATATTTTATGTCAGTGGATTTTATGGTGTTAAATAATTAGCTCAACCAATACCGCACCGGTATTCATTGAAATTATATAAAAACGACAGCAAAATTAATAAAAAGGACATAAGCAGATACAAAAAATATTTAGTGTTCTCATAGCTTTCCCTAAATCTTTTCACATATTCAAGCAATTTCTTTCAAGCACATAAATTATAACCTTAGCTTAGTAGTATAATCACATGCGTAACTAAACCATTTTTTTAGTGGGATATAAAGAGTTAATACGTAATGACGTCAGACTAGAGACGCCGTGGCTGTGGTGGTGTGGGGATCTCTTCTGCCGGTTTAATTTCACAGTGCAAAGGTTTGGATGTAATTTACACAATGCATTTTTTTAATTTAGTTGATTTCTATGCATATACGTTCGAGCTAAGCATCTGAAGCGTGCTTTAGTTTCGACTGTAATGGGCCGTGTGTTGGTTTGTTTACCTCATCAGCTGTGCGGCAGCTAACGGTAGCTAAACTGAGCAACCTCAAGCTGCTTTACGATAAGATATGAAACTATTTCGCGAGGTATCCTGCTTGCTTGCTTAGGCCATATAGAAAATACTGTCATATTACATAAGCTATACAGCCACAATGCATTGCAACTGTTATAACGCGCATGCAATTTTAGTCAAAGATGTAGCGCCTAGCATTGCAGCACCAATGAATAAGACTCCACATTATGAATGAAACATCCGGCCTGTGTTTTTACAGTGTCCATCAGGCCTTGTCATCATCCCGAAGTGGGTTCAGAAGAGTCGCAGCCCTGCGTTTCAACAGGAAACCAGTATTTCGACACGAACTCTGACATGGATGGTGAGACTAATCTAACTTACAGATTTGTATTAACTGTTATTGCTAGATATTATCCAACTGAAACGGACAGTTGATGTGTACAGACTGATTCAAAAATAACATGTTTTTTAACAATTTGTTTCATTCCGAAAGCAAGTTTCAGATGCATAATATTTTAGCATTGCATTGTAAAGAATGTCTCAAAATTATATTTAACACATTTCAATAACGCAACATATACAAGCAATTTATATACACACTGTACACCTTCATACACAGACAAACACATATACATTTGCACATGCATATTTACAGTGCATATAAATGTATTGATCTTTTATTTTATACCAAACCAATCAATGGGTAAACAAATAAACAACAAAAAGTCAAATAAATCCATAATGTCTTCTTATTTGAACATAAGCGTTTTTCAGCTTCGTTCATTTCTTTCTTTTTTTTTATTAATAGTAAGCATTAAGTACTTTTTTCTATCACTCCAAGATTGCAAAGTGCGTAATTTCCCCGTTCATCTTTCAGGTGACATAGAAAACCAGGTGGAGTTGGAGGAGAAGACCAGACTTATAAATCAGGTCCTTGAGTTGCAAAATACTCTTGAGGGTAAGTAACCAGCACTGCATGTTCTGTCAGATAATGTTCATTTATGCTGGGTCTTTTTACCTTTTATTATATTATAAACCAAGCATTCATTTCTGTCCTGCTTTTTTTGTTTTGATAGATCTCTCAGCTCGGGTAGACGCAGTAAAAGAAGAAAATTTGAAGTTAAAATCAGAGAATCAGGTTCTTGGGCAATACATTGAGAACCTCATGTCAGCATCAAGCGTGTTTCAGACCACTGACTCGAAGAGCAAAAGGAAGTAAGAGAGCATCCTCTCTCCCAGAATCCCTTGTGTAGACGGCAACCCCACGCAGATAAACCCTTGCCATATCAACTCAACCACTAGGATTTATTTGATTCTTATGCCACTAAAATTGTAAATGTTTACATTTTTATTTTAATTATCAGTATTGATGTTCTTTTACTTTTTTTATTTTTAACAACTTTGTTAAACACATTACATACTTAATTATTTTATAAAGACATTAAGGTGTTAAACTAAGACTTTTTATGTTGTTTTGTAGGTTTTTTTTTTATGTTCGACAGGTTGTGATATTAATATTATTTGTAATATATTGAATAGTTTTGTCTCACTAAAGAAATTGATCATCGACTACAAATGCAATATGTATTTTGTATTTCATTTCAGATTTTTGTTTACTAGATGAGTTTACGGCTGTGATGCCATGACAGTGGCTCTCTCCCGCTGAGCTGTTTGTCTGTATGAGCACTGATTATAGTCAAGTTGAGAGAAAACATTTCAGGCCATTCTGATCAGGGAATGAAATTTACACCCTTTTCTTGGTGCTATCAACAGAAGGGAGTTCTCTGGCATGCGTCACATCTGTGCCTCTGAATATGTATTTCTTGTGTTTGAATGTGTAGACTCTTACCATTGTGTGGCATTGCAAATGCCTGTTTTAATTAAAACGAATATAATTTGCTGTGCTGTGAGTAAGTCTTTAGGCCCCTGTGTTGGTTTGCTTCTCGTTCAGTCGCCTCACTTCATCTGGGATTCAAGTCTACTCATATTTCACCTGAGTTTGGAGGAATGCTCCACCTGCTCTAATCAGAGGAGTGAGGAACTGAGTCTCAAAGTAGCAGTGCCTTTTTCTAAATCCTTGCTTTAAACTGCATCTGAATGTATGTCTCCCTCTTTCACAGGGTTACCAAAGGTGTTCGGAAGGACAAATCAACTAGTGTATAAACACGCATACCCGGAATTAGCTGAAATGTGTACATGTTAAACATTTCCTATTCTGGCTTGATTCATATAGGCAGGTTTATATTAGTAAGTGTGAGCATTATGTAATGAAATCTGACACAGTAGCATTTGGCTGGATTATCTGCTTGACCAATGAAAGATGAGGAGATATTTTAATGATTAAAATTAAATTGCCCCTATTATGGATTTTTTTTTAAAAATTGGAGCACAGCTCGAAAACATCCTGGACAGTTTTAAATCTGAAAGAGCACAGTGTATAAAGTTAAAAATTAGAAAAGTAATGCATTACAATATTGCTTTACTTGCTAAAACCTAACTTACTTATTGAAAGTAATGCGTTAAGTTACTTTTGCGTTAATATTTAAATATGGGCAGAGCTTGAGTGTTTGTTTTTAATATAAGAAGCTCTATTTATAGCAAATGTAAAAGCACAACAAAAAGTGTCACGAATAAGCTGAAGAAGTAAATTCACATCTGTAAAGTAGAATACAGGAGAAATTTCAATACTCTTCAGCAGTAAAAAAACAACAATGAAGCACAGTCATTTTTGCTCCTAAGTGGTTGAACTGGATCATCAGAGGTCAGCAGCAAAGACATTAGTTAATAAATTGGAATTAGATACATTTGTGTAATTTTATTATTGCAGGTTTGCGTCATATTATGAGTTTATTTTGATGAATACTAAATCAGTTTTTTGAGAGTGAGATGAATCGATGCACATTCACATTTAGTCTAGAACTACACTGTATTCACACACCGCACACAAGGCTCTGTATTTCTGATTATAGGAGACTTGTCAGTCAATAAATAAGAACACAAAGTTACTGGCGTTACGTTTCTGAAAAACGAACTCTGATATATTACTCTAAAATTAAAAAGTAATGCGTTACTTTACTAGTTACTTGGAAAAAGTAATATTATTACGTAACTCGCATTACTTTTAAAGCGTTCCCCCCAACACTGATGTTAACCTGTTGTTGGGGCCTCCCAAAAACTTCTTTCTTCACCAATAACAGGGGCACTTTAATTTTTCAATTCCACTTGATGATGCTATGAAAAAATAATAATGGAATATGATATGAGCAGGAAAGAACAGATAACGATGTCATAATTTGTAAGTTGGTATTACTAACATTTATTGGCAAAGTCAAATAATTGGGTATAACATAAAACATTGTAGAATCCCATATGCGTGGTCCTTTTTTGCAACAATAATTTAAAATAATTTAGAAGAAATGAATAAATCAAAACATTCATGGGCCACAATAAACAACAGTGTAAACATTTTGTTCGCTCACAGTAATTCAGTATTACGTTGCACCTCAAGATGGCACACAGCAATGAGAGTCCTTCAAGCAGACGGAAGATCCTTTTCAGACCACTAGCATGCGCTGTTGTCCACAGCGGGAGGTATTACATGTTACCCTGTGGATCGAATTTTCTTCTCTCCTCAGCTCATTAAACTTTAATAAAGATCTGTCAGAGAAAGAGACGTGACTTTTAAGCAAACCTTAGATACTGTGACAGTGGCACAGCTGCAAACACGGCTATTGAAAACTGAATCAGTGGGTTACAGGATTCACAACATGACTTTCTCAGAAAGGCTGTTTAATTTACAGACAAGACCGAACCTAACCCATATTTGTATAGTTAAAATATAAATTAAATGGTGACTGGTATGGACATGAGGTTGGCATCTGTTGAAATAGCAGACTGTGAATTCATTTCCAAGAATTTTGCAAAACATATTCAAATTAGATATCTCTGATGACAAATACACTTGGCCCTTTCATTGTTAAGCATTGCTGGGTTGACCTCCTAACTGAAAAAATGTGGACAACGTCAGTTTTTTGGTACAGGGAAAACCTTCTAAAATACACATTTGTTGGACTGTTATAAATTACACATTTACATTTTTAGGTACTTTAAGTAAATGTTACAATGAACTGACATTTTTGTCAATTTACCTGGACTATTATTTAGGAATTGAATAATAAAAAGTTAAATGAACTTTTAAGTTGAAAAATGCTAATTTAGAATATATATACTAAAAACAAACAAATTGGACTAACTTTTAAAGACCTCGTTCAAGTCACTCAAGGCGAGAAATGAACGAAATATGTTTGAAACTGAAAAGTGACTTATCAAGCACAGAATGGTCAATACAATAAAAAGATGAAAGTGTTCCTTATAGCAACAATCTACCCAAACATTGTGCAATAAAATCCTTGATTTATAACATGATAATGTTTCACATGGAGCAAAGTACTTCACACGATTAGATGGAGAATACTAGCTTAGCATAGTAAAAAAAAAAAGAAGACCTAACAAGCCCAATGAGTGGTTTACTGGTTTTGTTTGTCATACTGAGGCCTTATGACCTTTTCCTTATTTTCATTTCATTTACTTTAAGAGCGAAACACTTCACAAATGTGCTAATAAACCACTTTTCCTTTTTGTATTTCCCTGGAGAAATGTCAACAAAACTGGGTTGGGTCTTGATTGCATTTCTGTGAATTATAGCTTACTCACGTCAGCATGGCTTTCTTTGAATTAATTTACTGTTAGCTCAAGCCCTTCCCAATTAGGCAAGGCCTTTTTCTAAGAGTTATTTATAGATGCTATGAATGTGTCTCACCTCACTGAGAAGGACCCAGACGTCAGAATCGGAGTGAACCAGGAGCCGCATGGCTGCTATTTCTCCTAAAGCTCCATCCACTTCTCCCTCAGCCACTCCATTCTTGAAAGAACCTAAGAAGAGATTCACAAATTAAACAGAAACCTCCCGGCCTTTAAATGGAGACATTGTATGACATTTTATAGGTGGTTTTCACACTCACACAAAATCCTGGTCTCAGACAATGGCCAAGCATGCTCACATTTTTACATAACCACATTTGAGCTCAAGTTTCTTAATGTGGCTTGTGCAAAGAGACGAAAACAAAGGGAGTGTGTTTATAACAGACATGCACACGCAGTCTGATAAACCTTGATCATTAACATCCACAAAATACAATGTCAGGGCTGATGTGCCATTAAATTAGATTCACAAATCACTCATGCTTGTTTATTATACAGTTGTCATGAAAAAAAACATTTTAATGTGTGATTCTAAAACCAGCTGGATTTCCTGATTCTTAATAACTGTAATAAAGTCTTCATTCTCTATACAAAAAAGTCCTATACAGTATGTTAAAGAATAAAATTGTCTCTTATGCTCACCAAAACTGCATTTTATTGATTCAAATCACAATAATATTTTGAAATATTATTACATATCATATATGGTAAAACATAATTTATTTCTGTGAGGGGAAAGCTGGACATTCAGAAGACATTATCACACTTTTCAGTGTCAAATGATCATTTTGAAATAACTTTAAAATACTGATTTGGTGTTTAGGAATCATTTCTTATTATTACCAATGTTGAAAACAGTACTACTTAATATTTGTGGAAATACTACAAGTTGAAAATGTGTTTTTATTTATTTATTTTTCTCATGAATGAAACGTTCAAAAGAACTGCATTTATCATTCCTTTTTTTTTACAACTGCCACTTTGGATCAAGTTTAATGCATCCCTTCTGAATAATAATTAAAAAAATCTTTAAAAAAACATTATAGTGTACAAGTAGTGTACAAACCGAAAGTAATGACTTGAGTTTCAGGGAGTGAGAACCACACTAACTAAGCAAAAGAGAGAAAGATTAGAACAATTTGGGACTGAGTCTTAGTGTCCAGCTCAAATGAAAGCACGTCACAATGGAAAAAAGAAAAAACACTTTCTTTTTCCAGGTGCTATCAATTCAGTACTTGTTCAAGAAGCATGCATGTCATAGTTTCGCTACACTCAGTGCTCTAAACTAGGGAAAAAATGCAGCCATTCAAGAACTGTTCAAATCCATCAGCTCTTTAAAGGAAAAAACTGAACCAGTTCTGAACCGGTTTTTGATACTAAACCTGTAACTTCACAGACGTGTTCACAAGCAACACTGGCCCATTCTTTTTGGAGTTTCCAGTAATTATAATGATTATCTGCACAGCTAGTTTAACAACTCCTCTAACTAATACCAATTATGACCAATGCACTAAAGTATCATTTATGATACTTGAATTCTTAGTTCTTAGTGCAAATGATTATACTTCACCATACGTATTTATGCCAAATCTTACAAATGAGTGAAAGAAAAGACAAGAAACAGGAAATCAATGATGAATGAATACCTATCTGAACAAAGCCATCAGATGAGGGTTTACAGCAGGCTAATTCTCCTCTTGTGACCTTTTCTTTCACAGAGTTCTGTAAAACACAGACATGATTTTACACTTCAATCCAAATGAAAACACAAAACACACACATCAGGAAGTATGTGCAGAAATCCTCGTCAAACAGGTTTGAGGCAAAGTCTGAACTTAAACACGATCTCAAACGCTACAAAGAACACAATTTTGGTTTTGGGTGTCAGTTTTCTGTTGTCTTAGACGTGTTTACATGTCTAGCATGCAGTAGCAAGGCCCCATCACCACAAGCAAATGAATACAAATGCACACTTAGAAAAAGGGTGTAGTCACGAAACATATTTACACAGACTGAATCCACCCATTTTTAGACAGCTTTGGATTTTATTTCAAGTATTTAAGACGTTAAAGCACTTAAGGGTTAAAAAAACAAACAAACTACTAAATAGTCATGACGCAAACTAACCGGTTCTAGGATGAACAACAATTTAAAATGTGAGTTTAAACATTGTGTGCTTATCTTTTATGAAGGAATGAATTAGTCAAATATATACTAACAGATGCCATAATCAAATAAAAAATATCAAGACAATATAAAACTATTAGGAAGTGTACTAAGTAGGGAGTAATTTACAATGTTTCATATGAAAGCGCGGTCACTGCTGAGCTCTGTCTCCCATTTTTTTGTTGTGATTCTCTGATTGGTGCATCGTTCTCTTCAGGTGTCATGGTTAATTTGTAGTCCTCCACCTGAAATTTGGCTGTTAATGATTATATATCCATATTTCTTTAACAGAACCTGATGGTCTGTCTTCAAAGGCTTTAACTACTCTTCAAATGTTCAAGCATTGATATCAGTCAGGTTCCAATAAACTGATGAAAATGTCAAACAATGTCAAATAAATGTTGCTTTGAGCACTCTTTATTCATAAAATAATTTTAAAAATGTAGTCTCTCAGTTTCAGCACTGCTGTTTAATGTTTTGAACAGTGATTTATATGTTATGAAATGTTTGAGCACCAAAGATACATATGAAACTGAAGACTGGAGTAATGGTTGCTGAAAATTCAGCTTTGCCATCACAGGAATATTAAAATGCATTCAAATAGAAAACAGTTATTTTAAATGTAATACATATTTCCCATTTTTACTGTATTTTTGATCAAATTAATTGCTGTCATATTGTAAAAATAAGGTTAGGGATATGGTGGTATGGGTAGATTCAAGGGAAGGTTAAGGTGTAAAGGGTCAACATTGTAATTATAAATGTAATTACAGAAATTAATTACAGACATAATTACACATAAGTGTTATTATGTACAATGCAACAACATGCAGGTACACAATAAGTGCATTGCATCAAATGATTAATTTAAATGTAACTACACTGTAGTTAAGGCCACCAAATATATTTGCTGAATGCAGATCTGCCAACTTTGGGAGCTAAGATTTTTCACTTATGGCATGACACTTACATTATTAAGGAGCGCTTCCACTGTTGTGTTGTAAAACCTGTCACCATTAGTCTCAATATTTCCAGATCGAAACAAGTACCTAGAAGTTAGTGGAACAAAAAATCAAAACATTAAATTAGTCAATGGAAGTTTCACTGTATGTCCACACATGTCCATGTTGAAAATAAAGCATATGCACGTAACATATGTTTTGAAACAAGTGTTTTGCTGGTTTAAGCTGGTCATGTGCTAGTCCTAATCTGGTCCTGAGGGTTAGGACCAGCTCAGGACCAACACATGACCAGCTAAGGACCAGTTTAAACCAGCTCAAACCAGCAGCCGTGCTTCAAAACATACCTAACCACTAATCAGCATATGATCATTTTTCAACAGGGGTGTCAACACATTGTTTATGTTATCTAAGCTGAGATGTTTCTAATGCCACAGATGCAGTTGACAGAGTTAAACACTACAAATTGAATAGGTGGTTTTCTAAGTTACATTTGTAGCTCAAACAATCCATTGTTTTTGTAGCATCAGTGCAATTTGTTTAACAAGCCGAAGACTAAATCTGCTGCATTTCAAAAAACAAGCAGGGATTTCTCTGAGCTCATTACATCACTCTTTTACAGGGAAAAATATTGCCTACAATTTCACGAAGCCTGTACTGAGGAAGTTCAGATTTCACTACGACACCTTCTTCAAATGACAACTAACCACATTCAGACCTTAACTTAGCTTTTAGGAAGCTGTAAAATGGAATCAAATGAACTCCTATGTTTGTGCTTAAAGGGAATTTAGAAAGATTGCTGTCACCATGTATTCAGTTCCTAAACAAACGTGGCCAGTGTAAAATATCCTGCTCAGAGGGACTGAAACAGAACCCATTGGTTCACATTCTTTCAGCAGGGCAAACTCACAAGCAGACAGCTGGGTACATTTACACTGCCACTGGGTTCGTACTCCTATTTATATATTCACAATAAAGAGATATTTACAATGCATACTATAAGCCATGGCTGCTAAAAAAGACTAAACATATTGAGCATATCGAGTTTACTTTAACAGATAAAGGGACAGGTTACCCAAAAATATGCTTGTGTGACTTTTTGCAGAACAGAGGGAGTAATCTAATAAAAATTTATTAATAAAAAATAAAAACACTTTTCAAAATATCCTATTTTTGAGTTCTGCGAAAGAAATAGAGCAACACTTTTGGAAAGACATATATTCATATTCTGGATATGCAAGCCGGAACTTTAACAAAATTGCCTGTTGCACTTTGTATACTCCTCAAATGAATGCCATGCACATGTGTCTCACCCTTTGATGGCTTGAGGTGTGGTAAACGTAATGAGGACGAAATCTCCTCTTTTAGGTGTGAGGCCCCAGAAGAAGTCTTCTCCGTTGTAAGCTCTCTCCAGTGTGTGAGACTGATAATTCTCCAGACTGCTGCTGAGTAGTGCTGGTGGGTTATAGTGGCCTTTGAACAGCAATTGATTTCCAAAGTCTTTATCCTGTAATCACATAAAGACACAGATAAACACATATATCTGATCAGCACAAGTGCTGTTCCAAAACCTAATGGGCTGAATTGCTGTATATTGTCTACCCAGATTTTTAACGGAAATAGAACCTAATAAGTGAGCCATTTGGAGCCTTCCACACAGGCATCATGTGAAGTGCACAAGAAAACTGTGAGAATCCTGTCACTTCGTTTGGTCTGGCTGTTGATTTAGTGACAGGATCCTGTGTTGAATTGTGCTTTCTTGTGCTTGTGTGAGTGGAAGAGTTCATGGATTGTTCTCTGGGCTACATTCTTTTGTATGTTTATCGTGTTGGGGGTTTGGTGTCTGGATCCTGAAAATCCTGTCTACTTTGGTTTCAGTCCTGGGATCCTGGTACTTTGGTCTCTCTTGTGTCTTGTTTTCTACAAAGAACACGCTTATGTTTACATTCATTTGGTCTGTGCTATTCTGTCCTGATACTGTGCTTGGTGATTTTTATGTAGATTTTTTAAAATGAGTCAATAAAGACCTTTTTGCGTACAGTTTTAGTACACCAGAAATGAGGCACTTTGCCTTTAAGATAAATTACATGTTGTGTTATTACAAACCTGTAAGTCATTATGAAAATAGAATGTGGTAATATAAATAATGCAAAATATCCTATTTGCAATGTAGATAAGTTGTTGTCCACCCCTACAGACCTATAGTACTGTTTGAGAGTTTAAGTATTCAAAAAACATCTTGCATTATAGTTTTATTTATTATTCATATTTTGAATAGGTTTTCCTTTTTTTATCCCCCCCCCTTTTTTTAAATTTAGTTTGTTGTTTTTATTTTCTTCTCTAAATGGAACATATTTTTTCTTGGCAACAAGCCGAAATTAAAGAAGTGTTTTATTTATGTATTTTATTGCAGTTCATTTTTTTTTAAATGTAACATTGTTTATATGGTTTCAGCTTTAGTTCTTGTTAATAATAACAAGACCTATGAAAATCCTTATACAAGGAAGTTTGAATTACCTTTAGGTTTTGAATTTTACCAGGCAGTGAGGAATGCAAACCAACATGCTGAAAAAGGGAAGGTTTGTACGTTCTCTTCAGGCGGGCCTTCTCATTATTGCAGTGAGTCTAAGTGCAATAAATTACAACAGTAAACAATGAAATGTCTTACACCAATCTTACAAACAAATACAAAAAAGCCAAACAAAAATAAGTAAATGTTATATTCAAACTTACAAAATCTTTCTCTGGGTTACACACTTTAACCCACAGGATGTGATCGAGCAGCCAATCGATTGGCTTATCTTTGTGAAACATCAGGAAGAACTCCACAATCATTGGCAGATCTGATGTGTGGAACAGCTTGCCTAGAATATGAAAAAGGAGCGATATATACTCAATTTCATTTTAGGACACAAACAGATTTAGTCATATAGTAAACAGTATCCATTGAAGCTGTGAGACACTATCCAGGTTTCCATCCAAAAAAAAAAATAGTTAGCGTTTTAAATTTTTGTACCAATATAGCTGATGGAAATGCCGACACAGCATTTTCGGTTATCTTTAGTACACAAATTCTATATCGATACTTCAATTGTAGCAAAAAATTTTGGAAACACCTTTCGTTGAGAAAATGGGGTTTAACACAAATAAATATAGTGTCACATGACAGAATTAGCCTATCGGCAGTGTGCTTCTGCATATAGGCTGCTACTTTTGCGTTTTTTAAATTTATTATTTATTTACAAAAATATATATTTGGCATATGGGCTTTTTATTTCTTTTATAGCTTATGTTTTTCTCCGTTTACACAATCTCTGCTCGTGATGTGAATCCTCATGTTCTGTTTTGCTGCTTTTTTCATGTATAAAATGAATCCCTGGAAACAAAATAAGCTATTTTTAATGGGTTCAAATTGAATTTACTTGTAATTTAGCATAATCTTGGCTTAACGACCATTGTATAGGAGAAATAAAATAACCTAAATTAACATTCCTGTTTCCGATACAGTCTAATAAAATGTAATCAAGGAACAAAAACATGAAAACTCATTACACTTGTTATTTTTATGTAGGCCTATGTAATTTAATAACGGGATTAGGGTTTTCTTTTAAGGATGACATCATCACGCACACCATTTTATCTGTTACAGGCCATTCACACCTAAGACTGCACGATTAACAATGAACAGCTGGTACAGGTGTACAAATAACAAAACAGCAATCAAAAGAATGAACTGACTTAGCAGATATGGTGGGAGAGAAAAGAAAGAAAGAGGTCAGAAAAAGGGCAACCACGAATGGAGAGGATGAGACACTGACCAATGAATCCCAGCTGGGAAAACTCCAGGAAAAGCCACTCCTCGGAAAGCACCTGCTCTAATTGTTTTTTGATGGACTCAAAGAATCCTTGCTTTGCTACAATATCATCCTCAAGCTGAAACACATATGCACAGACTCAGACTCATAAGGCGGTATAACATAGGGCTAACAATGAGTTGTATGGCAGTGTCTTCATTACCTGGATGTAGTATGTGCCTTTAGACTGTGCATACAGCATGAGGAAACTGTAGTCAAGGTTCTGCTTGGTCCTCCATCTATGAACAGTACAACATGCTTCACAAGTAAAACACCATCTATTTCAAGTTACATGTGCACAAGAGGTGAATCTCTAACCTGACTCGCTCCTTGGGGTCTCCAAATGTTTCTTTCAGGTTATTTAAGTCTGGGTAATAGTGAGGAGATGGAGAGATCACCTCTATCACTCCAGAACTGACAGCATCTGGGAGACTTACACAGTCAAATACACAGTTACTTGCACAGAAGAAGCACGGAAGCATCTCTTGTGAAGCTGCTGAGTAAATAATGAAACACTCACTTGGTTTGTACGCTCTGTACAACAGCATTCACAAATGTTGCATTTGTCTAAAAAAAAAAAATATATAAATTAAATATAAATAAATATACTGTACTTATCAATGGAAGTAATAAGGAACACTGAGTTTGGCATCATTAAGATTTTTTTGGTTACAGTTTATTTTAAGGTGTCCTTGTTACCCGTTAAATGTACTTTATATTGTAATTACTATTAATTACGCATAATTAAATGGAACATTTCATGAAAACAAGCTGAAACAAAAGTCAGCTTTGATTCCACACTTTTTTTATCGGCATTGTAAATCATTTTTAGGTACATCGATTGAAGTTTAAGATCAGGAAAATATGAATCACCTTTAATTCAAGATCAGTAGAACATTTATGCATGTTGTGACATTTTTGCTACAACTAATTGCGTTAAATGAGCTTACAAATTCACATTATTTCAGATCAGCCAAAGAAAAGATGCCTACAAGGCTTTTTTTAAACAAAAAGTCTGTGAAAGCATTAGGAATAAGGAACTGTTCTGTGTATACAACCCTGTTACAAAATCAGACTTAACAATTTGTTAAAGAATGAACTGTTACAGAACTGCAAACGTACAAGAGCAATAAAACAGATAAAGCCAGGAGAGATATATCAAAACAAAGAGCACAAGTAAATGGTTACCTCAGCAACAAAGACTACAATGACAATATCTTTCCTCTCGGCGGTTGAAAGGTCAAATAGTAGAGACTGGAGTGTGTTCACTAGATAACTCTGCTTCTGCCTGTACACGGTTGGTACTCCTAACACCAGAGATACTGCATAGAGAGTTAAAACTGTGTGTCAGCTTATCTTCCTGTGGTGACTGGATTATTGTTATTGTGTATGTATAAAAGTATTAGAAACTATAAAACTGATATAGCAAGACAAACAGTATGATAACATATTATCAATAATTAAATAAAACATTATAATACAATAAAATGCTGCAACTGTGATGTTAAACAATAAACAATATTTGCATTGTAACAGCAGTTATAGCTGATTTAAGAGACACAAGAAGAGAAAAGGGCAAAATTTAGTATGCAAAGAGGTATAGAGAGAAAGCCAATCGGAATTCAGTATGCAAATATTAAAATGATATCTTTGCCTGAGGTTATATTTTGTGGATCAGAGATTAAATCTTAGCTCCTTATGCAAAGATACACTTTTACTCAGTAAGACATAGATATTATATGACTAGTATGTTTAAATCTAATCCATTTGCCAGCATTGTAACAACACAATCACAAGAAAATATAGAATGGGCGACAGACCTCCAGTGCGTCGCTGCCCCAGATGAACGATTGGTTTCAGACTGTCCTCGTGCTCCTTCAGGTGAGGCAAGTAGATGTGGGCATTAGGCTGCGAAGGCAACAAGCGCCGAATGACCCTCTCTTCTAGTATAGCTAAAATGGCAGATAAATTACTGAATAACTGTACACACATGAATATTACAGCACTAAATGTGCTTGGACTCACCTGAGGAGTTGCTAATTGTGAGATTCGATGGAGCAATGCTGTGGTTTTGAAGTTGTCCAAGCACTTTAAGCAGCTCTTGTGATAAGACCTCCCCTCGTTGTTCTGCCCGCAGTAACCTCTCATAGACCAAGCGCAGCTGTGATGGCAAGTTATCTGAAACATAGAGCACCAGTCATCATTTGATGGGAATCAATGGGATGTTTCAGGGCTGAAAACAAGCCTTGCAACAGCAACTATGGCATAATGTTGATCCCCACAGAAAATAATTTGTTCTAAAAATACTTATTCAAATTACATTTTTGAAAAAAGGGAAAGTCATTGTTCTTAGAGGAACTTACAATGAAAATGAATATGGTGCAATTTATATAAATCACCATGTTTAATTTCAGCCTACAGATACTCAAAGCTGCTTCTGCAAACAACACTTCCTCCAAACACAAGCCATGCCAGATCATTTTAAGGAGGCTTGTAGTGTTCTCTGTTGATGAGCTGCAAAAGTTCCTCTTTGTCTTTTTCATTGTTGTTGGCATATGATGTCCTTTAATTTTTTTAAACAATATTTGGATTATTTGCACCATCAAATTCCAAATAGTTCTATCTTGGCCAAATATTGTCTTTGAAAAAAAAAAGGAAAACATAAATGGAAAGCTTATTTATTCATCTTATAAATTATGTCTAAATCTAAATAAAAAGATGGCTTGTTGGAATAGGACAATATTTGGCCAAAATACAACTAATAGGAAATATGGAATTTGAGGGTGCAGAAAAATGTGTAGTTTATTTTTGATATATCCATATATACTTATCAAAAATAAAAGAACAAGTTTGTTGAAATGTACAAAATATCTTCCTTGAACATGATTTATACTTAATAGCCTAATGATTTTTGGCATTGAAGAAAAAATTGTCCAATACATTTTTTTTGTCCATTGCTACAAGTATGCACCTGTGTTACTTAAAACTGGTTTTATGATCCAGGGTCACACAAATAGAAAGAATTCCTGCATTACAAGTTTGTTTGGTGTACGGGAAGTTGACATTGCATGTCTGACAGGTTGACAATTGATTGAATACAAACTAACTAACTAAATACTAAACTAACTAAGAACTAACTAAATAACTAAACATAGTTTAGAATTTCTCAAAAACTACTTTAGGTCTAAAATATCAGTCTATAAATGGCAAAAAAAAAAAAAATAATAAATACAAATTTCGAATAATCAATCAGAATATCGTCACAGGTGGATCACACTCACCTGACTTTGTGTGCCACGAGGTTAACATCAACACACATACGCAACCCGCGAAGAAGAAAACTTTGCCATGCCAGGACCTCATCTCATCTCATTCAACAGAGATACCAGAATACTAGGCTACTCGTCTACTACTGAGAAGAAGGAGAAATCCTCAAGAACTAGCAAGTAAGAAAAGTTATTTGCTGCTTTTCCACCGCGACGTCTGGATGAATAGGAAAAAACCTTTTGAAACGCATCCTACTTCCTCAGATCAGACCAGCAAAACCGAGTCGTGCTGTCAACTGAAGCCTTCCACGCGAGGAACTTGCCACACACCTCCAAACCGCAGTAGCTCCATATCCTCCACCTGTCCAGCTCATGAATATTCATCCAGTCTATGCATATTCACGTCGACTGCAGCGCTCGTTTTTACACATTGCGTTTGAACGTCTGTCAGATAACTGTTTCATCTCTATCTATTTGTCTCAGATTTTGAAATGGCAATATTGGTAGGCTAGCTGCTTAAATATAAAGTAGTTTAAAACAACCATCCCGTGAACTGTTAATTAATGTCAAGTCCAAAGAGCGCTGTTGCAATCTAGGCCTACCTAAATAAAAACACATGGGCATTTTGCATTAGGATAAAACGTAATATTTTTCAAGCAGTCCTAAATAACAAGAAAAGATAACATTTTGACTGAGAATATTCTGATCATGTAATTATGTTAGGCTTTACTGGTCACAGTCAGGCACTGGTTTGATTTAAACTGGTTTATCAGTCTCTCGGAGCTGTTTTTTAGGTGTAAAATTGTATTTATGATAGTGACTGTTTGGTAGTTGAAAGGAATGATCTGGAGCTTTCAGGATGAGTGAATGATTGTATGTGGAAAAAGTGACACCTAGGGGTGCAATCCTTAACAACACTGAAAACGTGAAAGTTCACGTTTTCACACAAAAAACATGTTAATCCATATCCTTTCTGTTGAATTATATTGGTCATGTTACTTCTGTTTTGCACATGTATGTAAATTATACTAACACCAATGTAATAACGTGGTAAAGAGAAAAGTTCATCACAAATAGCCCAACCTCCACAAAACTTACCGTATTAAAAAATCTTTAATTACTCAATTCATAAAATGTTAATTAAAACAAAAATTCATAATATCAGATGGTCTTTTTGAACAATGTCCTACCTTCCTGGGCCTTGAACATTGTATTTGCATTGCAGTCTATGAAGGGTCAGAAAGCTGTTGGGTTTTATCAAAAATACCATAATTTGTGTTCCAAAGGTCTTATGGTTTCAGAGGGTTAGTAATTAAGAACAGAAGTTTCATTTGGGTGAACTATACCTTTAACAGGTTTTACGGTAGCATTTTTACAATCTTTTACAGGTAAATTATTTTGGACGGTGTAAGCAATTTATGTGTCATCAATTCATTGTTTATTTTAGTTCTGTCAATTGATGTTATACTTTAAATATGTGATTATAGCTACCAGATTACATGAATGTGCATAAAAATAGTAGGCCTTTGCCATATAAAAATAAATACATTTTGAGGTTTAGATATATACAGTATATATATATATATATATGCAAAAATGGAGTGTATATGCTATGGGTAGAATTGGGGTTGAGGGGTAGATACGTATCATATGTATGCGAAAATTCATTTACCCATGATCTATTGTAAACAAAAATAATCTACAAAATTCTGAATTTAAAGTCTGGAATTTGTTTTAATTGAAAATTAGGAAATATGAAATAATTATAAAATACATATTCCTTGTTTATAGTGTTCATTTACTATCAAAGAAATTGTCATCCTCTAGGGTTAATGGTATTTTGAGCTCCTGGCAGAAATGCCTCACTCAAACTAAACAGACGTAAAACCACAGAAGAGGATTTCAGATTATTATGCTGTTAAAACATTTCCCAAAAATACTAAACATAACCACACAGAAGACAAAAATTATAAATAGGAGTGAATTAAAGAATATAACATGTATGAATGTGAATTTTTGTTATTATTAAATGCACACACACACACACACACACACCTATTGAGTAACAAATAATCTTTATTCAATTTCACTTCCACATGTTGTTTTTCTTTACATGGTGGTCCTTAATTTTGTTTAAATAAGTTTAGGTCAATTGTGCTTGACCACTTCACAGAGTTCTGCAAAAATAGAAGAAGAAACAACTCAGTTTTATTGACTTGCGTTGTGTTTGCAATTCATTCAGTGTGAATTCATTCTGTTATCTTTTTGATTTGGGGTTAAATTGACATGAACATGTTCTTGACAGATTTACCTGTAACATCTGAAACCGCAATCATGTTTTTTTTTTGTTTTTTGTTTTTACATACGTGACATTGAATCTCACAAGACCAGGAGCTGTTTTCTCAAAATCACTACTAATAACTGTTGCTTTCAATGAAAACTACATACTTGAAGCCAAACTGACCTGTTACTCCGTCATAGGAGTACTGGGTTTCTTTTTTGAATCCAAGACACTCAGCTTGCTTCCAGTAGGTGTCCATGTAAGACTTGGTTGTGTTGATCTCTCTCTCTGGGGGAGAAAAGAAAAAATGAATGTTATAGAATATATCATTTTAACACAATGTAATCTAAGGATTTTGTGACTTACTGAAAAAGTACAGAGACTTTGAAGTCACATTTTTGAATTCGCTGATGAAGCTGATGGTGATACAGTCAGGACAGGATGGTAAGAACCTTCCCTTTGATATTGTGCCATTCTCTGCGGATCAAACACCAGCATAACAATAATAGTGTTCAGAATTAATGAGTTTTAGCTGAAATAAGCTTTTGCATAAATAAACTTACCATTGCTATCAAATGCGTTATCTTTAAAAGCTAAGTTGATGGTGCTAAATTCACACTTTCCTTTTCTGAGAGGGAGAAAAATACCAGATTCAGAATGCTACTTATCATAATGATTATTTCAGATTATTCTTCATAATTCTTTCAGATTAGCAAAACATTTTTATAAACAAGACAGCACTTACATCATGTTCCCTTGACTTAGGGTTAAAGTGTTTTCAAGAGTGCTTGGGCCGAACTCTATCCATGAGCTGTTTACATTCTTCAAGATGTCTGTAAATAAGACGTGATCAGCTATGCCTTCAAGAAACATCCATTTACCCATGATCTGCGTGGAAGATAAAAGAAGCTTAAAATTTAAGATCCTTATCTTCAGTAGCGTTGACTTATTATAAAAGAAAAATACTCTCAAATATATGCACTTACACTTTTATTGTCATCCTCCAGGGTTAGTGGTGTAATAAGCTCTTTACAGTCTGGCAGAGATGCCTGACTCAAACTAAACAGACCCAAAAGAGCAGTTAAGACCACCGAAGAAGACATTGTAGAACGTCAGAGGATTTCAGATTATTATGCTGCATCACCTGGAGTACTTTATATAGAACAGTTTATCACATATTAACTCCTGGAATTTCAGAAGTGATGCAACAGTTTTTTTTTGTTGTTTTTTTTATCCTGAAGTGCCAGTAAATCGAAATGAATTAAATGGGTCAAATTCAGGACTTTGGATCAGGTAATTCCTGAGGTGACATAATATGCAAGTAATTGTGTAAAAACATAATGTTCTTATTTTTCTTTTTATTGGTACAGGGTTAGGTTTAGATTTTTTTTTAAAGAAAATAAAATATATTAAATCAAATTTACGTTCATTTTCTATTTATTACAATTATTTATTTTTATATATTACAGATACATTCCTTCTATCTGCCTGGTAGTACATTATGTGAAAAAAAGCTGATTTACAAATAAATGATATGAAATTAATTTTAATTCAGTTTTATAAGATTTGCTCTCCACATCATTGAAATCAAAATATCAATATAATTACACTTCTAAAGTCTAGCACAATATTGTCTGAAGTCTCTATAATCTTTAGTGAGCTGACAGATTCTGAACTGTAAATCATTAACATCAGTTCATTTGCTGATGTTTGTTTTATACTACATGAGGTTTGATAAGATAGCATTAAAAGGAGTTTAAGCAACTAAACAGGAGTTAACAGAGATAGAAAGTCAGTTATTTGCTAAAATTGCATGTAACAACACTATAAAGTTTTTGAATCTCAGAATTTAATCTCAGTAAAATGGTTGTTATAAATCTTCTTACCAACTGTTTTAGTCACTTCTTTTGGTCAGAGATTGAAAGTCAAGGAATACGTTATTTTGGGGTATGACCGTGTAAGCTTGGATGTGGAAAATATTAAAGTGATGGATAACAAGTCCCACTGATCAAAAATAAAATGGGCAGTAGTAAAATAGGTCCACTTTGAGTCACCGCACTGTTTAGACACGGACAGTCCCAATAAAGAGGTTTATCTCTTTGTTTTTTTTCTTTGTGAATGATCTGGTCGATTATTCTTTGCCCTTTCTGCTCACGAAGCTCCTGCTGACCATAGTGTGAGATCAAAGAGATGTCACCGGGGCTGTAAGAGGACGGCTGAGGGCAGTCCAACCAATCAGTGGCCAAAAGCCGAGGGTATCCTTCTTCAGGGGCGGAGCCTGGGTGAGTAAATTTCCAGTAGGAATTGCCTTTGAAAAGGTAAGTTGAACCTGATTGATTTAGAAAATAAAAAAATCAGCAGTGATCTACAACACTGTCACACATGTATATGCACAATGTAGCATCATATGTATTTTAACTAAAGGTCACACCCTTAAAATCTCCAGTGCTTTCTGTCCCGCTGTCATTCTCCACGATGATTCCATTCACTCCTTCTTCAATGAGCTCTCTCCAGACTTCGCTTTCCTCTCCTTTCTTTTCTTCTTCTCTCACAGACCCCCACACCACACCCTGCTTTGGATCCCAGTGCAATCCTTGCCACCCTCCTTCTGAGTCCTCAGGAGCCACAGCAGACAGAGGCTGAGGGAAACCCTCTTGTAGCGACAGATCCTTAAACAGCCAAACCTGGGAACCTGTGCATGTATGTTTAGTAAAGTGGCGTCAAGTCTTAGGTGCACATCTCTTTTATAACTGTACTGTACAAAACATTATGGTGCAAAAGAATAGCATCCAATGCCATTTACACTAAATGAAATTGCATCTTAATACTATTTACACTTACTGCTATTTACCCAGTTTGCACTTGGCCTGTCCTGGGGCCAAGTAAAATAAATGTATTTAAATTACATTAATTAACTTTCAGTAAAGTGTGGTGCACAATTGATTGTGATGTGATTTGCTGTGAACCTGACCACTAATAAAGATGATGGCATGATCCGTGTGTCTTTCCAGAACCGCTTGCAGTGGAGGAAGTGAAGAAGGAAGAGCCGACCAAAGTCTCTTTACAGGAACAGCCCTGACTGACACCAGACCACCTCTGCTCACTCTCCACATGTTTTGCCCTGCAAAATGCAAAAGCAAAGGTAAAATAGAGATAAAATTAAGATTAATATACTTAATATACTATCTTCATGAATTAGTTAAAAGCTTCAAGTATCTACCTTTAAAGAAGAAGATTTCTCCTCGAATCTTAGCAACTGCATCAAAACTGGTGTTACAGCGATCCAAAGAACTTAAGACAATGAGAGACATTTCAAAATATAGGATTTTTCTCTTCATTAACATGCATTGAACTCAAATAAAACAAACACGACTGCAAATATTTGAAGGTATAAATTACACAAGAGGAAATTCTGTCCTTATTTAATTGCCCTCAAGTTGTTCCAAATGTTTATTTGTTCTATTGAAAAGAAGATATTTTAACGAATGCTGCAACCAAACAGTTGCTGGTAGCCTTTCACTTTCACTACACTGAAAAAAATTCTTTGAAAGTCTATGGCTATTGGCAACTGTTTAACCAACATCCTTCAAAAGTATGACAGAACTTTCATTTTTTTGTGAATTATCCCTTCAAGCATCTTTTGCCTTTACAGTCAGCATGAAACAGTCTTCAGAATTTACTTCATGACTTTGTTATTATTTACTATGTTAAACCATAAATACACCATATGACTCTTGTTCACATATTTCCTCCATCCATAGTTACTTGTTGGTGACTAAGTCAGAGTCAGTCTGCAGATTCTGGGCAGTCATAGTTATAGGATTTCAAATATCAAACATATTTTATTTAAGCCCATATTAGAACACATAATGTACTTGTGATGTTTTGTTTCACACTATCACACTACTTAAAAAGTCTGATAGTCTGCAATCTAATATTAAATAATGTTCAGTTTTTTTTCTCCAGTTATTCCTGAAAAATCTGTCTAGATTTATACCAGTGTTTGTCACAATAAAAAAAACACGCATAAAGATTGATGTTGAAATGGTGTTTCACCTGTTCTTACCTGTTGAAATGGCTGTGAGCATGTCTGTACATGTGTGTGAGTCTGTGTACTCCTCCATGTCGGTGACGAAGTTGAACCTCTGTCACAAGAAGTGGTCTGTCAGTTGGAACGTGGTTTCCCCTCTGACCTGAATTCACAAACAGACACAGATGCAGAAAAGATACTTTAAGTAACTGCCAAACAGAGATTGCAACCAAGAGATTTAATGACAGTTACCATAAAGGGCTGTGATGTGTTGAAGGTCATGATGTCCCAGGCTGAAGTGTAGCGGGTCTTCTAGGGGCCCCTGGTAGTATGGACGCATAACAGATTGACGTGCCGATGAATGGGTCAGTCCGAGGGCATGGCCAAGCTCGTGCACCAGCACCGTGAAGAGATCTGTGCCTTCCGCTGCTGTGTACAAATTCACACATGTGTTGAAATTTAAGCATGCCACTGCATCATTAAGTCACTTCTGTAAGCATAAAGAAGTTTTCCCGGCTACTAGGATATAATAATTAAATAATTCAATCTCAATTCAATAATAAAAATCATTTTGATGGCGGATTGTAATCCACAAAGGATTATATGAAATACATGTCAATTAAATTTAATTATATTCCCGTTTTAAATGTGCTTGTAATTACAGATAGCCTGGGATTACACAAGATTTGTATTTTAACGACAACCAGTTTCAGGACATGGTTTAGAATCTGTGATTACTAAGTACAGGATTCACTCTATGATGACAGCTACACATACTACACATACAAAACATTAGATTCATCCGCGCGAGAGTACAACCCACCCATGGAATATAATTCCGTGAGGAACTGCAATGCCAGGTTTTCAAACACAGATGACGACAAAGTGGCAAAACCTACGGACTGTTGATAAAATGTAATAAACCATTAAAAATGTACAAATCTCAGGCTATAAGGTTAATTGTGCTTTTCTTACCCCATTTTACAGTAAGATTAAGTAAGCATTAGATGATGGGAAAGCTAATTTTTAAAACAAAAAAAATATCTTAAAATGAATATTTGTCTTTTATATGTTACATTTTATATATGTAAAATGTAAATTCACGTGTAGCAAAATAATGTTTTTATTTTTGGCAATAGCATGGAAATGATTGGCTTGCATTGTCCTGTTTGGTTTTACTTTGGCTTTGTGCAATATTGAATGTTTCACAGAATTACCTGGTTGTCTGAAGGCCCATTCCTCTTCTGCATCCAAGTGAACTCCACCAGCCCTGTCTGGATCTGACGGAAAGAAGGCATGGCCCACAGATCCACCTGCTCCATCAAAGGGATATCCGTCTCCATGGGAACCGCGCAAGAAATCAATCTGGAGATCCGCGCCATCTGGTCCTCGCACCTATTTGAAATAGTCTGTGAATTTACATGAACACAAATGTATTCAAAAACACTGGCTTTTAAAAAGCAAGTAGAACCTCATGGAATTCAAGTAATGTTGGATCAGCCCACACTCTGAGTGCATAGTACACAAGGGAGCGAATCGTTTCACGGGAAAGTTTAGAGGATGCCGGGTAAGAACGCAGTCTGAAAAAAACCAAAGCGAAGAATAAGAGAATAAGATACATTTGCTAAGGCTTTTTAACCTTTGCTGTAATACTGTGTAACCATCAAGTAGGATGGAAAAGCAGGAAGAAAAACACAACTGCTAAAATAATCAGGCTAACCTCCAGTTGATATTTCTTCTTGTCCAGGTAGTAGCTGCTCTTTTCATCCTGTGATTTTGCATCTCGCTGTGTAGTGCCGATGTCTGAATGGTTTGGTCATCATTGTCTGGAAGTGAGCACCGGGGTGACTGCATCAGCTGAACAGTCTCTTCATCTGTGACAGGAAGGTGAGGGTAAAGACAAAGGCACAACTTATGAAATAAGATTTAGATTTAAAACAGTGGGGGGCATATTGTTTTTCATACCTAACACTCCTGTGTCGTCCAAACCAGCAAACCTCTGCATTTTCTTTACTGCTTGAGTGACAGCAGTCCAGGCCTGTAACTGACCTGTAGAGGGATCAGGGGGTGGGAGATATCCATATTTCGTGAGCCAATCCTGCAAACAGTACAAAAAGAAAACCATAAAAGATTTTTTCAAATACACCACCATTGAAAACTTGAAAGAAATGTATGCTTTATTCAACCGATTGATCAGAAGTGACAGTAGACTTTTATAGCATTAAAAAATGATATATTTTACATAAATTGTATTAATTAAAGAACCCTGGATAAAATGTATGTCCATTTCCATAATAATATTAACAATTAACAATAATGTTAACAATAAGGAATGTTTTTTTGAGCACCAAATCAGCATATTCAGCTTTGCCATTTGAATAATAAAATACATTTTCTATTAGAAGACAAATTTTACATTTTAATAATATTTCACAATATTACAGTATTTCTGACCAAATAAATGCAGCCAAAGACCTCTTCCAAAAACATAAAAAAAAAATGTTAATGACAACCAAAACGTTCTAAGCATTTATAGGAGTTGCAAATTATTAATGCATTTTTATATATATATATATATATATATATATATATTGAAAAGTATGCAACATAGTTTAGTTCTATAACATGACAATTAAAATTAAAACAGGATATTCAACATGAAATTAGTGATGGGGAGCAAACTCATTTTACGGGCAGAAAAGATTAAAAATGATGAAAATGAACTGAGAAAATGTGCACAAATGAATCATGCATATTAAGAAGCATATATGATCAATTTCAGGTTGACTTTTAATGGAACACTGAAAAAGTGCAGCGGCAGGTGACAAACACATTCTCACCACAAGTTTGATGCTCTCGTCTTCTGTGGGTAAGACAGAGGGTAAAGCAGTAGACGTAACCGTGCTTGCCAAAGTGGTTGGCAATGTATCTTTATCAGCCGTTCCGTAAACTTCCACTGTACGTCCACACGTGTAGAAGACAACTGCTGTCCAAAACATCGCCATCATGCTGAGAATATATACATCACCTGCTTCTAATAGTAGAACTATGAAAAAAAACTGTTGATAGAGAATCTCAATCCGTGAGTCACAAGCCTCTGTTGCGTTGAGGAATTGTAGAATTGATGCCAGCACTGTAAATGCACATATACAAGATTGTGTTCTATAGTATTCTAAGCAATGAAAACAACAACAAGAGTCAAAAAAAGTGAGTCTCAAAATAATCCCTTCACTACACTGCCGACTGCTTTGGTTGCAAAGCTGCATAATTAAATTGCAGATGGCTAGTATCAAAGAGAAAAGCATGAAGAGGCTACAGAGGTTTTATGTGGTTCATATTAAAGGAAACACAGACAACAGAACGGACTGTGCTATGTAAGGCTTGAATTAAATTAGCAGGTGCAATTTCATTAAAGAAATGAGACAATGTGGGAGAAGGCGGGATGGGGGAATGTGGCATGGAAAGGAAGAGTTATAGAATAATGGAATTAAAGGAAAACGCTGCCAGTATCAGAGGACAAAGATAGAGGACAGTGTACGAAAGAGAGGGAGACTGACGGGAAAAAAAGGGGAAGAGACACATGTATGCATGTAAATATGTGGATTCATTAGTGTCTGAGAGATGAGACACTGACCCAGTCACGAAAAGACAGAAGGGGAGGACCTGCATAAATGTGACATTCAATAGAAGTAATAACGTAATGCATTGGCATGTCATTTATGATATGCAATTCAATCTCTCAACCTTGACCGCACAAAATATCTGACAGTTCCAGATGGAACTGTGGTGGAATTTGTCTTAACACACTTAATAAATAAATGAATATAATATGTATATATATATAATAAAGTATTATTTTTATTAGTAGAAGGATTAATAACAATATATTCAATTAAATACTGTTTTGGGTGAAGAATGTAAGTAAAAATAACTGTGTTTTAGCATTGTCATTTAATTTAGTTTCAAATGAATTTTCAACATCAACTTGCTCTGTGTTTACATGTGACACACTCAAGTTTGTACTCTATAATATGAGAATATGCCTAGAATGTAAGGTTGTTTTAAACCCTATATAGACATAAATGACATATCGGCATCATTTACAACTATCACATGATTTGACTATAATACAGATACAAGTGACAAGAAAAAGAAATAATGTACTCAGACTTATGTGTTAAATGTAATTGATGGAGGCAAAAGATGTCAGAAATGTTCAAGGCTAAATTTCAAAGCTAAACATTTTTCCAAAACATGAGCAAACACAGGATCTTTAGGATTTTGATCTTTAATAACTGAATAGGTTCAAACTAGTCAGATATCAACAAAGTTGATAATGCAGTAAATGATGTTATTCCAAACAGAAAGAAATGGGACATGCTTACCTTGCTCTCAACTTTGTTCCTCCTTTGCACTAGCCTGCTCTGTCCCGCTGCCTTCCTTCTCTGTTCCTGAACAGATGTGTTCCTCTCATCTCCTCAAGGCCCCCCCGCCCCTTCTGCCTCTGCACTCGCACAATGGACTCCTAATACCCCCTCAGTAACATACTCACCCCCCCATGCTAAGTGCATCGGGCATTTGCTTACTCTCTCTGTGTGCTTGGAAGATATCAGTGTGAAAAAGCCTCTTTATATCCAGAGAGGAGATTTAGAGACATGCTTAGTTGCACATGTCCATCCACTCTATTTCCTATACTTCATTCTCAAACCACTCAAATCTCATAGATTTCATCACCTGCTAATGGATCAAACATGATTCTAAACACAGCATGAACACTTACATATTTATATATGGATCTTTAACTGTGAGATCTAAGTCAACTATACCGGATTAGGGTTTCACTTGATCTTTGGGATTGTGTGTAGTTGTGGATATGTTGGGATTAAATCCTCTTAACGAAAGGATTAAAAAAATTAAAAACGAAGATTTGTAGAGAGCTAGCTAAATGCATTGTTGCTGTCTGGTCCTCTGTGACATATCAGATCGAGATACACAATGTCTTTGTGACAATTTCTGTATTTAAAAAATATAAATGTTTGTTAGCACATATAAAATGAATCAAATCCTGGGATTTCTGTGCAGGGGTTAACTTGTTTAAACTTGTATCATGGCAGAAAGCAGGAGAGAAAGCAGATTTCCAGATGGGCTATCTGTCTTTTTCGCTGGATAATACTGAGGGGAGTCCCAAGGGAAAAGCTGGATTGGAAAAGCATACTTACAAGGGCAACTGAGGCGTGTGCTGAATGTTTATATTGTAACTTGACCTCCTGATCTGGTATACTTCTCGGAGTATAACCTGTCAGCTGCAGACTGAAAACCATATCACCTCAGTGCTCCATCTTTTCGAGAGATTACAGCTTTTAATAGCTTCAAAACTGCTTGTACTTGGAATATTAAACTTTCCAGAGAGAGAGTGCAGCATGAGTAAAGGATGCATTATTGCCTTGTCGTCCTGCTGATGATTTTGACCCGCAGGTCAAAGTGTGCTGCCTAGAGGGGCAGATGTTCTCACTGTATTTTTAGAAAGATGCACAAGGCAGGAAGTTTATCTGTGAATGGATGCATGTGTTCAAAAAGAGAGTCATCAAGAGGCACAAAAGACCAAGTGAACTTCCTTGTCTCCAAGACAACAGAGATGCCTTTAGAGGAACTCTGCAATACAGATATTCATTGTGCACTAAGGACATGGGCCTCAGCTTCACTCTCACAAAGAATGGCACTGGAATTTCTTACGATGGTCACCTCTGACTAATACTACAAAACATAGACTCCCAGTGAGTCACTCTTCTTTCGGTTTCGAGAAAACTATTGTATTTCACCCGTTACAAAGTTTGGGATCAGTAAGAATTGTTTTAAAAAATGAATAGTTCACAGACACATTTACTTAATCAAAAGTGACCGTAGAAACACATGCTGTTCTTTTGAGCTTTTTATTCATCAGCGAATACAGAAAAAAATCAAGTAGCGCAGCTGTAAAAAAAAGCAGCAGTTCAGATGATTATATGACACTGAAGACTGGTAAATGAAAAATAAGCTATGAGTGAAAGGAGTGAATTAAATTTTATATTTAAATACTAAATGTATTTCATATTTTTTAAATGTATTAAAATAGAAAAGGTGATTCTAAATTGTGACATTTTCAGTAGTATACATATTATTTTGTAGCCTATATTCTATCATTTTATGATCAAATAAACTCCTCTATAAATCTGTTAATCTTAATTGACAGAGTGATGTAGAACTTTACATGCCTTTCGATAAAGATTAATGTTATGCTATATTTCAAACAAACGAAAAAGCTTAAAAAAAAAAGTGGAGATGCCGGGGATTGAACCCGGGGCCTCATACATGCAAAGCATGCGCTCTACCACTGAGCTACATCCCCATCTGAGAAAAACAAGAGACAGAAACTATATATCAGCCACGTTTAAACTATATGGCGATGCATAATACATTGAAAATATCATAAACAGGCGTAATGCTTCTTAACGGCTATCTATGCCTGCTTACAGCACAACTGAAATGATTTCAAGGCACAGATGAATCGCCGTGGACCGTAAATCCACTTACTTCCGCATAAACCCACAAGAATTCACTTGCGGAAGTTCCTCCTTCGTAAACTAAAACATTTCCACCTATGACACTGATATTGACATTTCGCTGCGTGATTATTTGACGTTATTTGAAAGCAATAACTAACAACAACTTCACAATTAAGTTCATGTTCTGTCCCGGACGAGTTATTTTTTGTTTTTCAAAACTGTCCTCTGTCAGCACAAACATGACTTATGGGACAGGGTGAGGCAGGATTATGGAGGATATTATTTGTGTCAGCTCGGGCAGCGACGACGACTCTGATTTAGAGGTAATAAGCAGTTACAATGAAAAGAAAGAAGACGCAATTCCGTTCATTCGTGCACAATGGCTGCCAGTCACACCTGTAAGTTTATCCTACTATTTTCGACACGTTTTGTCCATAGCAGACTCGCAGTGTTTTCTTAAGTTTTAGCCGCTTGCGCGCTTACGCAGAACATGAGACTCTTTATGTGGTTTACATATGCAAAATGCATATTTGTTTAAAGTGTACGTAAACATCCACTTGTTTCCAGCCGCACGTGGTTTTTGCTTTTTATACATGGCGCGCGAACCATAGTTGCCTGCAGGTGACGTTATATCGGGATATTTAAGAGATTCAAGTTTTAAGTTTAAGTTTTTTTATCACATTATAGAGCACAACAACATTCAAGAGCAATAATTAAAATACTTAAATATGTTAAATATAAATATATTTACATTGTCACATATTACCATAAAGCCTGTTAGCTTTCCAATGTGTTGATAAATACCAACCATGTAGCCAGCCGTGGTTTTGGTCAACTATGTTTACTATGCAAGTAAGCTAATACAATTATTCCAGGTTTAATGGGTGTTTAAAATCTCTGTATGTTTTTATGTGCATAGAAAGCAGGATAATACCGAGGATAATGTACAGCCGTCGGGCATTGTTGCAAAATAAGAACTCCTTCTAGGAGGCTTTGTAACCATTTTTTTTTGTCTGTTTGGTATCCATCAGTCACCTGTTCTATAGTTATCAATAGTGGCAAAAGCCATAGAAATGTTAATATCAATCTATGACTATTTCATTTGGTTTCATCCACTTTATTCTTTATTTGTTTTTCTCAGGTCCTCATCAATATCACAGGCCACAACTTCATCTCTCCAAGCCGAAGGTGCTCAAGAAAAGATACATGCTCCTCCCTAGAAGTTATAGATTTGAGTGAAGATGATCCTGGTGATGTTGACGTGCAGAAACCATCGCTGACTTCGCCGTCAGCAGAAAGCAGACACATAAAAGTGCATGTAACCACAGCATCTTTTGGAAAAGCTCAAGAATCACAATCTCAGACCAGCGTTGGCAAAGATGTGGTTAATTCAGGGTGTTTTGTAGGAAGCCGTGTGCAGTCTGTTGCCCCTAAGTCACTTAGTCGGGAGAACACTCTCACAGACGTGCTCCAAAGAACAGAAGATTATTCGTATCAGGACACAAATTGTAATTCAAGCTTGCTGCCTGTGCAGCTGAGATGGGATAAGTCTTTGGAACATTGCAGGTCCAATGATAAAAGTACAAATTTGTTTAAATATGACTCTGAAGTATTAAAGGACTCTATTGCAGATGTATCGCAGAACACTAAAGACACGCAGCTTAGTACACCAGCTGTCTGCAGCAACGAAGCAGACCAAGAAGACAATCCTGACTCATCACAGAAATGGGAAGACAGTGTTGTCTCTCCTTACAATCTTGACAGTCCATATTACTGTCCAAGTGAGGTAGATGCTTATATATTCTCTGATTCATCCAATAAGTCTGAGGATAATAATCATCTATTTACATACAACAGTCAACTGTCATTTCACACCTCTGAGCTACCCTATGCTACTCATACTGCATCAGTATCCAATGCACTTTCATTGAAAGAGGATGGTGAAACGATGAATATCAGCAAAAATGAGGACCTACATACACAGGTTCATCCTGAGGATTGGTCCCCCTCCATATCTACCTCATGTAAAGCATCGCCCCCCGGGAGCCCTGAACTTTTGTCTAGACATAGTAAACCCAGCAGTCCCACATCCACAGAGATTCTTGCCAGTGACACAGCAGCACAATCCCCTGATCCATCTATGCTGAGCTCACCAAGTAGCCTCCTCATTTCTCCGCCCTCCTCGCCAAACTTTTCAGAGAGAACAGAGCAAAAGAGAAATGATTTAGATGCAGGATCTTTAGAAAGCCCTTCACCCAGGGTTTGGGAGACAGAATCAGATCCTTCTGAAAGCAACACAGAAAATAGACAGCATATTTCTCTGACTCAGTACAAAAAATTAAATCAGTGCGTGAGTGGAACGGTCCCACAGATGGTAAGATGTTTTGATATGCACATCGATTTTAAAATAGATTGATTTAAAGGGATATGCTATCATTATTGACTCATGCAGTTCCAGATGTATATGACTTTAGTTCTTCAGGTAAACAGAAGAAAAAGAATGGGTTCCTACACAAACCTATCGTCTCATTTTAGGAGAGATTGATTTATCAATTGAGGTAGTTATATGAGGTAGATCATCACTGTGTTCGCTTTAAGGGTCCCGAATGGATTTACAGATATTTTATTATTTTTCTAAAAATCGTAATTTTTAACTAAAGGGAAAAAGTCATATACATCTGGAACAGCATGAGGATGAGTACATTAATTTTTAGGTGGAGTATCTGTTTAATAAACAAAATATTAATAATGTGGTTGTCCTCAAATTGTTACTCAAATTTTTGCATCAGTGATGCTGTCTTTTGTGTTTACTACATCCCTTAGAAGTCTCACCCTGAACATGCCCTGAACAAATATTTGTAAATATCCTACATTATCTATAGTGAAATAGATTTAAGTCAGTCATGTTTTTTGTTTTTACAGGATGACGATAAGGAAGATGAACACTATGGTCCCGCTGAGCCTCTATGCCGTCAGAGCCTCAGCTTGGTCTACAGTACCATTGAGGAGAATTACCCAGAAGGCACTCTTCAGCTGCTCTTTGACTTCATTCAGCCTCGGTATTACCCACCGGTGGATATTACGACACATCTGCTCAGGGGGATTCTCTTAAACCCACAAAGCCCTGACGTTTTTGTCGTAGAGGCCTATAACCTATTGATGAAGACTCAGAGGTGAGTATGACCACAGCTGCAACTACTTGGTTTAAAACAGTTATGGGAGTAAATCAGAAATGTAGCCTGGTAAGTTATGCATGTGCTGTGAAACATGATATATGTGAAGAACTTACTATTCATGATCATTTTAAGTTATATGTTTTGTATGTTAAGATACCACCCTGTGGATGCTTCGACAGTCCCTTGGGATTGGGAACTGATGAAGTCGGTAATGATGGATCAGGTAGATACATTTGGAACTTTTAAGTAATATTATTATAATTATTAATATTATTATTATATAATATTATTCCTGTCTTAAGGATGACACTAGGAGATTGCAGACGGAGGTCCAGTACCTGCTCCTGCAATACGTTTTGCAGGTTTTAGAAGATGATTTTCATTTTAAACTCAGGAGTCGGTGTCTTCATCACTCTATTGCAAAGAAGATGCTTTCATGTGTCAATGAAACATATAGTCAAGTCAAGTGAGTTGCAGTCACTAATGATGGGGCTTTTTCTTTTTAGTTAAGCCAAAAAATGTAGTTTGGCACACTATTATTTATTCAATAATTATTCAATTGAATGTAAGTAATTATTATTGTGATTCTTGTACTTAGGAATGTAGTACATTGGTTAATGAAGGCTGCAAAGCAGTCAGTAAACCAGTCAAAAGATGTGGACTATCCAAAGAAAGAGGACAACTATCTTAAGTAAATAAAGTGATATGAGTTTTTTGTCATTATATACTACTGTTCAAAGGTTTGGAGTTAGTAAGATTTTATTTTAAAGAAATTTATGCTGTTATTTAGCAAAAATGCATTAACAATTTTAATGTTACAATATATTTATATTGCACTTAAGCATATTCAAATGATTTTTGAAGGATCATATCACACTGAAGCTTTGAGTAATAACTGCTATATTATAATAGATATAATATTAAAATTGAAATAGGAGTTTGTAATAATATTTTGCACTCTTGTATTTTTTAATCAAAATAAATGCAGCTTTGATAACCGTGAAAATATCTTACAGACCTCAAACACTTTATGGTAGTATAACATTTATATATCAACAGTCTGAAAAGAGTTTGGATTGCTCTTTATTTCTTTGCTAAATAGATATGTACTTCCTTTGTTACAGGATTATATTATCTCTTCAGAGGATGTTAACTTTGGCCCTGGAGGTGGACAAGAACCCCACCTACAATTCAGAAAAAATTTCAGAGGAACTCTTAAAGCAACTTGAAACAAGTTCTTGCAGGCAGTTAAGGTAAAAAAAAAAAGATATCAATTATGATCAAATGAGGATGAGTAATCCTTAGAGTTTTATCGAATGTTCTCTCAATAAAGAGGATTTGCTGCTGTTTGTATTGCAGCAGTGTATTTATGTACATTCATAATTATGTTTTTTTCTCATTGTATGTGTTAGACTTTTATTGGTGAGGACTCTGGATAGCAAGCTGCTGAAATGTGAGCTGTTGAAACTGTTGCTGAATGGGACTTGTTCTCCGCCCATGTCTTTAAACTTGCTGCTACGTGACCTGAGGAGCTGCACGCTGGCCTTAAAACCCACTGTAGAGTCACTGCACTGTTTTATTATAACTTAGCATTTTGCTGTTTCATTCTGCATAACAACTGAACTCATTTTTTCTTCCTGCATGGTGTGCCAGGATGAAAAAGAGAAGTGGAGAAAATGGGATGAGCTCCTTCAGCATTTGTGGATGCTGATGCTCAGTTATGAGGAAGTTGTGACAGGTAGCTACACAGAAGACATAAAGACAAGCAATCAAATATGGTTAAGTTTTTAATTGACCTTTGTTTTGTAGGTCATCTACGCCACCCCATCACAAAGCGTTTTGATAAAAGAGTTGCTCCGATCTGGACACAGGAAGATAAGGTGAAATGCTCAGCAGTGCAAGAGGCAGCACACGCTTTCTTGTTACGTGCAGAGAAGGACATTGGCCATGCTCTTCCCGCGGAAATGCAGGAGTTACTATCCCAACTACAAGAACACTTTACTGACATGCCCAGTGTTACTTCAACTCATTAAACCTTTTACAAGTTTTTTTTTTTTTTATAAATAAATTAATTTGTTATAGAAAGTTTTGTGTGTCTGTTTACTACGCAAATGAATTTAGAGCAGTTATTAATATCGGTAGTAGTAGTATTATGCTCTCTTGGTAATCTATGATTTATTCATCTAAAGGAGCACATAACTGTTACATAACACTCAGTTTTAACTTATTTGTAGCAAAATATAAATATAATGGTATCACAGCAAAATAATAGTCTAACAAAAATAGAATTCCAGACACTGATATCGCCTGCAAATTATAATACAAAATTTCAGTCATGCAACCTTCAATGGGAATGCAATTTTAAAAATGGCATTAAAACATGAGTTGAAAACTATCAGTGTGTGAGATTTTTCTTAGACAATTTGCTTGTATTAATTCCTTTCGTGTGTAATATTTAGGATCAAAATAATGAATGCTTTATATGGTTTTCTGTACAGTTTGAATTCTGGGTATAAATTATTCAATCTCTTAACAGTAATAACATTTGGATTGTATTTACTTTACGTTAAACTATATAATTTATTCACTCATTTATTGTAAATGATTAAATTAATGGCAAAATATTTTGTTAAATATTCCTCGCACATACAGTACAAATGATCTCTTATATAAAAAAATATTTGATCAAATGGAAAAATCACATTCTACATCAGTTTGTTTTAGAACACGGATAAGAATGTCTCAAATCCCAAAGAGCTGCATACCTAGACAACATTTCCACAGGTGTGTTCTGTGTAGTCGGCTCACTAGGGATTGAGACATGAACAGCATGATATGGGCACATGGACCCTTGTTTTGGAGAGCAGCACAACAACTGCACAAAAACCCTCCGCCATGATGTTGCGCTGCTTCTCGTAGCTGCACAGCCGACACGAACGAATGAATTAACGCCGAAGTGAGACACAGCTGACTTCAGGAGTTGTTATGCTTTTGAAGGTAATTCTGAAACATCATTTCTATAGATTTTTTGCTAATAGGAGTCTCCGTTTGGGTTCGTTTCCAAGTTAGCTATAGCTATACTAGTTAGCCTCTCTTTGTTGATGTGCAATATCATATCCTTATTAATTTTAAAACGTGTGCGCAGTATTTCCTAATTATCAGTTTCTATAACCCATATACACGTGTTAATTAAGATGAACTTAAATAGATTACAAGGCTGCACCTTCAGTAGCCTACGGCTAATGCTGATAGCAAGTCAGGTTAGCAATGGGAGAATTTGAACTCTTTAATAAACAGGTGCATTGGATGCTTATCACTTTTTTAGGATATGTCTAACACGATATTTCATGTTATATCACTGAGGGGGTCACGTTTTAGACTATTGATGAGTTTAATTGGGTCATTAGCATAGCACAGAGCTAACGCTAGTTGTTTGTTAGCGTGAGCGCTTTGTTGTATTTCTACTTTCTGTTTCTATTACAATATCGTTCAAATATGAAGACGAAACCTTTATTAGACTTGGTTTGTTTTTAAAATAGCGCTCAAATGTGTGTAACAGGTGTGTTCTGGTAATTCCAGTTAACGAGGTCATTTAGCTGCCTGTTATTTGTTTTGCTTTTATGTTAATTATGTTTGTTTGAATTAACATATTTCATATTTGTGATGATTTTTACATTTTAAGCGTTTATATAGGAATGCATCATAGTTCTCAGTAAAGTATTTTTTTTGTAAAAACATTGATACAATAATAAGAAGAAATTATAGCATATTAGTGATTCATAGATTTATAGTAACGTTATTTTTTTTTATCTTTAAGGGGAAATTACCATCCAAAAGATGCTATATAGGCCTAGTATTTGCATATTCACACACACACACACACACACACACACACACATATATATAAATAAACAGGCGTAAGTGGTTTTATTTGGTTTGTAAACAGGCAAAATGATGACATGCAGACATCTTTGTCTTGTTCTGTGAACCTCATTATGTATTTGTCCCCAACAGTGGTCTAGGGATGCCCAAAGAGAAATATGACCCGCCTGATTCCAGGCGGATGTACACTATCATGTCCAGTGAGGAGGCAAACAGTGGGAAAAAATCCATCTGGGATGGGCTTGAAATAACTGGTATGTGTCAAAGTAAACACTCTGATAGATATCTCACCTTGAGGTCAGTGCTGCAATGAAAGTGAAACATTAAAGAAAGAAAGAGAGATTTTTATTAATATTTCTTTGTGCCTCAGGAAATGTTCGGAGTCTCAGCTCGGGTCTTTGGTCGCTTACGCACCTCACTGCTCTGCACCTCAGTGACAACTCCCTGTCACGCATCCCACCAGAAATTGCCAAGCTGCACAACCTTGAGTTCTTGGACCTGTCGTCCAATAAGATCAGGAGCCTGCCAGCAGAGCTTGGCAACATGGTGTCTCTCAGGTGAGCTACTTGGAGCAAAAGCTGCGTTATTCTTTCCATGGATCATTTGTTCCATTTATTGTGTTTGTAATACAGGGGGGGAAATGGAAAAGGGTTCTTAACAGTCTCATGAGCGCACTTGATAAAGCTAGATCACTCCCGGGTAAAGTTGTGATTTACAGGCCTTATCTTAAAGTGTCAATAAACAGTTTTAACCATTATGACCTAGAAATTGTTTTATGTTTGTTCAATCATCATGAAATTATGTAACAATTTTATCAACTTTGTGAATGGAAGAGTACCACAAATATATTTTTTGCATTCCAATTGGCTCAAATAGCAAAAGAAAAACTCCACGATGGTGTTTTCATGACTTCCAATTAATGGAAAAAAAATAGAGAGAGACTGATAACGGCGGTCAGAAGAGCAAACAATGTAAAATTGAACTCTAATAGACGCTCTGTTAGAAACTCCCTCGCATTGAAAAAACAAAACAAAAAAACTTTTACAAATTTTGTTCTAAAAAGCTTCCTATTTGATCATCACGAATTACATAAAAATTGTGATAATACTAAATTTTTATCTACATTTTTTCCCCCTTTTTTTCCCTTCTTTTTCTAAGCATCTAGCGCACAGCTGATTGGTGTATCATTTATAACATTTATTTCTTGGTTTCCAACAGGGAACTGCTTTTAAATAACAACCAGTTGCGCGTTCTGCCATTTGAATTGGGGAAATTGATTCAGTTACAAACACTGGGGTTAAAAGGTGAGTGGTCTAGTGATCGAGATCCTCAGTCTGTAAAGAATTTCCTACAGTTTTTTTTTGGTCTGTCTCTACAGGCAATCCACTCACTCAAGAAATTATGAGCCTCTACCAGGAGCCAGATGGTACCCGGCGACTCCTGAACTACCTTTTGGACAATCTTAACGGTGCTATCAAGCGCAGTAGGTGTTACAGGAAAATTACAGTAACTTTTTAGGGTCTGTCAATGTCTGTTTTTAGTGCCCTGGACTGTTGTCTAAGGTTAATAATATTCACTGTTACTATTGATCAAATATTCTTAGTATGTTGAAGATATTTTTTTGGTGGCTTAACGCAAAATGTCCCAAAGACTGTCATTTGACTATTCAATGAACGACACTGAATACATATGTTTTGTCTTCTAAGTCCAAACCGAGCCACCTCCGTCCAGGTCCTGGATTGCACTGCAGGAGCCTGAAAGAACAAGACCAACAGGTATTTTTTCTTTGAGAACAGTGCAACATAATTCAGAATTTAGGGGCACTTTGCCTGATTCTCCTCTTTCCTCTTTGCTTCACCAGCCCTGTTAACTGTAATGTGCTACAATGTTCTGTGTGATAAGTATGCCACACGTCAGCTCTACGGCTACTGCCCATCCTGGGCCCTTAACTGGAGCTACAGGAAAAAGTCCATTATGCAGGAAATCCTCAGCTGCAATGCTGATATTATCAGCTTACAGGTAAAATTTATGCAAGCCTAAATGTTGTAGTATAATTTTTATTTTTACAGCAAAACGTGCAGTAACCACTTACAGCAACATCTCAGACTTGTCATCAATGCCTTTAAAATGCTTTAAAATATTATAACTTTAAAACATTCGCTTAAATTTTATATGCATTTTAAAATACTCATGTTTGTTGTCCATAATAAGCCACTAATAACCTTTTTGGTGTATTTGAGTATGACTGTCCTAACGGATGAAGTGCTCTCCTTGTGTTGTTCCTTTTAAATGTCACTTTTTACACAACCGGTAGCTCTGAATAGTCAATGCATGTAATCCCCTACAGCATTGTTTGAGTCCCTTGGTCTGCTGTGTCATGCACAGGAAGTGGAGACAGAGCAGTATTACAACTACTTCCTTGTGGAGCTGAGTAAACAGGGATATGATGGATTCTTCAGTCCAAAATCCCGGGCCAGAACCATGTCTGAATCGGACAGGAAACATGTAGATGGATGTGCAATATTCTACAAGACTGAAAAGTGAGTGAAGTTAAACTGTTGAGTTAAAGGGTTGAGAAGTGTGGTGTCCAACTCCGTCTGAGAGGTTTATTTCAGTGTTCTTTTGAATAAACAACAATGGAACTGTCTATTTCTTTGCTGTTAGGTTCAGCATGGTGCAGAAACACACAGTAGAGTTTAACCAGCTGGCTATGGCCAATTCAGAGGGCTCAGAGGCTATGCTTAATCGGGTCATGACCAAGGACAACATTGGGGTGGCTGTGTTGCTGGAGCTAAAGAAGGAATTAATGGAGTTGTCATGTAAGTATCTGCTTAATTTTAATTTTAAATTAGTTTATGTACAACTAAGCACCCTAGTGTCTTTTCCATAAAACATTGCTATTACTTGTAGAACTGTAGAATATTGTAGAAAAGGTTACAATCATTTACACTAGTTTTTTGGGTCAGTATGATTGTGTTTTTAATTCAGAAATTAATGACTTGAATAAATTCATACTTTTTTATTATTATTCAAATAATAAAAAAAAAATCATCTGCTTTCTAAAATCTGAATTCAGCTTTGCCATAAGAGATTAGTTGCATAAAAAGAATTTTAATATTTCAGAATATTTTGGGTAAAATAAATGTAATAGGCAGTATTTCACTACTCTAAATGAAGGCTACATTAGGCTTATCCAGTCAGACTTTGTCTTTAATGTCTTTTATAAAACGTTTATTTTCTATCTTTCTACAGCAGGTAAATCTGTCCATGCTATGGAGAAGCAGCTCCTACTAGTGGCTAATGCCCACATGCACTGGGATCCAGAATATTCTGACGTGAAGCTGGTACAGACCATGATGTTCCTGTCAGAGGTCAAGAATATCATAGACAAAGCCTCCCGCAGTCTGAAGCTCTCCTCCGTCTCTGGAGAAACCAACAGCATCCCTTTGGTGCTTTGTGCCGACCTCAACTCACTTCCTGACTCGGGTAAGCCTTCTTAAAAGCACAGATATACAACAGATACATTAAATATAATACTGCAGATTGTTGAAATGTAACAAATTTAACTGATGCAGATTTGTTACATTTATTTATTTTTAATTAATTAGATGTACTTCTAAATACTAAACCCTAATCATTAAAAAAGAATTAAGGAAAATTTTAATGCAAAAGAAAAAACTAAGAAGAAAAACTGGGCCTTATTTTAGCAGAATTTCAGAAACCTTTTTTTAATATATGATGATTTGATTTTGTGTTGTCTTTGAACTATGTTTTTGGTAGTATTGTCATCTGCAGTAGATATGTGTATGTGGTCCAGACATGTTTAATGAGTTCCAAATCTAATCTTAGGTGTAGTGGAGTACCTGAGCACAGGTGGGGTGGACTGCACACACAAAGACTTCAGGGAGCTTCGCTACAGTGACAGCCTGACCAACTTCAACTGCAATGGCAAAAATGGCACATCTAATGGTAGGATCACGCATGGATTCAAGCTGAAGAGTGCCTACGAGAACGTGCTAATGCCTTACACCAATTACACTTTCGACTTCAGAGTAAGTACATAGAGCTCGAGGTGACAAAAGTTAAAAAAAAGGTTATTTAAACATCATCAATAGTACCTTTTTTGGTCCTCAATTGCTAGATCAAGTGTTGCGCTTATAGTTAAGGGCAGAAAGAAAGAAAACGGGTCTTGTTGTGTAATTTAGTGTTGTACGCTCACAACTCCTTTTTAAACCCAATTTAGGGTGTCATTGACTACATCTTCTACTCCAGACCACAACTGAACGTGCTGGGCGTCCTCGGGACTTTGGACACAAACTGGCTTCTTGAGAACAATATCATCGGTTGCCCACACCCTCACATCCCCTCAGATCACTTCTCCCTGTTTGCACAACTGGAGTTGGTCCTGCCTTATCCTCCCCTTCTCAATGGAGTCCACTTAACTGGTCACAGGTAGTGAGCCCTTCTGGCCACTGATGACGCTGCAGAGTCACAGATTATTAGTTTTCTTAAAACGATAAAACCTCTAGGCAATTTATATATAATATACCTACAAATAAAGATAGTAGAAAAAAAAAAAAACTAACTTATTAGTTAGATTTTTTTTTTTCTTTCTACTATCTGGATTTTTAGGGTCCAACGTATTTCTGTTTGTCAGGGAGTTTTTTTTTTTTTTTTCTATTTAAGCTGTAGATCTCTTTTTATTATTTTTGTTGAATCATTCCCTCCCATAGGCTAAAATGTTGTCTTTTTTTTTAATTGTTGGGCTTCGCTTGTGTGCATGAAATGTGTCCAAACTATAAGAGGGGGGTAACTCACTTGGTCACACATTCAAAGGAGTTGCAGACTGTTTTAATTCTTTTTATGGTCAGAACATAACACTTAAAAACCAGCCGTTGTTGCAATTCTGATCTTGCAAATAAGCATTAACCCTTTTTCCGTTTTATAATTTCAGCCTCAATTTAAACATGTACTACTTGGAATTACTGTTGAATTTCGTTTAATACACACTTACACAGCTCACCTTTGGATGAGTGACCAATATGTTTTACAGACCAAATTCATGAAGTAAAACCAGTCCCAAACCGGGAAGGAGAGTGGAACCCCGAGAGCTTTTTCACATGTGTGGTGCTGGAACTCGCTTTACATCGGTGCTTCATCTCCTGATGTTTTTATTCTCCCATCAATGGTGCAATATTCCAAACGTTTTAGACGTTCTAAGCGAGGGCACTGTTACACAATGTTTTTAACAAGGTTAGACAACCTAAACAGCACTTAATTTTCTTTCTCTCTCTCCCCTTTAGGTGGGAGTTGGAAAGGTGTGAGCTTAATTGTGCTTAATGTAAACCAAATTATTTTAAATTTCTTGATTCAGCGGCACTGCTTTTTGCACACTATTGTTTTAACCCGTTCTATGGAGGCAGGTTCTCTTTGTTTCTTTGTATGACAGGCTATGTGAAAAATTTAATCAGCGCTTGATCTCACTGTGGTTATAAACAGAAGGTTTTTTTAGAAAGGGAGGTTTTATATAAGACTAACCAGGGAGTCTTTTAACCAGCGATTTCTCACTTATTGGGTGGAAAAGGATTTCCCATACCTTTTCATCCTCTCATTACACGCATATACACACACACACATCCTGGAAAGATCTGTAGCACTGTTTTTAAGGCTAGTAATGTTCTGATCTAGCTGCCACCACCTTCTATATTGTATCAGATGGTCTTTGTACAAAATTTAATCAAATATATATATATATATAACAGATTTAGGCTTGACCTGATTGTATATGAGCCACATGTAAGAATACCTTAAAAAAAAAACAATTTTTTTTTCTTTTTGTACTAAAAATAAATTATCCAAATTCAGAAAATTAAAAAGATTGTATTGCAAACTACATTTTTATCAGAATTAAGCAAAACTTACCAGCTTGTATAAAAGACAAAGAGGTTGTTCCTGGTTCTCGCTGCCATACTTTTGCACTCATCGCTCATTTTGCACTTTTTTTTTTTTTTTACTTCTAGTAATTTATTTTTCTTTTGTAAATCTCAAACTACATGCTTGTCCATCCAATCATTAATCTCAAGTTTTCTGTCATATAAAGGGAGGGGAATCGTGAAGCTCCGTAACATGCCATCTGTCTGTTTAACTCAGAGTCAGTAATACTCCTGCCGTTCTTTTATATCATGCAACTGTGTATATGTTTTGCAAACTCTTCGCTGAGCAACTCCCCAACCACTTCTCTTTAAATTAAAGAGAATTTTTTTTTTTTTTTAAATAAATAAATAAATAATAATGGTGAAAGTTCAGAAGTTTCTTTTTAAACTGCATTATGCTACCAGTGTATCTTTGTTTCTAAAATCAATTGAGAAATCAGGTATTAAGAATGTTTTGATCCTTAGTTATCTGCATTTTTTTTTCATCATTTTTTGCAACAACACCAAACATTTTAAAGTTCATATTGTGTATAATCCGGAATACTTTAGTTTTCACATTCATATAATATGGCCATAATCTTTCCTGTGTAGTGCCAGTTTGAACTTTTTTCTGAAGCCAATTTTCCTCATCTGGTATTTCTGTGTGGGATTTACATTTTTTGAAAATATCTCCATAACGTTTAGTTTGGAGCCTTTGGACCAAATTATCATCTCTAAGACTTGTAAATGATGTCTGACAGTGGTCTATTTGTAGTTAGGTGTTTGGCACTTAATGTATTTTGGTTCACTAAACTGAGGACATCAGATGTTCTACATGTCACAAATTGGTTTCTTTTAAATATGCAGCAGTATCGCTTTTACGTCTTATGTTTTAGCAGTAAGAACCAGAGCAGTCTTTTATTATTCGGGGCCTCTTCACAATATTCTTTAGCGTTTTGTTTTGTCTTAAGTGACCATGAAGTGTTTATGGTATTAGAGTAGAAATGAGATTTAGTTTGTTTGTTGTTGCTTTTTTTTTTTTTTTTTTTGTAAAGTGTGAATAAAATGTGTATTGCATATTTCTTTTCTACAAAACAAATGAATTGTGTTGTGTGAGTGTGTGTGTATATAATGAAATCCCCTACGTTATGGTTGTCTATTTTTGTTTTTAATGATCAGTTTCACAAATTTTAACATTGATTATTGGTCCTAGAACATATTTCATACTCTGACTGAAAGATGCGAAGTTGGTGCCCACAGATCGATAATGTTAAATCTGTAGAGCTTGTTAGGAGACTAGTTTTTGTGAAGTTTGTCATGATGGAGAGCTGTTTGACACCAGGGGCCTGTTTCATAAAACAAGTTTACCAAATAACCCAGGTTTATTTCAGTTAGTCTGACTTATTTTAAACTAAATTAACTGCTATAAGCCATTGCTTATTTGGGAAACTTGTTTTATGAAAAAGGTGTCTTGCTTAAATTAAATTGTATGGTAAAGTATAGGACTTGATATCTGTGTTTTTCAATCAGTGAAAAGACTTGCTAAAAGTGCTAGTAATTGGTAATGGTAGCGAGATTTTCGGATTCATCTTTCTCAGACCTAAACATTTGGAATATAATGGAACAAGTCTTTCTTTACTGTCCTTCGATCTTTTTTTTATTTTTTATTTATTTATTTATTTTTTTTACCTCTTGCTTGCTTTCTGCTTTCTGCTTTTACCCTTATTATTATAACACACTTTTCCAGCCTTGTTTTTTTTTAACACTGAAAACCTGCTGCAATAAAATTGTTAGATTAGCTGGACCTTTTTGATTTTTACCTCAGAACAGTTGTTTCGTAGAGGCCAATGACCTTTTGTAGTAGTTTCTCTGTGACTAACACTGTACATATCGTCATGAGCCATCATGTAGTACATGGGATCAACTCTTGTTTACCATTCAAGATAAAGCCAGCAGAGATGCATGTACATCCATAATAAAAAAAAAAAAAGGTTTTCGCGATATTCAATGAATGTTTAATAAACTCCAAAAAAGGCAGCTCTTAAAAAAAACAACAGCAACAAAAAAAAAAAACAATCTCTGGAAAAGAATGGTAAACAACTATTTTCTGTCTGTTCTCTGTATTCTTAGTTCTAGAGATCTGTACATAGAGGTTCCTTTACACTAATGTATTTTCCTATCTATGGTTGATAATAAATTCTTTCTGCTTCATGACCTCTTGTAATTTCTTTTAATGTGTAAGAAAGTTTTTTTTTTTTATTTATTTATTTTTTTTTTTGAGGGGGGTCCTTGTGGAATTACAGAATCCAGTATGCTGGCCAGGCCACTTTAATTCACTTAAAGGTTTTATAGTGTTTTGTGATGCTTTCATTAGTGGCTTGTTGTTTACTTTTCCTTAAGAAGCTTAATGAGATATTATCCACAAGGTGGTGCCATGTGAACAGACCACAGCAGGCCACAAGCACACAGCTGAGAACACAAAATAGACCTTAAGTATCACTCTTAGCAACATCTAAATGTAATTAATGTCCCTTCATGTGATTGCATTATAATAAAATGTTAATATATTAATATCAATATTTGAATTGTTTTGGTAAATTTGTGCAAAATGATCGTGTCAGTCTGTAATAGACTAAATCAAACTTTTCATTTATAATTTTTTTCTTACTTAAAAATTAAAACAATTATAACACACAAACGCATATAAAAGGAATTTTTTTCCATTTGTCATGCATTGCTAGATGCACACACATTAATATATAATATATTTTAACACAAAATCAATAAAGTGGAAAAGTCTGTGTATATAGACTTTTTGAGTTTGTCACAAAGCTACTTACACTTAAGTACGATCTTGATACACTATATTTTAAGTAGCTTGTGCATGTACTTGAATTTGTAATGGTGCTATATTAATGTTGTTACATTGTTATAACAATGTTATTATAATTAAGTCTGCAACATGTGACAATCTTTTGGTTACATAAGTAGCGAGTCTGTTGCAAATGTGTAACAGTAGCAGCCTATTACATACATTATTACAAATGAAGTACAAACTGTTCCATAACTTAGTTACTTGGTAAGTACATTTTGTTTTATGTAAGTACAATGATTACCAGTAAGTATTTACTAGGTATTTACTCTGTATTATGGATGCCTTAAAATAAAGTGTCCCCAAA
>JAUMHI010000055.1:8566740-8580924 GCA_032359435.1 Enteromius unitaeniatus
TAATGTCTTCAGGAAAAGGTCTACCAAGCCACTTCTGAAACAGAAACTGAAATCAAGGTCTGGATGAAGACTGGAGAGGTGCAGAATCCAAGCTGCATGTCCAGTGTGACGTTTTCACAGTTGATTTGGGGTGCTGTGACATCTGCTTGTATTGATCCATAGTCAATACGGCCTTCGGAGCACTTTATGCGTCCATCTGCTAACAAGCTTGATGGAGATGCTGATTTTCTTCTCCATCAGGACTTCAGCACCTGTCCTCAGTAGAAGTGGTTTGATATTAAAGAAAGATGAGAAGGCTCAATAGTGTCTCTGCTGTGATCACTTCCATTTCTATCCTGATGCTAGAGTTTGTGCTAAAGTAGCTCCAACCAAGTATTGAGTGCATAAATGAACAGACTTTAAAGAACTTCAACTTTTCTGCTTTGCAAATACTTTTTTCTTTTTAAGTTCTTATAATTAAAATAAGAAGAAGAAAACACTTTTGCAATGTTTTAATTGACATGTTGTGAATCACAAAAATATATAAAAGTTTCACTTTAGTTTACACTGGCTTTTTTTTTACTCAACCGTGGCAGTTTCACAGCATTGAAAATAAACTGTAGGCTAACTTTTTCTAAGCTGCATTCTATGCTATTCTTCTCTTGCTTCTGCAGTGATATGTCTGCACAATTGAAATCGAGTACTCTGCCAGTGGAAAGGTGACTCTTTACCTGCTTTAAACCAGCAGGTCAAGTTGGTTAAATCATAAAATCCAATGGACCCCCAGCTTATCGCCCTGATCTGACCCACAGCACCATGTGAATTGGGACACTAGTAGCATATAATGAGCCTGAATTACACAATTAAACTGTCTTGACAGCAGCATAATAATCAGGAAGGTTAAACTGAAAATCAGACATCATATCTAGCAAAGTGTATGATGAACACAAAGGTCTCATGGGGAATCACTTGTTTAACTCAAAATGGACTACAATTAAACTTTCCGAATGATTCTCAGTGCTGTTGTAATTTTCATGATTGTTGGAGCCAACCTAAATCCACTCTCTTTATAAATGGTCAAGATGCTTTCATTTCTTCTTGCAGACTTGTACGTCTTCTGTTTTGACTGTGCTCTCCCAGGTCTTTCATCCCACAGCAGTAGATGGACGGAGAGTCCAGTGCCTGCTGGTTGTTATATATAGCGTGTTAAGTGTTAGCAGATGTGTCACGCTCTTTAGCATCCTTTCTTTTTCATTGGATTACGACAACGCTATTGCACTTGACCACAGTTCATGCAAAGGCTTGTGGAAAACATGACTGACTGACTGACTCGCTGTACTTGTGATTTACTGCTCTCAAATAGTCGCTTCAGACAGAAAACAGTTCTTGGAGGAATCAGAAGCCAAGAAGCTTTATTTCATGGGAACAAGCTAATTAAGTTTTTTTTATTTAAGAAATTATTAATACTTTTAGTTAGGATGAATTATCAATGACAATAAAGACATTCATAATGTAAAAAGTTCAGGTATGATCATGTGAGACAGAAGTCTGGAGATAAAATATTACTATAGAATTGTATATACATACAGAAATGTTTGCTTTTTCCTCCATACAATATTTAAAAAATTGTTCACAGTACATTGTGTCTGGAAATACTGCTGAACAACTACCTAAAATGAACTATAGCTGCAATATTGTAATGAGCATCTCTAGGGTCACAAATGGCATTTGTCAGTGATGCTAATAAATGTTAGGCAGATGAAAAGGTCTTATTTTTAATTATCAGTGTTGAGGACGCTGCCTTTCTCATGATGGCTCTGCTATGTCGTTGTCTTGGTGAGGAGGGCCACCTGAACTTTCAGGGATTAGCCGTTGTCAAGGGTGAGCCAGGCAGACTTGCTCTCCACAGCAACCATGAAATTAGATGTGAAATACAAGGGTTTAGGTAGCCTTGACGACCACAAACAACAGCTGAGGCTTTAAGGGGCTTCCAGTGGTGCGGCGTCTTTCCTCCGAGTGCTTAAATGTCCCATCCTTACCATGAGCCCCTTCCATTTCTTCGTTATGACAGATAAGAGGCCCAGCAGTGGCCCAGCAAGCTCACCTACCATTAATTCATCTTTTTGGACTCATCACCATGTCATTTTTTTTTCTGCCCATCCTCCTTACAGTGAGATTTCATCCAAAATGAGAACTCTGTCTCACCCTCATGTCATTCTAAACCCATTAGATTTTGTTTATCTTTGAAACAAAAATGAAGGTATTTTTTCTTGAGGGTGAGTAAATCATGGTAAAATAGGATGTGACATCAGTAGCTCAGTTTTACTGATCAGATCAGTTTTGCGACACTACGAGAATAGTTTTTTTTGTGCAAAGAAAAAATGGAGTAAATTGTTATTTTTGTTTTCTTTGCGCAAAAAAAGTAATCTCGTAATGTTGCAAAACTAAAGTTGATCCACTGATGTCACAGCCTGTTATACCAACACAATTGGTAATAGTGACAATAGGTGGCAAAATCATGCAAATTTTTACAAATTCGTACAACCTCACGATTTTGTATGATTTGTCTTAACCCCAGTGACGGGAAGGTTTAGTGGCGGGGTTAGGTGTAGGTCATTCATACAAATTCATATGAATTGGTAACTCGTAAAATACGTACGATTTTGCAAATCTGTACTAATTGCTGTGAGACTGGCTTGGTTATACCAATGTATTTACTACATTTCTGGATCTGGGATAATTTCAGTTGTATTGCTCTCTGTGGAGGGTCAGATAGCTCCCTGATTCCATCAGAAATATCTTAATTTGTGTTCTGAAGTTGGATGAAGGTCTTACTAATGTGTAGTAAATAATGACAGAATTTTGGTCTAACCCTTTAATGCATAAGAACAAACCTCACTGGTTCTTACAGAAGCTCAAATGTGCTGCGGAAAACAAGAATGAACCTCATGGGTTCTCAAACATAAAAGCCTTCTGTTTGCAAAAACTGAAGTGTGTTGAATAATGTTTGTACATAAATAAACATTCACATACATTCACATAAATGATGGTAACTATAAAAGCAAAAATAGAGTTCTAAAAACTGAAAGAATCTGAAAAATGTAGATTGCTTCATGTGCCACTTGAATTAAGGTGTTAGAGTGATCTGTCACAACACAATAAAGAGCAAAACTATTTATTATTTTCATTTCTTAAAATTCTTTTTGTGCTTTTGTTTGTTTCAAACCAGAAGTAACCTGGTCTGTCTTGTCTATTGCTGATATTAGTTTCAGGTCATAGGTGTAGGCACGATTTTTGGGTGAGCTCTCCCTTTAATGGTCATTATTGAGTCTCATGCGGTACATGCTGTTTTCGTATGTATTGATCAGCAGAGTAGGTTTCATTTGATCTTTGGAAGGAACACACTGTTCTTCAGTCGTACCAGAAGACTTCTCAAGCGCTTATAGCTTTATACTACACATTAACATCAAGGTGGCAAACCACCCACCCACCCAAAACTATGCCTATGATATTGATCACTAGATTTGGCAGCAAATAGCACACAAATGTAGTTTGTTGGAGGATTTTATGTTGTTTCTATGGTTACCTAATGAGGGTCCATTTAGGACATTGCACTGGAATTTGATTGGTTAATCTTTCCAGATAAACAAAAGGAAGCGCTTGAATGTGATGTTTAGCCAATGTGCCTTAATTTCTAGCCGTCTTTCACAAGTTATTATAAGATGGTAATTCAGTTTTTTTTAGAGGCTACATTGTAAACTATTTAAAGTGACAGGAAGCTATAATATAAATCTTTTGTATTATACATTTCTTTACTTTTACAATTGAATGCTAAAAACAAAAAAAAATGGTAGTGAATGTTGTTAAAATTTGATTTATTAATTTTCAGATGATACATTTCGAACATTTATTTGAATTATTCGATTTAGTCATTTGAAATTTTATTTTTAGTTTAAAAGTATTGAATATGACATGACAATATATTCAAATGATTATTATTATTAACATTAAGTCCTTGAATAAAGCTGTACAATTTAACATTCTTTGTGAGCATTCATGGTATTATGAGAAATGAGGTGATCAAATTGTTTGCCATGAGTCTAATGTGTCTGCCAGATTTGATCATCCTAGTCACGACAGTCTAGAATTTTTTGAGTTATTGGACTATTTGAATTTGACTAAACTTGGAAAGTTGGTTTTAGTAGTAGCTATATGAAAATTGGATGCAGATTTTAACACCACCTACTGTATAAATAATGAGTGTTTTTTTTAAATTCACAGATTACATTACTATAAAGGCAGTATTCACCACTGAGATAAAATTATCAGAGGTTTTCTCGTTCTGTATCAGATGCTATAAATGACTGTTTAGCATTCACTCAGAAGCAAACAGACACTGATTTCCAAGTTTCGGGGTCAGCTGTGTTTTCCAAACATTGGCCCTCCTAAATTCAGTTTCCTTGAAATAATTGTTTTAATGCTCTATAATTAAAATTATTTTAATATTATTAATTTTGTCAATATCCTTTTATGCTACTACTACTAATTAATATAAATGGCTACACAATTGTAATAACAATTATAACTTTATTACTAAAACTAATATTAATAAATATGAAAGTTGTATATAATTTATCAATTATGTATGTTGCTATTAATATTAATACAAATGCTAAATAAAATAATAGGAAATAATGTTATGTATTAACATTGTATTATATAATAGAATTAAAAAACATATAATTCAATTATATTATTATTATGTTATGTATATGATTTTCTTTGTTATTGTATTATTTTGTTTATTATTAATGCCATTATTATTATTAAATATTAAAATATAATATATAATACAGCTGTAGTTTTATATGAACTTTTTTAATTAAATATATTTGGAAATATATATTAAATCCATTAATGTAGCTTGTGTGTATAAATGTAAGTTGGCTTAACATAATAACATGTTATAGATGAGATGGAGATCGCAGGAGGCACGGATTTGCAGAATAGTCTTTTAATGAATAAATTCTTAAACACGAAAACAGGAGGTAATGTTAGTATAAAGTAACATTAAAGACTCACACAGAAATATGGACATTAAGTATAAGATATAATGAGGGGAGCACATGGAACTCAAAATGAAACCAAAACAGAAAGACATGAAAAATGAAACTAAAACGGACAGTAAACGTAACACCACTTAAGTTAATTTTTACTACAATGACTTTACTAAAAATGTGGAAAGAAGTAATAATGATAATGATGTTTTTTGTAGTCTTTGTTTAACCTAAAGTGTGTTTGTGTGTATGAGAAAGTACATCCATCTACCCCACCTGTATGTAGCCAACAGCAGTATACAGCACCAAACAAAAGGTCATGCATTGGTGTTCATGATGAAAGAGACAGTATAAAATGTCTGTTGCATAATGCTAAACTCTTTGAACTGATTCCTGAGTGAAATTCTCCAAACAACAACAAACCCCAACTTGAGGTCGCTTCAATTAGGCTGAGCGACCATGACGGTCCTGTGCCGCTTGAACTCATGCTGCAGTTTTCTGAGAGCTGAAGAGATTGACACTAGTGCAGAAAATGTCAGTGAACATTGTAATCACATCTTCACATGTCTCTGTCTGTCATTATGTCCCTCAAAAATATGAAGCCTTAACATGAACTAAATTCTGTCCTTAGGCGTAATATAAGTGAAGGATTCATTTTTTTTACATTCATTTTCATTTTTAAACCAATGTAAAAGTAGTCAATATGGATAATAATAATAATAGTAATTGACTAAGCTATATAATTTAAAGCTATGCTTGATGGCTTAAGGCTTATCTTATACACTTAATTCTTAGTTTTCTTCTTGGTTTTTTAAAAAAGAGAAACTCCCGTTTAATACTTGAACCAGTAAAATGTCTGTGTTTTATATCTGTATTCCAGAGAGAAGACAGGTACAGAAGAAACTTAAAAGCTTTGAGGAATAGCGGTCCAATTAACGCATATACTGTTAGAAAACATAAAATATAAACACTACTGCCCCAGAGGCTGGTATATCTCTTTTTGAAACGTGCGGATCCTGTATAAAGAAAATGATCTTGCTTTAGCTGTATCCTTTCAAATATGCCTTTAAAAAGACATATAAATGAAAAGAAAATATTTGGAGCTTTATTTTTGAAGAGAATGAAAAATTAACCAAGATTTTTTATTTTACAGCTTGTACTAAACCATCCCAATAACACAATATACGTTTACTCATGTAATAATACATTAAACATTAACAGTTCTCGTGTGATCTAGCAGTGCATAATGATTGTTTCTGTGTCATCAATTCTTGATGAAGCCAAGCCTGTCATTGAAACTTCAGAAAATCAGATGTGAGATGAGTGGCTGAGCAGGATTTAAATATTCAGTAAGGTGCCAAATCTTTCTTACCTGGTGTTGTCACACACCTAGGCTTACCCCACTTGTTTCTATGGAAACGCCTGAGGAAAGACAAGAAGATTCAAGGACAGGTATGTTTGTAAACTGGAACATCAGGTCACCTTTGTGTACACAAGGACACATGCGCACTCACAAAAGCAAAGCATTCATCCTAGCCAAGGTCACTTTGTTGGTATAGCAATAGTCAGAATTTATCAAATGTTATGATCTTCATTTCAATCTTTTTTTTTTTTCTCAGCTGTTGTTGTTTTTGTAAATAATTAATGCATTTATTTTCACTCAGAACCTCTGCTGTATAGTGTTCTACAGCTAAGAAAAAGTGCATATACCGAGAACTCTGTTTGTGTCAAAAGTCCAGTTTCATAAATGTGTATTTTCTCTAGTGGTAGTTTGTTGGTTTCAATCACATAGTTAAAAGCCTCTTAAATAATTTTGGTTAATTTTATTCTCCTACAAAGACATCATGTTTTACATCATGTTTTGTAGTAGCTCTTGTGCAAAAACGAGCTAATAAAATATGATGGCATGCAAATGCTGCCATTTAAAAGGGTGGTCAGTAAGATTATTATTTTAGAATACAGATTGTTATTTATTTCCTGAAGAAATAGATGCTTTTATTCAGTAAGTGCACTTGATTAATTAAAACTTTCTAAAAAGGAAATTTTTAGCAGTGCAACAACAGCATTGCTGAAGAAACATTTATTCTTAAAATCAAATTATCATATTAGAATGATTTCTAAATGATCATGTGACCCTGAAGACTGGATTAATTACTTTTAAATAACCTTTAATACTTTAATACTTTTTGCATAAAACCTAAGATGTTGCAAGCAATTCATTATTTTATAGGAAAGTTGCTTTTTTGGTATATTTAGTATATTAGTGACACAATTTTATGCAATTAATTGCACAACATTTAACTTATTGGTAATGCTGAATATTTGTTGTTCTAAAATACGAGTTCATTTTTATGTCAACAAATTTAATTTTGTATGTTCAAGATCTGTTTTACTGTTCCTCCTGCTTCATAATGCTCTGTTGATACGGGGGTTATTTTTATCATGAGAATGATAAAAAAGCAAAAAATTCATACCTTTTTTGCTATTTTTAAGGCCTTTCTTTCATTTCTTGTGCAGTGTTTTATCACATATAGACTAAGTGTAGATGAGCAATGCAAGCAAAGGTTAAGAGGTCAGGGTTTGGCTGTAAGCATGAGCTAGTTAGCCCTTGCTAGGGTGCCAACAATTGATTTTTCTGGCCCCTTTTTCTCCTTCTATTCCTTGCCTTTTTGTACATATGCCACCTCCCTTTAGATCGTGATCTTTAGGAGACATCGCTTATTAAAAGCCTACTAGTGTGTGTGTGCGCAATGGGCCTCGTCTTCAATGTTCAGTGTCTGTGTGACTGATGAGACGAGTTCATTATCAAAATGTCAGCTGGGTTCTTGCTGGATTCTGAGTCCAGTCTGCCTCCCCACCTTCCAGGTCTGGTTCTGTGTTTCTTCTGCTCATAAACTATATTCAGCCACACACATTCACATCTTGAGAATTTATTGTGCTTGAAGTGACAGGAGGGAAAGATGAAGTGGGGTTATGCAGGGTAACCTAGTCAGCTAATGTGTCAACATCAGGGCTAAGTCCAGGAGGTGATTATGCTCACACCTCCTCCGTATTTCTTTTTATGGGAGAACATTATGAAACTTAGAGAGCCGAGGCAATTTGGTTATGTTTAAATACCCTTTCATTTAATCAAATGGCATGTAAAATTTATTAACGCACTGCCATTACATAAACAAGCATATCTGATTGTGTTGTGTGATTTTGTAATGGATTGTATATGAATTGATTTGAATGTAGTTTCACACGTACTAATGTGAAATGTTCTGCTTTGATACAGGGTTAACAATGAGTGACTGAACCCTCTATATCTTATTATTAACCAAATGTCATGCTTTTTTGTCTATATTATAATTGTGAAAGAGAGTTGCACTGCTATCAGACTTTAAAAAATCCCTTTGTTAAGCAATTCATTAAATTACATTGTCACTTTATTTGATCAGATCACATTGTATGCCACAAAAATTGTGATTTGTTATTTTGAACTAATATATTATATGTCATAACTGTTACCGAGGCAAGCGGATTAAGGCAAGAATGAAAAACTTTAAAAAAAAACTTATTTTGGATACATTGAAAATTCTGTACACAGAAGGGAGTTTGAGGTGGACTGCCACCGGGCTAAGAATTTTGGTGACAGGAAATGGGCCAATGAATTTACTAACTTATTACAAACGGACCGGAGAGGACTATTGCTGGTAGAAAGCCACACTTTTTGACCAACGACATAGACACGTTGTAGGATTTTTAAAGAATTTGCATTATTATGGTGGAAAATAAGTATTTGGTCAATAACAAAATTTCATTTCAATACTTTGTTATATACCCTTTGTTGGCAATGACAGAGGTCAAACGTTGTCTGTAAGTCTTAACAAGGTTTCCAGACTGACTAGGCCACTCCAGGAACCTGAAATGCTTCTTACTAAGGCTCTCCTTCATTGCCCTGGTGGTGTGTTTGGGATCATTGCATGTCATGCTGACATTTCATCTTCAATGCCCTTGCTGATGAAAGGGGGTTTTCACTCAAAATCTCACGATACATGTCCCCATTCATTCTTTTGTTTACACAGATCAGTCGTCCTGGTCCCTGGTCCAGAAAAAGAGCCCCAAAGCATGATGGTTCCACCCCCATACTTCACAGGTAGGTAGGGGTACACGTCTGGCACTGCAGGATTTGAGTCCCTAGTGGCGCAGTGTATTACTGATAGTAGTCTTTGTTACTTTGATCCCAGCTCTCTGCAAGTCAGTCATTAGGTCCCCCCATGTGGTTCTTGGATTTTTACAGTTCTTGTGATCATTTTGACCCTCCATAGTGAGATCTTGCGTGGAGCCCCAGATCGAGGGAGATTATCAGTGGTCTTGTAAGTGTGTATGTGATTTGTGTATATTAAATTATGTTTAACTGTTCCAGTGACTCTCTCTGTCTGTTGAGTTTGCCAAAACTGTTTGAGGAGGATGATCTCACCGAAGGAGATTATTCACCGCCTCCTGATGGGACTGCATCATCTTCCCACACCACGGGACCTCTATCTGCCGTTTGAGATGGTAATGCCCGGCTCCCGACTAGCTATTCGGTGGTGGCATCTGAGTCCCGCGCCACTATGGCGTGATTACAGCCCGGAGCCACAAACACGCCGACCCATCCCTGCAACCCATCCAGAGACCGCCTGATCACCAGCGGACACAGAGATGTCACACGAGCCCATGCCAGACAGAGAGCCAGAGCCTGCCACGACTGAGTGACTCAATGCCTCACAGCCTGAGCCAGGAGTTTCTGACCAAGTGTATAAGCCGGCTACATCGTCCGTCCCCAAGGGAGTGTTGGTGGAGATAGGGAGCTTAGAGGAAAGCACCACCCATCTTCCCACTACTGAGGGTGAGCCTAAATTAGACTCTGAATGGTGCAAGGAACTTTTTGACGTATTTGAAGTGAATCTGATTTGACCTGACTGGTTTGAAGAGGCACTACCCAGCCCTGTATCTCCTCCGTCTCCGCTGGTTCTAGCCATCTCCTGTGACTCCGTGCTCCCTCCTACCCTTCCTCTTACGCCGCCTCTCACACCAGTCAACTCTTTCACCCCTGTTCCACTCGCTCCTGCCAGCACCTCGGCTCACCCTCAGCCAGCGCATGTGGGAAGCGCTGAACGTCCTCGGGGTATCCAGTTGCAAGCCCTGCTCAGTCATGAGGATTCCCTGTCTCTGCCTCCAGCCATTGAGTCCTGGACTCCACCTTGATCCTCTGACCCATCTGCTTCACCTGGGCTCATAGCTCTCTTGGCGTCATCGTGGCCCGTTGTCCCACTAGCTCCACCAGGCTCCCTCGTCCCTCTATGTAGTGTCCCTCAACTGCTCAGTGTGATTTGTGTATATTAAATTATGTTTAACTGTTCCAGTGACTCTCTCTGTTTGTTGAGTTTGCACAAGCGTGACAGTGTAAACCAGAACTTACCGGTGGTACTCATCTCATGTACTTACCTGAGCCGACAGTGCTTCAAGCCTCGTTCCTGTGATCTGGAATTCGCACCTGTGGAAGTAAGATACTTTTATTATACTCACCTGGCACACTTACCTGTATCACGAGCACTGCACTGCACCATATGGATTTTATGAGACGATCGGGAGATCGCTTTACTGAGCACTAATGTGCCATCCGGCATACTTGCATTGTTACTCACCTTCTTCTCTACTGTGCCCACAGTCTGTGGATAAATCTTGTGATACTTACCTGAGTTGCCCACCGTTAGCATACGATCAGGGAGGTCGCTGCATTATGAACTTTGATTATTCCCTTATGATGATTATTTGAACTATGTGATTTACTTCTCCTTGTGTTACTCTAATAAATATCATTTATCATCATTCCGGTCTCTCAGAACTGTCCTTGAGTGTTACAGAACTCCTGTAATAGTGCAGATTTTTAAGTGGACTACATATTTCTTTTTAACAAAAAAGTGGAAACATGACTGTTTAGGATTCTTAGACCCTTCCAATGATGTATAGTTTGTCATGATTAAATTAAATATGGTGAAGTAAACTTAGGCGTTCTGGTGAGGGGATGGGGTCTTTAATAAGACAATAATTAAGCTTCCTGTGTTAGTTCAGGCAGGTCTTGTAGTCAAGCTCCGCTGTTAGCTGATTGGGAAATTCAAACCCAGCCCCCATCAGCTGATCACACCCAAGCTCACTATTGGCAAATTACATCAGAGCGCCCTATTTAAGCACTGCTTTCATCTGCTTGCTTTGCTGCTTCCTCTGTATGCTGCCAACAACCCACCCCCTTCCCCATCTCCTCCTGCTGTGGGTTCAACTTAAAACAATGTCATACTGTTGTCATTGTTGCTTGCTTTGTTCTGGGGGTTTATGCTACTCTATTATTCTTAAAATAGAAGGGTGCCTGTCTTGGCTTTCATCAAGCTCATGAAATGGACAGGAAACATGGAACAGAGCCATAACACCAAATGAAATTCATATTATGCAAATAAATAAATAAATATATATATATATATATATATATAACATTTAAGTTGTCCGTGATGTATTTTTGACTTTAGAGTTCCTGACTAAACTGTTCTTAAAGTGTATGAACAAAACACCAGAATTATTTCTTTATTTCTCTCTTTGCAGTTGACGGCATTGTAGTGTAATGGATACTTAAATTCACCAATCGTAAAACCTCCTATTTTATCACTTTTTATCCTACTGTTTTTTTTTCTCTCAGAAATGTAATAAATTCCAGTTAGAATGTCTTAATGATCAAAACTAATTGCTATGAAGTGTCGAGGCTGTAATTTATGGCATGCTTTGTTGCTTTGTGGAACATCTAGAGCCTCTGGCCTTCAGAGTTCCGCAGATGTTTACAGCTGCTGTTGCTGCTGTTGCTGCTGTGCGTCTGCCTCTATCAACAGAATCAGCCAGCGAGACAGAGGAATGGGGCTGTTTCTCTTCTTCTCTCACTCTCTGTGTTTATCTGGAAGCCTGGTTCTGGCGCAGTCCTGCGCACATGGAAGTACTCAGGCAATGATACAGCGCATATGGGATCCAGGCAGTTTGGCCTAACACATGATCACAACATGTTATTGAAGATGGGAGAAGTCAGACATGGAAAGTTGACTAATAGGGACAGAAAAGAAAATAATTCTGAGGTTTTCAACTCAAGAAGACAGATTGATAATGGTGAGGGTGGGGGAGTTAGATATAAATAAAATGTTTTTTTTTTGCAAAACCATCTGTTTTTGATACATGTTTTCAAAAAACATGGTATAAAACTTGCTTTACAGATTGTATTTTGTATTGATTGATTGTAATGGTCAGTGCAAAAATCAAGCTTTTTTCTACACTTCTTTTTTTATAAAATCAAATGTGATTAAATCAATTTTTAATTAATTAAATTCAAAAGTAGCAGTTATTTATTTCATCTTTCCTTTTTCCCCTCATTTTGTTATTTTTTCCCATGCAAAGACAGCAAATGTGCAAAATGATTTACAAATGGAGTATTTTTTTTTTTCTGTCACAGTAGTGATTTCAGACAACATCAGGATACTTCTGTGATATTCAGTCAGGTAGACTTTTTTGTATGGTTAAAAAAGGGCAGCAATTTATTTTAACTCAAATCAAATAATAGATTCCTAAAACAAAATGTTTGGTTACGAAGGTAACCCTCATTTCCTGAAGTGTGGTGGTGCTGTGGTCCCTGACCTCCAGCCTCGAAAGAATAGGACGGGCGCACCATGGACACCTCCAATCTGATCCCCTCTGCGGCTCGGAGTAGCATAGCCAACAGTCCTGCGTCCGGCTCCTCTGATGCTCGCCTCGCTGCGAGGATTCATGCACGAATGCTGCCCCGGTGTGATCTTGGAGAGGAAACTACCACACCTGGAAGTGTACGACTGGAAAGACATACTTTTTTTGATCCCGGTTTGCCGGGATCACCGTCAGGAGAGAGCATGAACTCCACAGGAACTCTTTTGTTTTGCTTGAAGGTAAGGCTACGAAGTGAAAATCTGAATATGCGCTGCATCAGCTGCTCGTTTATATTCACGCTGAGAGCAGATGCAGCTGGATGCAATCAGTGCAAGCCAATGTGAATTGGCCTTTTTAGTAAGGCTCAGAGGTGATTGGTCTCTCATGTGAGTTCCCATTTGCAACATCGGAGTGACTCGACTGGGAACTGTATTATCTTAAAGAAACTCTTTGATAGATAGACTTCATATTCTAGATGAGACAGTCATCTACCATCTGTGTACTTGAAGTGAGTGTTTTAAAGGCTGTTGGTTGTTACCGTTCCATATGTGGCAGCTTCATAAAGCCAATACAGATCTAGTGGCCAAAAACTGTAATCTTATTAAAGAAGTTGGTCAAACTGGGCATGTTTTTCTGTTGCTCAAGATGTTTCAGCACACATGCAAGTGAATACTTCAGATGGGAACTGATGGTGGAGATTAAGTCATTTGGATCAGCAGTGAAACAGAACGTCTCGGTTACGTATGTAACCCTTGTTCCCTGAAGGAGGGAACAGAGACATTACGTCATTGACTGATGTCATAGGATCCCGCCTGGGAGACCAATCAACTCTGACCTTTGGAGAAAAAGCCAATGAGAATTGGCCAGTGGTTTTTGCACGCCTAGCCACTTCCCCGTACATACGGCTATATAAGATAGAATTACCTGATGTTACACAAAACACTGGGGGACACAGGATCCAAGCGAAGATTGTAGAATCTAGTGAAGGTATTGGGTGTCGCCCAACCCACAGCTCTGCAGATGTCTGATATAGAGGCTGATATAATCCCGGTGGAGTGGGCTTTCACCCCTAGGGGGCACGGCTCATTTTGGGCCTGATACGCCAAGGTGATGCTATCAACCACCCAATGGGCCAACCTTTGTTTGAAAACAGCATTCTCCCTCTGCTCTCCTTTTGGAGTCTTTTTTTCTTCTCCAACTTCGTGAGAGATTGGCTATGAAGCAGAAAGCTAGTGGTGGTTTGCACCACTGGCCAAAGATCAGAGTCGAATGGTCTCCCAGGCGGGATCCCATGACAAACACAGACACTAGAAAAACATGTCTAGTTGACTAGATGTCACGGGTGTGTAGTGGGAAGGCACGGAGAGAGGCGTAATCGTTCTTTTCAAACTTTTACTTCTTTCAACAAAAA
>JAUMHI010000055.1:8581024-8593454 GCA_032359435.1 Enteromius unitaeniatus
TTGGTCACCCAGAATCCCGCTTCCTGGTGTCAGCAACTCTCATGGGTTGAGTACGCACATAACTCTTTGCCAGTGTCGTCTACGGGCCTGTCGCCATTTCAGTGTAGCTTAGGTTACATTTTTTTCTTCTGTCATAAAAAGATTATACCAAGTCCATAAAGCTTGTCTAGGCATTTCTAGTAACAGGCTAAAGGTACTAAAGACCTTGATTAGCAGGTTTAGGTGTGTTATACGTTCATACATTTCTTTCTCGAATGTGTACTAAGGTGTAAGTTTTGTGTAAGTGTTTTGTGTTTTGTAAGTGTAGGGCTGTATGTAAGTTTTTATTAAAGTGTAGTTCAATGACAATTAACACATTTTAGAATGTGGAATGTAGTATTATGCATTTGGCAGAAAGGGACTGGAACCTGCCAATATGCATAGTATTGGCAGGTTTCTGGTCCCTTTCTGCCAAATGCACCTGCTCTATAAGTTTGTTTCGTATTAAAATGGTTTGGTGAGAAAATGGTCTTTAGTTTTAGTTTGAAAGAGTAATTTAATAATATGCTATTCTTCACTAAAGAAGATTCTCTATTTTTATGTTTGTCTGTCTCATAGTATTTTTTTTTCTTCATAAACCTTTTTGACAATATGCTCAAAACGTCTTAGAACATTGCTTTTGTTGCAGTTCAAACCAGGCCACAGTACAGCTGAAGCCACTAAAAACATTCAATTAATGTTTTTTGAAAGACAGTATGTCTTAAAGATTTGGTCCTCCAACCTCTTCTCTCAATTTTGTAGAATGAGGCTCAGAATTCTACTGAACTACTAAATCCAAGTATGCATTAGTAAGCCATTGAGAAGAAGCTATTTAAGCAAATGAGCATGTTGATTTAGTAAAATAAGTGGAGTTATTTAATTATATATTTATTCCCTACTGAATAGTCTGTTAAATGTAATTTTACTTAATATCATAATTTAATAGAACTGCACAATGCGTGGTTTCTCCAAAAACGACATCCAAGATTTTACAGATTTAATAGATTCCAGACTTCAAGTCCGTCAGATGTTTTCAGAATATTAAATGGACTTTTAATCACAGCAAATGCAATCTGTGTATTTCAAAGGATGTTCAGTGCCAGGTGTAAATTTTTATCAGTGATCTTTCCAAATGTCTGGTTCGATTCTTATTTTGATTTGTGTGTGTATGTGTGGGTCAATGGATTTCTGTACAGAAACACAGAAATTAATTATCTGTTGAATCTTTAGTCCCTGGATCTGCTTTTGTGACAAGTTAGAAATGTTGACATTTTTGTCATATATTATTGGTTGAACAGTTTGCCCCCCCAATCCTTTTTTTCATTAAGTTTTTTGAATTATGGTCTATGTGCTTGGTTATTAATTCAACATGTTAACATGAGGCTTTCCACTAGAACAATATGTAAACAACAGCCTCTCAATATGAACGTGTGCTTTTATCCTCATTCAGAATAATACAGCCCTAAATACTCCAGCCGTTCCTATCCATTCCCTGCATGGCTTATGACAAACATATGCTGAGGGCTGTCTGTGTAAGGTTTACCTCAGTCCCTGGACGAATAAAACAGAAGGATTATTGGATTAGGAAGTAGAGAGCGATGAGGAGATTGCTTTTTCCTCTACATGCCATTTCATTTCATATTCTTGTATATTTTCAATTAAAAATACCTCATAGAGATAAAGTCAGATATGACGAGTCACTTTAACAATCAGTACCTTTTCAGTACAGGTTAAATACAGCGAAAATAAGAAAATGTTATACATATATTTAATAATGATTGCATTTTCAATATATTCAATATGTGCATTTGTTTGAAATATCTTGTGTGATGGTAGATTGCATTTTCAGACCTATAAAGGGAAACTGCATTTACATCCATTTTTTCATATGCACAGACCTCACTGGATCGCGGATTCAGTGCATGTGCACGCTACCAAACCGCTCGACAATACCGTGCTGCTTTCTTTTGTTTTATTTTTTCTTTGTGGTGCCTTTTCTCATGTGGCTTCACTTTTAAAGCTGATATGAGAGTTCTTTGCCAGACATAAGAATGTGATCGCATGCACCAAACAAGCTAAAACAGCATTCTCAAGGGCCTCGAAGCTCCCAGTTCCTCAACCCTTCCAGCCACAAGATCATAGCCTCTCCATACAGCAGGAAGTATAAAAGTGCACATTTTTACAACACTTACAGTCTCTTAGGGCTTCTATTTGAATGACGCTTCTTAAAGTCAAGCCATATGTGTGCTTAACTCTTACGTGTGCAGAAGACCCTTGTCACCCAGCTGGAATGCCTTTTAAATGCTTTGTAAAACCTAGACTGTTGGAAAAGATTTCAAGGCTATAAATAATAGGTATAGGGTCTATAGGGATTGGTGGCTTTGCATACATGTATTTGTGAGTGATAGAGCTGGAGTTCTCTTAATGCACTGAAAGGCTAGGATAGTGCAGTAATGATCAAGTGATTCAAAATTACATGACTTACATGAATGTTTAAAAACCTGGATTGGCTGGACTGCTATTTGGTTGCTTGACAACAAATTGTGGCGCTAACTCAAGCAATGCAAGTTTAAGTTTGTAATTGTATTTAAGATGTACAAGTTGTGTATCTCGCTATATTTATGCTGTTTTTAATTAGGATTTTTTTTTATATAGAATAATCTATAAACACTACCTGTTTTGATAGTCACACATCATGATTATGTCGCTTATATGTTGTTTAAAAATGATGTCATGTTTGAAATGTTGCATTTTGTTCAGCTTATGCAATTTATGCTAATAGTAATGTTTTTTGTTTTTATTTTAGGAACAATAAATTAGTTGTTTTGCCACTTAATGTCCAATTTAAAACCACTTGAGAACCACTGATCAACAATATACTCTGGTGTATGCCTAATTCATAAAAGCGAGCCTGATGTCCCTTTAGAAACCAGGTCATACTGTGTTGTTTCCTACTGAAAATGCAACAGCTGCACATTTGTCCTCTGTCTTAAATCCGGAGGCATTTTCCCTTTCAGATGTTTTATTACATCTAACCTGTACATCTGGATGATCACCTAAAATAACTTTTGCATGCAGGCCTCTTTAGTTTTACTGAGGCACATCAGCATTTTTGTGTTAACTTTTGTAGGCCCAGCCATGAACGTCTCACATGAGAGTACAAGCATCAGTTTGTGATTCATTTAACCAACTTCTGAGGGTCGGCAGTCAGTTTTCCGAGAAGCGATTGATTTAAAAAAAAAAGTGTGCTTGGGTGTGTGTGTAAGTTAGGTCAAGTTTTATTGAGTTGCCTGACCGTCTGTCCCGCTAACTAGGAGCATGTGTCCTATACTTCATGTCTTCGACAGGTTCCAGCCATGAGCATCTTGCACAACAAGCGAAGCGCAATTTGAGACTGTTTTGACCAACATATAGGGACAGTCGATTCATCCATGTGCTAAAGATTTAACATTCACCCCATGTTCTAATTGGAATGATTCAACCCTTTTATCGACCATAAACATTAACTATTGAACCCACTTCAAGCAGCTACCCTGTGAGACATGGACATCTGTGGCTACATCACACCACAGGTCCAGTCAAAGCTTTAGCAATGCGTTTAATGAGCACCCAAACAAAGATGATGTAAGTAAAACAATCATTAAACCAACACAATGCCAAAGTCTCCATCTCAGAGTTGATCTTTGCTTGCTTGCGGATAATGATACCGGCAAAGTATTGCAAATATAGAATCAGCCTATAATCGCAGGTCTTTTAAATAAGGGAAAGCAGTGCTTGCGGGGGCATCTTTACCGTGTTTAATGCTCGCAATCTCTTCATGTACTTCTTAATTCTATTCTGTACATCCCAGACACGGAAGAGTTACCCGACTATAGAGAAAGACTGTCGATGATCAGGGATACACTGTATGACTGTAAACATACAACAAGGCAACAAGGCACTGAGCCTATGTACATGGCCTTAACATACTCATGCATTACATACTAGTCCCATCTGCCCTACAGCCTCTGTTACGCATATCCTTCTGTTTTATTTGTTTCCTCTACTTGGACTGGGTTTAAAGAACTGCTAAAAACGTCAGAACCAGATACACGAGTGGATTTGCGTGAGAGTCTCACACATCCTCTTTTTCATTTCGGTCCAAATGATAAATCAGTCAAAATCTCTGTCATTGCACACCACATTCTTGAGATTCTTCAGCTTTTAGTCACACGACTGCACGGAGAAGTGTGACTGAAATAACTCATTTTTAGACTACAGACAGACAAAACAAAGAAGTCACTCACCTTGAGGCAAGATTCTTGAAAATTCACTCAGTGTGTTTTCAGCTGAGAATCATTGAGTGTCGGAAGAGATTTGTGTTGTTGCAGCTGGAACATTTGCTCCAGTTTCAATAGTCTTGAGATAGAACAGCATATGAAGGCATTTTCAGATATTAAATAGCATAAGATGGACTGCATTGGCTATATCTGCACACTTTTGAACGCTTCAGTCACTTAAAAATTGTATTATTGTGTTAGCTACATAATATCTAATGATGCTACAGAGATCTCAGAGCGACTGTCACTTTTCAACACTTTGGTGGTGGTCTACCTGGTGAACTGGACTGGGATTTTGTTAGCTAGTAAAATCTTTACAAAAGCCTTGCATCCTGTGTGTGTTTTTAAAGACATTTTTCAGTGTTTGTTAAGTAGCCAAAAGCATTTTAGACTCTATCTAGACATTTTTTCCCATAATTTTAAAATCACAGCTTGCCAAGCTTTCTTTAGCCCTTGATTCTTTAGTAGCTATTGTAATTTATTTCCTGCACTGCAGGTATTTACTTTAATTCAAAAGGTCATTTCTATTTATATGTGCTTGAACAGTTACATTAATGCTCTCTTTTGAAATGCATACCTCTGAAAATGTCCTTGCAACAAAAGGCCTGTGGAACAGCAAGCAAAAGCATTGATTTAGATCAGCATGTAGCACTTTACGACAATGTGATGGATGCCTTTTTTGTGTAAAACTGCTCTAGCATATCACTGTATGTTTAATACGGTTCGTTAACAAATAATACTGTACAAGTTTGGAACAACAAAATAGTGATGGCAAGTTTTTATTTAGCTCTTTTTAATTCCCAGTATTAGACATCCAGTACTGAATTCAGATCATGTCATTCTAGGAGCAGCTTGAGATGGAGCCGTTCACAGATGGTCAGTGGTGTGTACACCCAGAGCACAGTGAACCGGGAGGCCGAATGGCCCAGGTGAAGGGTCCACAGAGAAAGGATGTATACGTTCAAATGGAAGAAGGAGCACCAGCTGGCATCTGGCAATCTAAGATCAGCATCTGCCCAATCTGGTGCACATACCACTCAGTAATATGGAGAAACGGGACCACCGGGAATGTCTGCTGGACATGCAAAAGAAGTTTATGCGGGTGAGAGGTAGTTCTCCTATACAGCCAAATTTCACTTGCACATTTCTGTCTGAATTCAAAGCCCACACACAGAGAATGGTTCTATCATGACATTTGTCAAAATATCTTATTTTATATTCCCCAGACAAAAGAGGTCATACAGTAATTTAGTCCCCTCTAAAAAGAAAGCTCTGTTATCATTTATTATATGGCTTTCTGTCTTCAATGGAACTTGAAACAGTTTTGGCTTCCATTGACCAAAAATACAATGGAAGTCAAATTCTTATCTTCATTTGAAAAATCAAATGCATAGAGATTTGAAATGACACGACACTGAGTAAATGATGAGAGAATTAACCTCTCCCTTTAAGGAAAATAGCTTTGTGTTTCTTGGGTATTATGTTAAACCTCAACAGTCAAGTTGCCACATGTCATTATATTTAGGTCTAGTTTGTTTCATCCACCCTTTGCCACTGGTAATAGGAAACGCTGAAGCACATGGCACAATGTTTACCTCTTTTTTCCCCTTCACTTGTTGATGCCCCAAAGACAGAACTGAAAAACATTTAATTACTTGGTGATGTGGTGTATCTAATTATGTTTCTAGAGTCTGGGAGGGAATGTTCATTCCTGTGACTGCAGGCTTTCATAGATTGACGGATTCCTTGGCAACTGTTTCTCTTGTTTGTTTTTTTATTTCTTTACCCTCACACTTTTTTTTCTTTCCTTTTCCCTCTCCTCTTCTTTTAATTAGAGTGGAAGATCAGTGAAATGCCAAGTGTCAGAACCAGAGAGGATGAGAATATAGCATAAACGACCTTTTAAACTTTGCTGATCTTTGATAAGGCCACAAATGGAGCATCTTGGTCCTTCGTCCGTGTTGCTTGTCTTACTCCACCTGGGCTGTTATCTAACAGGTAGATGTCTGGGCAGCTGTGAACTGTGATGGCAATATGTAATGGATAGACCTTTTAAGCACATCATCAGACAGACAAAAGAACTGAGATCAGAGGTGGATCAATACAAAAAAAGAGTGCTTCATGGTTTTTAAAAGCATTTTGTCGTTTCACAGTTGTTTGCAAAGCAGTTGCAAGAATGTTGACAGGTGGTTGCTAGGATGTTCTGTTGGTTTAAAGAGCCCACCAGTGTTTTTTTAGTATTATTTTTTAGTAGTATAATTTTTTTTTATTAATATTTTGAATTAGCTTTATATTTATATTTTCAGTAGTGCTGTCAAACAATTAATCACATCCAAAATCAGTTTCTGTTTACATAATATATCTGTGTGTGTTTTTCATACACACACATACAGCAAAATTTTGTTAAATATTTAAATGCATTTATATCATTTATTTCATATATAAATATATTTAATGTATACATGTACCATCTTTTTCTTACATTTATAGATATACATTTACATAATATATTTACACATTACACACACATATTATGTTAAAAAACTTTTATTTTGGATGCAACTAATCATGATTAATTGTTTGACATCAATAATTTTCAGTTTATTTTAATTCAATTTTTCACTGTTTTTTTTAAAAAAAAAAAACACACAATATGTTTCTGTATTTCTAAAGATTTCTTTAATTTAGAAGTTTAGTAATTTTAGTACTTTCAGGATGTTGACAAGAAAACATTTCTCATTTTTAAATGTATACATTTTATTAAGTCCTAATATCTATGTTTCATTTTATTTCAGCCTAATTTCAGTTAACTAAAAATTAGTTTTAGTTGTAATCAAAAATACATCTCAAATATAAATATAATGTGGTCTCCAGAAAGGGCTTAGACCTTCTTTAGATCAATGGAATTTAAAGATAACTTTTTATCTTGGGTGAATATATCTGAAAATATATACTACTGTATATTAATCTGTTAATATGTAGCTATATATCAGCTGTATATATTAAAAGGTATTGCTACTACAATCATTCACATTTTCCTGTTGACAAGGGCAGAACTCTTCCTATTTAGCAATTAAAATTCACAGACTTTGTTGCCAAATATCTGAACTTTTTATGACATTGGAAGCCTTTGGGTTTTGCTCCTCTCTGGCTAGAATAATCACCTACTTTTGGCTTGAGGCTATAAACCACACTTCATAGGGAGGGAGAATCCAGTCTGACAGTCAGAGAGACTAGTGTCAGGACATTTTATTCAATCACACATTTTACCAGCCAGAATTCAGATCATGTTTTGGTTCAGACGTTATGAGACCACAATCCAACAGCCTTAGGGAGAAAAAGAAGTCTCACATGTTGCAGTATATGTCAGATTGAGATTTAGTCTGTTTGTGTGTGCAAGGTGGGTGTTGGATTTAGAATAATGATAAAAACGACAGCAGCACTGCTACTGCTACTAGACTGCAATGTCTGCATCTTCTTACTGTGCTATTGTGTATCTCTCCATTTTTCGAGCAATTTGTAATTGTTGCATGCACTTTAGAATCTTCTCTCATTGTCTTCTTTGTCTTTTTACATTATTTTGGGTCACTTTAGCCTTTGACTTTTATTCATATTGTCAGCTTGCTTGTGCTAGACATTGTGTGGGCTCTGATATTCAGATTTGGAGAGAAATGCTGAGAGCATCTTGAGGATGAGTGGGAGGGTAAGACACTTGCACCTTGCGGTTTGTTGTCTTTTGGAAAACAGATAAAAGAATAAGTAAACAGTATGTAATCTTCAAAATTAACATTGTGTTCGCAGCTTTTGTGTGAGATGTCAGCAAATTAAAATTTCCCACAGGTTTCCAGGAATAAGATGGCTCATAGTCAAGAGGTGAATTCAGGTATTTGACAATTTTTTTTTGTTCCAGAAACCTAATATCATAAAGCCTATAATTTGGAGAATACTTATCTTAACTTAGACTGCATTGTTTGCTTCCTGTTTCCATACTTACCCTTGTAAAGGGAAATAATAAGCAATAACTAGATTTCTCTGTTTTTAAGTGAATGAATGTTATAGTTTGACATAGTTTGAAAATAAGCATATATATATATTTTTTATATATTTAGCTATATCGTTCCTAAGGAGGTTACTAGAGTGTTTTCCTAGTCCAAGGCTAAAAAAACCCAAATTTTTACAAGAAAATTATATTTATGTCTTTCTATTTTAAAGTGCTCCTATTATAGATTTTTTTTAAATTACCTTTCATGCAGTGTGTAACACAGATCTAAGTGAAGGAAAACATCCAGGAAAATTGCACCATGTATAAAGTTTTTGACTCTGAATCATTTTTAAAGTGAATCCCAATCCGTTTTATGATACATTAGCATATGTCCTGCTTCCTGGTCTTTTCAAATGAATTTTTTTTGCTTTTGGAGCGTTTAAATAGTGGTTTCCCTGGTAACGCTGTACATAAAGCAGCACTGAACTCACAAACCAATAATCGATCCCCCGGCTCGCCCCCCCTCGGACAGCACGCCAAACATGCTTATTTATTATCATAAGGAAGCGCGAACTCGTGAAATGCATATTATAAGACAATGAAAGTGTTTTTGACCTTGCAGGCATGCTAACCTGTTGTTGTGGACTCCTAAAACCAACATATGAACCACCCATAATAGGGACACTTTAAGATGTTACTTTTTGTTGCTTTATGATCAGGCTATTTGTAAAATTTGCTTGCCATTTTTTTGTGAAAAAGCTTTCTAAACCAAATTATTGAGAAGAAAAAGCAGGAAGAACAGAAATAGTAATCCTTGCTTCAGAAGCACCACTAAAATGTGACATCAGACTTAAAAACACAATCAGTTTTGCAAATTTTTTTGGATATATAACTAATGCTACATTCAAAATATTGATGTTGGTCTCTAAGACACAAAGACTTCATCTTTCCTTTACGTATTAGGACGCAAACATTCAGGTGCGTACATGCAGGGCAAGCACACTCATTAGTGAACTATTCATTCAGAGCAAGTTCATGTATTCTGTTTGTCTTGGCCTCTGATTCAAGAAGCAGCTTGGCAATGGCAACATGACGTCCACTGTCAACAGTCATGCCAGTTCTACAATAGAGAAATTCTTTTTAATGGATCAGCTGTCCATCGAGAGTCTACTGCAACAACAGGGTACTTTGTTTAAAAACATCTAATCAAACTTGTATTTAAAGAGAGGAAAAACAGTGTATTTCTGTGCATATAATGTAAGCTTTGTTGTTGATAATGTCTCATGTTTTTATTTATTGGCAACATTGTTTGCCAGCAGTGAGAGAATCTTGGCACAGCAATGCAATGCTTTGTTTCAGCGCAAAGAAATTCAATTAAATGAAAGCAATTGTTGTCAAGAAAATAAAAGGATATTATATTATAATGACAAACTAAACATCAAGATTTCTTTCAAGAGTAACATGGTTAGAAACAGGTGTACCAATATAAACAAAATATGCTGAGGTATGACACAATCACATTTTTGACTTTACAGTGATCAGAAATCTATAATAATTAAATATAATTAAATAATTAAAAACCAAATACTTTTCCTGAGTTTACTTTACTTAATTATTATTATTATTTTTTTTTATCAATTTTAAATAATTCTTGGTTGCTATTTCAATTTATTTTAATTTATGAATTATTTTTATTATTTAACAGAGCATCGAATTCTTCCGTCTTTTTTTTTTTTTTTATTGGAAATGTACAGGATGTTTGTCTCTCTGTGCTTTTCATGTGTGCTCCCCACGAGGTCACTCATATAGATCTCTATATTGTCTGCATGCTAACTGTCTGTCATGCAGTTTTTATGATTTCTAGATTGGTGTGAGCAGATGATTTTGTCAGTGGGGTCACACAAGGTCATCACAAGTGAATATCTGAAAACTTTGCCATGTTTACCTTTGAGACCGGCACAAATAGGAATTGTTGTGAGAGTGAGTCCGTCCAAGAGAGTGTGGGCGGATGTATGTGTGTGTATGTGTGTACAGGGATATGAGAGTATGAGGAGTTCTGGCAAAACAAGCATGGGTGGCAAAGGGAGAGTGAGGGACACAGATGGACTGCGTTTGCAAAATGTGGGAAAAGTTATAAAAAAAAACAAAAACTGATTAACACGTCTTCAGTCTCACAGCACAACTGCGTAGCCATGCTGTAGAAATTCATGGAGATCAAACAGCAGCAATATTTTTTTATATTTTAAAAAAAGTAGTTGGCATTCAGTCTTTGCTTCTGTCTTGTACTCCAACTGTGAATTAGAATTATTTTTAAATTATTATGCATTATTTTTTCATTTCAGAATTCAGTCGATATACTAATAGGACCAAATGAAACAGTTGATTAAAAAATGTGACCATGGCATCTACATGTAAGTATATATGCCATACATATTCACATAGTCTACATTTTGAATATAATATTATAACTAATATATTATACAGTTATACACTATAAAGTAAAAACACTAGCATTATGAAAATGATTGCAGTTTAAGAGAACAGTTTTGTAATTTAATATAGACTATTTAATTGATTTAATTTATTCATGTGATGGCAAAGATGAATTTTTCTTGACCGTTTCAGTGTAAATATATATATATATATATATATATAAATGATTTGATATAAAGATAAATTGGATAATTTATTTTTAAACAATTTTTTAATTGGCAAAAAAAATGTTCCTCTCAATTAGGAATAGGCCTACGTGGTTACAACCTTTCTTTCATAACATTTACCAGCAACACAAGATTGAATCATTTCACAATCCTGTGTAATTTATCTCTCGATTTGCTTACAAATATTATAAAGTTGACAAATCAACCCAAAACAGATATTTTGCCCCTTCCAAAATCATAAAATCAGACTGAAAAGTGATGAAGACTCACTGAAACGCAAAACAACAGGAAGGAAGGAATAAAGAAAATCAATCAAGGAAAAATAGGTCAGGAGGAAGGATAGACAGAGGAATGGTCTCAAAGGACTGCCTCTGCTCCAGAATGCACAGGAGAGTATTGATGGATGTCTGTTGGCTTGAACCCGCTGTGAAGAGGCAACATGTGGAGATGGTTTGAAATGGTCAACCTGAAAGAGAGGTTTATTCTTTGCCACCTGTACTGGTGATGTTGAATGGCCTGCATGCTCTTGCAGAAGTCGCTGTGCTCTTGTGGTGCTGTGCCATTGTGACATTTCATGAGGGCAGTTCATTGAGTCCTTGAGTACACTTTTTGTCACACGCTGTGGGACAAAACAAGAAAAAAAGAAGAAAAAAGCAGGACTTTCTAAGATATGTGAATTATACTATTTTATCCTGCAAAATGCTGTTGCTTTGTCAAGGGTTTACATTGCAAAATAAATCAATCATGCTGTTACTTTTATAAGATTTTATATATAAATATCAGTGCTGTCAAATGATTAATTGTCATTAATCGCATCCAAAATAAAGGGTTTTATTTATAATATATTTGTGTTATGTTTTTTTATTATGTATAAATAAATACAATACTGACAGTATAGCCTATATTTTTACATTTGTATAAGTTATATATTTATATTTTATATACAAATATGTTAAACATATAACCATATAATTTCTTAAATGTATACATGCATGTGTTTCTATTTATATATACGTAATAAATATACACAGTACACTCTCGTGTAGTCAAAATGTAGACAACATTTGTTTATTACTAGAATTGATAAACAATAGAATGTAAAAATATAAAAGATAAACATGGATTTGTTACTAGGAACAATAATTATTGGGACAATCAAGGAATCTTAGAAGATTTCTGGAAATCAAAATTCCTATTGTTAGTGCCCATATTAAACTGCATTGTTGTATTCACACTGGGTCTCACTTTATATTAAGTGTCTTTAATTACTATGCACATTTGAACAGCGCATTTATTGTTTACATATACATATTTTTGCATTTTGCTTATATATATATTGTCGCAGGAGGAAGAATCACAACACAGGGTTTTGGTGATGCCCCGGAGGGTGGTTTTATTATAAGTGCACAGGGGGTGAAAAACAATCATACAAGTCCCAGGTGAGGTGTCCG
>JAUMHI010000055.1:8593554-8618755 GCA_032359435.1 Enteromius unitaeniatus
ATGAGGTGTAGCAGGTGAGATGTGTTGGTTTCCAGGGCGACGCTGATAGTCCTTCGGGACGCCCGTCACAATATATATATATATATATAAAAAAAGAATGAAATCACTTTTGTACATATACATATTTTTGCATTTTGCTTATATATATAAAAAAAGAATGAAATCACTTTTGTAATTGTTGACTGATATCCCCCCCACCCCCCAAACCCTTCCATACCACCAAACCTGCCCCTAACCTTACCCATATCCCACCACACCAGCAGTAAAATATAAAAAAGAACCTTGCATTGTAATACAGTTGCTGCACATAATGCACAAAATCAAATAATTTATTTACTGTATAGTAAAAATAGGTAAATGATTGTGCCTAATTAATGAAAAGTACTTGGTGAAAGCCTTTAGTGACAGTAATAATATTCTAATCCACTTTTGCTGATGTTGTAAAACTTTGTTAATGCTCTAAGAACCAGTTTCCGTGGCAACTGTGATTGTACCTACAATTATGCTCCTATAGCCAACCTTAGGTGTTATCAGATAAAATAATTTTATTACAGGCAAACAGATGATGAATAGGATACATTTGTAATGATAGTCAATTATCTTGAAGTATTCAGATTAAACAACATTTTTATCATCAATAAGATTGGACATGGGATAAACATTAAAAGTCACTGTTTTTATTGTTTATGTTCCCTCCTTTTTCTTCATATAGATCTTGTGGTATAAAAGCACAATACCAGAAGTATAGTATATGTGGTATGTAAGACATTTCTGGTGGGTGTTTTTGATTGTGCCAGTCTTTGAGGGGGCTTTTGTATGAGATTTTGCATGAGCTGCAGGGCAATTCCATAAAGTTTAATTACATGTTGTGCTCCCTGTGGAACAGAGAAGATTAGAATAAAATTAAAATGTGGTGGCTCTCCAGTGCCATGAAGCAGAGCTCTGCTCTTCAGAGACCCTGAATCGTCCATATATCCCTATTGCAGGGAGAATTCAGTGGGTGGCTCCCCATTCACTAAAAGACTTCAGGTGATTATTTTTAGTCAGTCATTAAGTATTCATAAATGCTTTTTGTATCATATTGCATAATAGGCCTGGAAGGTTTCTGAAGGCTTTCGTTGACATTGGAGCTCATCCCCAAATGTTACGTGGACAGTGGGCTTAACACCAGCAAAGTCTTTTACAAACATATTATTAATGCATTATATAAGTTTGAATAATAAAATTGAGTAACAGTAAAACCTGAGTTTAAATACGTTAATAACCAACTGCTTGTATTTATATGCTGTCACCTAACTCATGTAAGAGATGGGCTATGCTGACAGCCTATTATTTTAAGTTACCATCTTCGGTGGTGTGATGCAGTCAGGGTCTTCGACTTGGCTTGACTTTGTGCTATTCTAAGGAATGGTGAGCTCACTAATTAAAGTGTAATGCTGCTACTTTGAAAGGATGCAGCAGCCAGATCATTCCCATGTGGCTAAAATGTAACCATTATTGAAATGTTCAGGTCTAAAAATACTTATGGCATGAGGTATGCAATTACTCCAGGATTGTTCTTGGATTAACCACGGCATGTGTAAAGATGGAACAGACACTATATGTTAACTATTTCAAAAGGCTATTATTAACATTCCAGTTCTGATGGTTGACATTCCAGGGGACTGACTGTAGGTTTTCTATTTTGTTGTGAAGTTTTGCTCCTCTGTTGAAATGAAAATGGCGACTCTGAGAAGTATGCATGATTTTGTCAGTTAGTACAACACACACACACACACACACACACATATATATATATTTATATATATATATATTGCTACACATACACAGTCCTCCTACAATCTTTTCTTTATGTCCGTACTCTATCTCATTTGTCTTGATCTGCTACCTGTCAGCGTTATATGCTTTGTGCTTAGGTCAAGGTCCTCCATGCTCTTCTTCCATGCAAGATAAAGATTTTAGATAGATCTGTGGCTTAAGTTAGTGAACATACTCCAGATATATACCCCCAGTTATACAGTGAATGCATGTTGCTAAATTAATTGTTATTTTCCTCAAAAAATGTTTTTTTCCTTTAGCACAATTAACCAGATGAATTGCCATGGACTGATTACATGTTCTACTTGTCTACTTCCAACAACAAGTTATTACTGATTAAACTGATTGGAATCTGGGAAAAGTTTCTTTAAAGACTGTTCTTTCGTTTAGAAACAAAATCTTTTTTGTATGCCCAATATGGAACTTCTGTTTTATCTCTGAGGTATTGGATAGGGTTGTTGCTCAGCAACTGCACCTATTCCACAGAAACGATAAAGGTGACTTCCTCCAGACAGGATTTATACATAATCATAGTACTGACACAGCACTAGTTATAGTCAATGACTCATTATTGTCCTGACAGATCTCTTTGCCTCTAGATCTCAGTGCAATGTTCAAAACATTGTCCTAACACTGTCTGGAAATCTAAAATAAGCTTAACAGAAGTTTAGAAACTTTCTGAATGTTCAAGGTTTGGCATCCTTCGAGGTTTGATTTTAGAGATGTATTACTGATTTTCCTGTGTGTGCTATCACTTTGTGACATGGATTTTGCAGTCGTTTAGATTTGTTACTTTTGTTAATAAGAAAATAAAATATGCATTTTTCATTTGCTGCTAAGAATGGTCTAGTTATTATAAAATTTTGTTTCTGCCGTAGTATTAATAAAATAATTTAGATTATATAAAAATTATGGGATAAAAACTCTTAACTACATTTATTTTACAATCTTTGGAATTAGCTAAAAAAACAAAACAAAACTAAAAATGAGACCAAAAGAAAAGAAAAGAAAACAGTGAGATGTAAACTCCGGACATTTAAAAAAAAAAAAGAGAGAATTGTGTGATAAAAAGTGCAAATTATATGGAAGAAATGGGCTTCTGTAAGATTTTCTCTGATTTCTACAATCTAATAAATTCATATTAATGTAAAAAAAAGAAAAGAAAAAGAAAAGTAGAACACATCAGTTCCATTTTTATTCAGCTTCCTATTTAATTGAATTTATGATTTAATTTGACAATATTCAGTAAATAAAATGTTCTAAACGCTTACTCTTGTACCAAGTGAAAAGCAAGATAATTCACAATATAACTTACACATTAATTTCCAATAATCCCTGCTTTTTACTAGTATGTTCACAAAGAGGTGTTCATGTAAGGAAAAAAATAGTTTGTGACGTTTAGATGATTGTGAGGGATAATGGTGAAAAGTAAGAAGGAAAAGATTAAACGTATTGACCATCAAACCATCAGTCGTCTCTTTATGGGGAAACATGATACACAGGGATACACACATCCCCTGCCTCTGAGTGAACGCACAAAAGAAAGCTCCTATTGCACTCCTCCCAACTGGGCTTGATAAAAATGTGTAGCATTAAGGGAATTTGACCGCCACAGTTATGTGCTTGATAATTACAATGTTGCACACTGCTGCTGACCTCTCTGTATATCTGTGGAATGAACAGGGTTTCACAACAGCATGGCCGTAGAATTAGTCTCTCCTGCTGTTATGTTCTCATTCTTGACTGTAATGATGCAGTAAACATATTAATGACAATAAATTGATTCGGAATTGCCTTGTTTCAGGAGTACACATAACATATTCCACATCGCTTTGACCTGGTGGATTTGCTCAGGGTCAAAAACACCATTGTTTCTCATTTGGCTTTGAAACCTTGTTAAAACTTTTCATGAATGTAACACTATCTTGTTATAATACTGTTTCAAATGACAAGGGTTGCAATGTGAAGGCAATTTGCCTTTAAAGGAATAATTCAGCATTTTTGAGTAAACTATTCATTTAATCGGTTTATTAATATGACATGTGGTTTATATTATAGGAATAAATAGTCTTTTTATGCCAAACCAAACTAGCACAGTGTAGTTGCAACAATATAATGAAAAACACGATTCCATCCATATATATTTCTTTGTGGATGTGCAGGTGAAAATGATGGTAAACATGTATATATTTATTTGTGTCTGCAAATATGCAATAGCTTATGTTTCCATGCACTTTTTATCAATACTGTAGCATACTTTTATAGGGTCTGGCAGCTTTATAATGAGTATGTCAGATTAATTCTGACACTCTCTAAACCTGATGCTCTGGAGTCTAACCTTTCAAGAGCAAAATTAAAATCCGTCCCGTTGCTCATTAGCTATGTTAATACATGCAAACGAATGGATGCCATGTGTTTGACCCTAACAAGGACATTCTCTGTCCGCATCTCAGAAAGGCTATCTGCTCATCTGCCTTTCCAGAACAATTTTATTCTTGATATAAATCCAGTAGAAATTAGAATTCTTACTGAAATTACACTAAAGTCTGTAAACCACATGCTCTATATGAGCTAACTGTCAATTATTTGTTCAATATCATAGAAGAATATTATTATAAGGAAATGTTTTTATACCTGAGAATAATAGGTTATATCTTATTCTCAGTCTGACATGCTCTGACATTTCATTATATCAGGTAAGGATTTAACTGAATCGTCTGTATATTCACATGCAACCACACTGACTGTAAACAGCAAGTACAGCATTAAATGAAACTGCTCTGAAATAGCATTTGTCCTGTAAACTGTACAACAATATCTGGTAACACTTTATTTTAAGGTGTCCTTGTTGCACATTACATGTAATTACCGCTATAATATCAATAAATATGCACAATTACATGCAAGTAACCCTAATCTAAAATCTTATCTTAAATACATGTAGTTTATTAGTGTTAATTAGTACTTTAAAGTATAATAACAGTTATTACACTGTAACATGGACGCCTTAAAATAAACTGTAACCGATATTTAGTTTTGTTCCAAAACTATTTTTACAGTGAAAAAGATATTTTAAAAGTAGGTAAATGAGAATAATGAATGAATGAATAAATAAATGTGTTGTTCGTTTGTCTGCTTGCAACCTTTATCTAAATTATTGAACCCCCTTAAAAGGGTCTCAAAATAATTTTTAAAGGATATAATGTATTACAACATCACATGCATGCAGTACATATGAATTTAATGTAAATGAATTTTTTATGCTATATGGCTTTTAATAGTTAATTTACTTTTTGTATACTAATACTTTATTTATTTATTTCTCATATGTCTTTATCTGGTAGGCAAATAACCCATCACCCTTTGCATTAAAAGTGATTTGTCTTATAGTGGCTTAATGATTTGACAGAGGCTCATAATAAAATATGATATTTATAATGTTATGTATACAGGTTTGTGTGGATGACACTGTTATTCTTCCACTTTAAATAATAATAAAAAAAAAATAGTTAGATCTATTATTTAATGTAATTGTGATTTCTGGTTTGGTGTTGATGAAGTGGTGCTTGGGTCTGCCTGTGAATATTGTGAATAAGTGTGAATTGTTCAAGGGGGCGCTATTGCTCAGCTGATGATGCTGGAACCGAATGTGATGAAGCCCTGTAAAAAGTTTGAGCAGGTCTTGAAGAACACAACCTCCCACAAGCAGCATTTCATACGTAAAAGTTTCAGACGTCAAGCAGTGACATTTGGAAAATTCAGCTGTCACTAACACGTGTAGTTTAAAGTCCTTCAATTCTGCGAAATATCAATATTTATATTTCCGCGCATCCCTCTGTCGTTCAGCACCGTGGAGCGCTGGTGCGCACGCGTCTGTGAACGCATTCAGGTGTTGACAGAGAAACCTAGTAAGAGTCGGTGAGGAGGGAGAGGGTGTGTGTGTGTGTATGAGAAAGGGAGGAAGCGAGAGAGAGAGAGAGAGTGAGAGACACGCGCTCTCTCCTAGTGCACTTTGCAGTAAGTTGCGGGCGGCTGTTGCTGGCGTGGCGGTTGCTGGTCGCGCAGGGAACTTTAACACGCTGGATCCCAAAGTCCGTCTCTCTCACCTGCGCAGTTCGGAGCTGCCATGGATTTCGCGGCCGGATTTACTATCCTAATCACACTGCCGATCTTTCTGCAGACGAACGGCCTTTTTATCTCCAGCAGCATAGGTACGTGCGCCTGCCTTTACCTATTTACACTTCCATCCCATCGCAAGATGTCCTGCCCGGTACCACCCCAGTGCGCATCAGACCTGGATGTTTGCGCACCATCCCTGTTTGAGAGAAACTTGTGGCACGGGTTATTTCTGATCTTTTTGATTATTCCCTGGAGCTTTAGGAAACATAAACATAGCCGATGCATTCTCGTGCGCCGTGTCATTATTGTTTGTTGTGAAGTGTGTTCGTTTCACATGCTGCTGAAATTAATTCTCAGCGCGGCTGTAGTGTAGTGGAAATGTTTTTGGTGTTTGTGTTTTTTCCCCCCTCGCGTTTGCGATCTTTGACGGACGCTCTGGCAGTATTGATCTGTCTGAGAGCAGAAGTATTGCAGGATATTGATTTTAAATAAAAAAAAATGTCCCCGTTCTGTACTCCTCCTTTGAGATCGTTTAAACAAAAACGTACGTTTTGCATAAAGAAACTAAAAAAAACTAAAGCTCAGAAACTGAACTTTTGATTTTGGAAGAGAACGATTTCAAGGTTACTTGCTTGTGCTGTAACTTTATGTTTGTTTGTGACTTGTAATGGTTATTTGCAAATTAGAGCTTGTAGTGTGCAGGAGTAAGTGCTCTCTTCAGAGATGCACATGCACACTTTGAACTGACATATCGCCTGTGTCTCAAAACGTAGTTGTCTACCTGGATAACATTGTATAGGCATCATAGGTGTTTGCAAGATTTTTGATGGTTATAGATAATTGAAGCATTTTGTGAATAATTGTTAGGCATCATAAGTGTGGGCATCTTCGGTGAGTGGAGGATTTTTGAGCATCATAGGTGTGTGCAGCATTTTGTGCATCAGTTGCATATAGTATTATCGGCCATCCTAGGTGCTTTTGATCATTTAGTGAAGCATTTTTAAGCATCCTTTCTGGGCATCATAGGTGTGCAGAATTTTTGTGCATCAGTTGCATGAAGTATTACTGGGTATCATGGGTGTGTGCAACATAAGCATCATAAGGAAAATAAGCTTTTTGAGATCCATATTTAAGTGTTACGTTTTTGCTCAGCATTTTTGGGATTCAGAGATGAGTAATGATTTTTTTGTGCGTAAAATATTGAGTATTACAGGTGCATATCACTTTTTTGGGGTATCATGGGTGTGTGCAGATTTTTTGGGTGAATATAAGTGAATTAAATAATTTGGCCATTAAGGGTCCGTGGAACATTTTTGTGCATTACAGGCATGTTTGAATGAGTGCAAGCTGACTAAAATGCTGCCTTTGTAGACTGCTCACTTGGTTCTGTGACACTCATTTATTATGAGTGATTTTCTTCAGAGATAATTTAAGTCAATTACTTTTGTTTTTCCCCCCTGATGTTGTGATTCTTTTTGATATATTTCAATATTGCAAATACGTCTATCTGGCATCTGGCTTTCATTAAAAACAATAAGGCATATTGTGAATGATACATTTTATTTATCTTGGTACTTCATGATGGGAGGCAGACAGATGTACTATTACCGACAGTACAACATGTTTTTCATACAGTGTCACACAGTCTGTGCACAAACAGGCGTTGTTAAATTGGAGAATGTTCTTTGGTGTCAAAGCAGCGTTAATGTGTTTCTTCACCCCGACCTGTCAGACCCATTGCTTCTCATGTCCATTTACTTGCTGCATAAAAAGGAGTGTGCAGTTTAAGTGTCAACATAAACACATCTAAATTTAAATGGAATTATAACAAACAATGTTTCCGCAAACCATCACATGGCCATGCAGCCTAGTGACATTCATTACAGATGCTGAGGAACTATAACCGATGCGTGCTATCTTACTGACTATCTTTGTGTGTAACTTGATGCAGATTCCCTGCAGCACGTTCTGGGGGACTATGGACTGGTGAAGCCCGTTCTTACTGATGCAGAAGGCCGCTTCCTGTCCCATGCGGTATCGGTTGGTCCAGCAGATGGGCAGTTCCGTAGGCGCTGGAGAAGAGAGGCGGCATCGGCCGACCACGCCCACCATGAGTCCGGAGGAGGCATGCCAGAGCAACTCTACTACAACGTCACCGTCTTCGGCCGGGAGTTTCACCTGCGTCTGCACCGTAACATGCGCTTGGTGGCTCCCGGAGCCAAGATGGAGTGGCAGGGATCAGACGGCACGCACTCCGAGCCTTTGAAAAGCGACTGCATGTATGTTGGTGACATTACAGACATACAGGGAGCCTCCGTAGCTATTAGTAACTGCGACGGTCTGGTAAGTGGCCACATTGGCCTTCATGTTGTTTGGTGTCTACTATGTCCGCTAAATTCACACAAAGCCTTCTAAACTTATCCAAATAATCTCCACAATATGATTCAAAGTTGCTTTCATCGGAAACAACCTTTAATGAAAAGTTTAATACTTCTTAAAATCAATCAGCATGAAAATTGGGTGTTTTATTGGGGTTGTCACATACATATAGATTTCTTGTGCGTAGGTATTTTAGGGCACTGTTAGGTTATTTACTTCATGTTTACTTCAAACCTCACTTATCATAACATTGCTTCCTTCAGTCCACAAATCATCTGAATCGTGAGAGAAATATGTACAGATCAAAACAGATCAGATCATATCTAAACAAATACTGTGATGTTTTAGCAGCTGTTGGGACTTTAATTCTGGCATCCATTTACTGCAGGGGATCCATTGATTTCATTCTAAAATTTCTCCAAATATTTTCCAATGAAAATACAGACTCCTAAACTAAACTAAATCTAAACCTTGAATGGCCCCAGGGTTGAGCAAATATTGAGTAAATTGTCTTTTTTGGGTGAACTATTCCTTTAAGGGCATGGGTCCTGCTAATGTCCCTTTTTACTGTAAATTTTGCCCTGTGGCTTTAGTATTTACAGTAAGCCATAGATCTGTCTCTTCAACAAAATATTCAATTGTTCTCTGCAGTAGTCATAGATTTTGTGAGTATCCAGGGATATTCCTAATACAAGCTGAAATGCAAATAAATAGCTGAGCGGTAGAGTGTGCTTTGTGACTTCTTGTGTGTACTGAGATCTTAGTGTTTTTGGCAACGACAGATGTGAGGATTGGAGCAGAGGTCTCTTGTTAATTACTGGAGGTTTTTTTCTTTACTCAAATAAAACTATAATTGTAAACGGGCCCAGATGAGAAGCTCAGAAAGTCTGTCAGAGATCATGAGATCCATACGCCCCCTGTGGCTGACATCTTTATACAACAAGGAAGAGAGTAAGAAAATAAATAGAGCAGGGAAACTTCATAAACAGGTTAAACTAAGAGGTCAAATAAATGAGGTAGACATTAAGTACAGTTCCAGTGAGGGCTGTACCCCCCTCAACAACCATGTCAAAAGACACATCTCGTGGTCATGGAAAAGATGTTAGTGTGTTTGAGAAGGGTCAGATCATTGGCATGCATCAAGCAGAGAAAACATCTAAGTAGATTGCAGAAACTACTAAAATTGGGTTAAGAACTGTCCAACGCATTATTAAAAAGTGGAAGGATAGTGGGGACCCATCATCTTCGAGGAAAAAATGTGGCCTGAAAAAAAATTGATTGTGATCGGCGATCACTTAAACGTTAAAATCAAATTGAAGAAAAACTACAGTAGAACTCAGGGCTATGTTTAATAGTGAAAGTACGAGCATTTTCTCATGCACAATGCAAAGGGAACTCAAGGGATTGAGACTGAACAGCTGTGTAGCCATAAGAAAACCACTAATCAGTGAGGCAAACCAGAAAAAAAAGGCTTTGATTTGCTAGGGAGCATAAAGATTGGAAGAAGGTCATGTGGTCTGATGAGTACAGGTTTACCCTGTTCCAAAGTGATGGGTGCATCAGGGTAAGAAGAGAGGCAGATTGTGATGCACCCATCATCCCTAGTGCCTTCTGTGCAAGCCTGTGGGGGCAGCGCTATGATCTGGGGTTGCTGCAGTTGGTCAGGTCTAGGTTCAGCAACAGAATGTGGTCCAAGAATGAGGTCAGCTGAGTACCTGACTATACTGAATGACCAGGTTATTCTGTCAATGGGTTTTTTCTTCCCTGATGGCACAGGCATATTCTAAGACGACAATGCCAGGATTCATCAGGCTCAAATTGTGAAAGAGTGGTTCTGGGAGCATGAGACATTATTTTCACACATGGATCTTTGAGAATCTTTGGGATGTCCTGGAAAAGGCTTTGCGCAGCGGTCAGACTCTACCATCATCAATGCAAGTTCTTGGTGAAAAATTAATGCAACACTGTATGGAAATAAATCTTGTGACATTGATAGAAGCTTATCGAAACAATTCCACAGCAAATGCATGCCGTAATCAAAGCTAAAGGCGGTCCAATGAAATATTAAGAGTGTGTAACCTTTTTTTTTTTTTTGATGGCAAATTTTTTTTGGCCAGGCAGGGTATATATAATGGATAAATTATATAAAATCTAGTATACCAGTTGATATATTTCTGTTGTTAGTATGTGTTTGTTGTTTATGTTTAATTTGCATGTAGTAGCTTGTACCATTTCTTTGCTCTTTGTGTCATAACCTGTATGTATGCCCCATATGAAGAACTTACAGGCATTTCTGTATATACTATGTGTGTGTGTGTTTGGGCACAGGTATGTCCACACTTGTGTCAGTTTGTGTGTGTTTGTGTATGCACGCTCCAGTGGGCATAGTGCCCACAGGATTAAACCCAGTCTCCATGCTGTCCTTCAGCTTCAAACGCTCAGGGTCATCCAGGGCTACTGCCGTGGGCATCTTGCATATAGAACAGCCTCAGTAACTCCCATTTCCTCTGAGTGCGATACTCCTCAACAGAGAGAATAAATGCAACCTTAGCTTCACGACTCTTGATATTACAGAGATTTTTTTGTTGAAAAGAGCATTTTTAAACGTGATTATGTTGCAAAATGAAGAGTGGTCATGCTAATCGGAATGTATTTTGAGTATATTTTAGATGGCCGAGTGCATTCAGAGACACGAATCAAGGGAGCCAGATTTTAAGCTTTTAAAGCATCTAAAGTTTCACCCTCATTAACATGTATACAGAAGTTTATTTTTCTGTTTTTGTAGTGGCAAAAAAAATAAAAAAGCTGGTTATAGGCCCTGTATAATGGTTTTTAATAAGATGGGAAAGAAGCCAGATGGAAGTAGATATTGTGTAGACACTGTAGCAAGTAACCGATTGTTGTTGAAGGAACACGTGGAAACTTATTGTTCCATTCCTTCAGAATAACTGGAACTGCGAGAGAAAATCAAAACATCCAAAACATCTGCTCATCAAGAAAGAGGTCACGTAGGCTGAAGAGAAATTCACTTGTGGTATTATGTTTTCTCCGAAAGTATCTTTTTCCACAAATCAGAGGTGTATAGTTTGCAAGTGTCAGAGGTGGAATGTATCCGTGATAATCAGATGGTCTTGTTTAGTAAGGCAGAACTAAGGATTCTTTGTGTGGTTTATCAACAGGTGTTAATCGGTACAATATACTGCAGTACAATGTGATTGCAGACATCTGTCTTTTGGGATGTTATAGTTTTAATTGCTAAAGGTTTTTTGAGATTTTCAATTGTGGATTTCTGAAAGTGTAGAATGTGTACTACAGTTTGGTTTTAAGGGCTTAGGTTTAGTCAGTGCCTAATTTGTAAATTTCGAGGTCCCGGAACAATGCGGGGTGATGGATCCAGGATGCTCCGGTACAAATTAAGCACTGGTTTTAGTCGTGACAAGATTCTTACGAGCTGACAGGCCTACTTGTACATGTTCTGTTTTTTAATAAAATGGCCGGAGCCAAGATTTCCTTTAATAATAGCAAAATGTTGACTGTGCATACATCTGTTTTATTGTGGGGCATGGCCCAATGTTGCAGGTTACGCTAGCACTTACAGAGACTCAAGGGAAAATCTTTATTGTTTTTACAAGCTAGAAAAATTAAGCCTGTCCACTCACTAGATGATGGGGTGCTATTTTCCAATGTAAAAGCAACAAAAGGCAGTGACTTTAGATAGATAGATATTTTAAAAAGCTGACAAAAAACAATTATTTGCAGTGGCGGACAGTAAGGAAGTAGTTGTACTTTGTCACTGTACTTAAGTACATTTTTCATGTATCTGTGCTTTACCGGAGTAGTTTTATTTTTAGCAACTTTTACTTCACTACATTCCTAAGCAAAGAATCGTACTTCTTACTTCACTACATTTCAAAAAGCATATCGTTACTTATATATCACATGCTCCGATCAAGGCACAGACGAGCGATTCATTAACAAACTGATTCTTTTTAATGAACCCGTTCAATCGGTTCACAAATAACACCAAACAATTCATTCTCAAATTGGAACCATAACAATCCAAATGCAGCTGTTCCCGATTCGACAGTTCACTGATTCAAACGATCCATTCAGAGCGAGTCTTCAGTGAGGTGAACAACCATGTGAACAACAGGCACAAGCGACTGATGATGCGTGATGAAGTTACTAACTATAACTGAAAATCATATTTAGGTAAAAATTGTCAGTTTGTTACACTGCTGTATAGGGTGATCTACTTAAGTCCACTGAACGGAATGCAGACACATCAACATCAGTGTGCTGCTGTACCGTTAACGTTAGCAGTTTTATTAAAATGATAATGTTACGACTGTTTTAATACTGTTTATCAACGGCCTATATTTTGATATTGTTTGGATCAACTATGCGAGTAGACAGATAAGACTGTTAATTCATAACCATACTGAAAATAAGTAGGTCTAAGTATTGTTATCTGATGCTAATTGTTCAGCTAACAAGCTTGCTGGTGCAAAAAAAAGTTATAGTCATTTTTAGATGATGTAACATTTTTTTGTATATTGTACATCTGAGGGGAAAAAAGAAATGAATGTTTTGACAATAACATAGTTTCGTGTGCATCGCCGGACGAATTACCTGCAGCTGTTAGCAATAAGCTAAACAATCTCCTTGTTACGATCGCCCTCAAATCCTTTCCAAGCACTATAAAACCACATCTTCCCATTCGTCCGCATCTCGCTTTTGCAAACCCTCCTCCTCCCCTTCTGCCTTCTCTAATCACGACTTCCCACTCCGGGGGGCAGCTGGAGTTCGAGCCGGACGCCGAGCCCTTACCCTCGCTAGGGTTCTAATCGCCGTTCTCCTGACCCACTCCCTGGACAGCACGCCAAACCCGCTTCTCAATTTATATGAGGAAGCGTGAACACTTGAAAGGATGTGATGTTCAGGTAACTAGAGTAATTAACAATGTGGGTAGTAATGCCCTCTGGGGGCATTTGGCCAAGAATGTTTACAACACAGACAAACAGAAAAAAAAGAAAATATTATATTTTCCTTCAAATGTTTTCCCTAACTTATTCTCATGTCATATATAATGTTCTGTGACGTTCTGCAAAACACTAACCTAAGCTTCAAAACACTTTCTTATTGGTGAAAATTAAGCGATCAAATCTGTTTTTTCTCAGATACATTGCAGTGTAAGCTTCACAGTGGACACTACTACATCATGCTTGTCAAAAATCTCAGGTATCTCAGGTAATAAGAGTCCGGGTGGGAACGTTAATACTCGGGGGATGGTTCCCGCTGTTGAGATCCGGGGAGAGCCACAGAGGTGCGGCTTGTGACAACTATTTGTAAATCAGTACTTTTTTACTTAGGTACATAAATAAAGAAGTACTTTTGTACTTTCACTCGAGTAAAATTGGAAAAGGAGTACTTTTACTTTTACTGGAGTAATATTTTATTGTATGTATCTGTACTTTCACTCAAGTACTTGATTGGTGTACTTCGTCCACCTCTGATTATTTGAATGCAATCTGGATTACTTTTGTTGTTCTTTTTTGTGGTTGCTATGAACTATGTAGATTCTTCAAAATATTTGAATATTTATTTCACAGAAGAAAGACACTCATACGGGTTTGGAAAGACATGAGGGTGAGTAAATGATGACAGAAATTTCATTTTTGGCAGAACTGTTTGTTTAGTATTCACTACTCTATTTTTTTGTCCATACTCCTGATGGTGAGCCAGTTGGCATCTTTTAACCACAACTAAATGAACAGCTAAACTTTCACAGGATAGTGTTTAGAAAACCAAACAGATAGGAAAGTGGAAATAGACAGGTGAAAGACACCACCGCACATCCTGTGGGAAGCTTGCACTCGTAATATGGCCAGACTAATGAAGACAGAGACAGTGTTGAGCAGCTGAGCAGGATCGGAGAGGACATGCCATGGTTGGAAAAAGACAAGGCCGAGGCTAAGATAGCAAACAGGCAGAGAAGGAGAGGCGTAGCAAAGACGAATGGTGCTGTCGGCATGCTGGTTTCAGTACACAAGCAGGCCAGCGCGCTTTTTCCCAGGGGGGACAGTCTTTTATATGGGTGTGCTGAAGAGTGGCCAAGGCCTAATCCTTTCACACACTTCACTGGCCGACGCAATTATACTCTTGCCTCTTCTTATCTCTTGGGGCAAATCTGCATCCAGCAACGCTCTCGTACCATCAATCAGACCCTCTGTCCATCATCATAGTGTGCATTGCAGGCGTTAGTTGACATCAGCATCAGCACCAAAAGGCAAAGCTGTTCACTAGAATCATGTTTGACTTTACTTACAGAGCGACACTAATAAGGGAACTTATTAAATTATGTGACCTGAGTGTCTCTCTGTCTATCTATCTATCTATCTATCTATCTGTCTGTCTGTCTGTCTATAAACACTCTGTTATGTTACCACTATAGTTCCCTTAGATACTTTAGGACCTGTTGGAAGAGCTGATTTTTTCTTAACACTTCCAACACAAGCACGGCAGCGTGTCTAATTTTGATGAGGTGATGAACAGAGCGTAGAGTCCCACGAGGAACATTAGCACTCCATTCGCCTTACATGTTGTGGAACATCTGTTTCACTTGCTTCACTTTTACTTGGCTTGAAGTTCTGAAGCATTACTTGATCCCACCTAGCTAATCTCATTCCTGTAGTTTAAGGGGGGGTCTGCTCCAGGCTCAAACCATTTCAAGTCCCATAAGTGCCACAGTGTCATTAAATAACACTTTATCAACTCAGCAGAGTCGGTTGGTCATTTTAGGAGTTGATGATCCTGTAATGACACAGGTGGTTAAGTCTGAAAACACTGTAGGCCGAAAGAGTATTTCTCGAGCAGAAAGCACTAGTGTCTCCATGGATATAACAATGATGTTGAGCTGACTTAGTGGAGCTCAAGTGCCATTTACTTCTGAGTATAATCATTATATCAATTTTCTGCTGAGCAGCTGTTATTGACCCCTTTTGTTCAGATTTGTGTGAATTGGTTGGTGCTGGGCATGAACGAACAAGAGATTACGCTATGATTACAGACTCCACCCTGCAATGTGACTCAAACGCACAATTACTCAATCAAGAGGCTTTTATCAGCCAGTCAACGGCTCAGCGCGAGGGCAGGAATGTTTCTCATAACCTGCAATTACCAATTCCTACCGACTGCAATTCAGTAGCCATTTCACAGTTTGTGCACTGAACGCATAAAAAAGTGATTTCCCTTTGGTACTACATGAGGAAATTCCACATGAGCAAAGACATTATGTAGGTGAAGTTTTAATGGCAAAAGATTTTTATATTAGCAAAAAGATTTCTTTGACACTAGCATCGGCAAGGTTGTGGGTATTATTTTCCAGGAACACGTTAACTGATTAACAAATTAATGTAATTAACTTTTTTATGTAAGAAAGCATCTGCCATATGCAAAAATTTATGTACTATACATTCTTTATCCATCATTGAATTGAAAGTTGAAATCACTGCAATGACAAGAAAAAAAGGTACAGAAAGTGATATTGCAGTGCATTGGATATTAAAGATCACAATTGCCCAAGTGCTCAGCTTCTGCTTTAGAGTCTATAATTGCAGTTTTATATTCTTTCATTACATTATTAAGCAACATCACATGGAGAAGAGTGCTGTTGCTCTAACAGTATAATCGTCATGAAGTTGTAAAGTTGTTATTGAGCCTCTGCTAGTTTACTAAATTAAATCTGCTTTTTCATCATAAAAGGAAGATGAACTAGTTGGAGAGTCACAAAGATCACAAAGGTATCAAAATCACATATTGAGGAGTTCGTCCTGATTTAGCCCTTTCTGGTCCAGACAGAATGACCAGTGTGTCTCACCCAATATCCATGGGCCTTGCTGCTGAGCACAGAACATTTAGCAGCTTGTTCACCTGGAAGTCCAGAGAGTCTCCTTCTCACTTCCCTCATTTATTTGTTGGTAGGTGGAGTTGGTGCAGTTTCATAAGCATCAAAATTGGACGACATCACACTGTTTTGTACTCATTCACACCTCCAAGCTTCCAGATGCTGATGTGTTTCAGTTGTTTTTGTTATTGATGCAGTAAAAACGGTGTTGTTTTGGTTTGGATCATGATCTACCTGCAGTATCTGTCTAAAATTTGTAATCATTGCATTTTCATTTTTACTTTTCACTCTAAATAGCCAAATTTCTGAATATTGAAGTACTGATGCTTGCTTAACAGATTACATATCCCAAATGTATACACAATACAATTTTTTTCCCGTGTAATTAAATTAATTTGGCCTAAAGTTGAGCTTCAGAACATTCCCACGGTTAGGATGCAAGCTTTCCCATCTGTCAAAGGCAAGTACCCCACCAAAATATTTTCTAGTCACAATTCCTGTAACATGCTGTGCATCAAACAATTGTTTACAGAAGCATTAGAGATTGGTTTAATCTTACTCAAGCAATTTCTTATGCCTTAGTTCATTTCCAGTTCAGATCCTCCCATGAGTCTCCAAGCTCCAAGAGTTTTTCAAGGCAATTAATTCTAGTGTAATAAAAGCACTTTAACTGCTGCAAATATCAACTTAGTTTAGCACAAATCTGCATGCAAAGCTAGTTTATTATAGTTAGTGCTGGTTTGGTCCTGGTTTAGCTCAAAAAGGTCTGTGAAACCTGGAAAAATCTATCAATTAGCTTACCCATTAATTGAAATGACAACTATTAACTAAAAAGCTTGGTCAAGCTGATGGACCAGTATTCACATGCTGTTAAATAACATAATGGAGTGGTAGTTTAAAGTCTGCTAAAGACCAGTATGCAAAACACAGCATATGCTGGCTGTTTCAGCAGGGTTCTTGGATTTTCTTCAATAAAAACAAAACTCCCCACGTTAAAACATGACTATTTAAGAATATGTGTATCTTCTGTGCTCTTTTGAGCTGGTAACATGCTAATCATCATACTTGCTGCTTTATGTTCCTCTTCCACGGTGAGTGAAGACTCTCACTCCATGGGTTCCTGCTGGGGTGAGATCTGTTGCCTCTCATGTTCCTTGTCTATTTTTTCACACTCTCTCTGCTAAAAAGATGGCTTCACTTGTCTGTAATCCAGTTATTCATTCCTTGTATATCACTCTTGCATGCATTCTCCTTTACCACTGTGTTTTGTTTGCTTCTTAAGATAGAAGCAGGTTGCACATAAAAAAAAAGCTTCAACACCGGCCCAGCCACTCAGGAGCGATTCGAGGTTAAATGCCTTGTTCAAGGGCACAGTGATGATAGGGCCTTCAAAATATCTTAGTAGTTCATGTCTTCAATTCTACACTTTGGTGAGGTACAGTACTGCCACATGGACTGTCAGATAACGATCTGCTGTGGCCTTTGCATAGGGGGCACTCATGAGCACCATTCTGAGTCATCCCAGAGATTTGCAAAAGATGGGAATCTAACATTGCAAAGGACAAATAACTGCTTTGTATTCATGTAGTTAACTAAAACAAAAAAAAAATCAAAAATAAACTCAATTATTTTATTTTAGTTGCCAAGGAAGCATTTCTCATTTTCATGTAGTTTAACTTGATTTACAAAAATAGCTAAAAGCAAAACTGAAATAAAATTCTTGGCATATTTAAAAAAATAATAAGTAAATGACAAAAAAAAAAAGAAGTAGAAAAAAAAGAAAATTAACAACAAATAAACAACTATAAACAACTCTTTCTTTGAGGACTAAAATCATGTCTTCTGAAAGCTAATATCATATAGGTGCTATAAAGACGTGCCACTTTTCTCCTGACATGTGATGCTTGATTAAATGTTTTGTGGTAACCTGTGTCTTTGATAGAAATTGGATGTGACATAGCCCCTCTGATTATCTTTTTTCTCATGTGTGACAGCACGTTGCCTTCATTCACCTCAATTCCCAAGTAAAAGCTCTTTCTTTCTTCAATGTTATATTTTCTGTTTCTTCCTCGCTCACTCTCCCCTCCGATAACCCCATCTCCCCCTTGCTGAGGGGCACTAGCTGTAGGCTGTAACATCAGATGACTGATGCTGTCTCAAGTCATTCTGTGAGCGTGTATATCCATCCCCGCCCTAAGACTCGCTGAGTTCCTCTGGCCATCTGAGGCTCTAATGTGCCGCCGATGGAAAGAACCACGTATTTGCCAGAAATAAGTTTCTTAAATTGTTACAGCACAGTCTGTTTTAAATGAATTTGATAGGGTGAGGAGGTGTTGGATTCATACAGACGCTGTGTAATTTGTGCCTGGGGTGAGGCGGATGGCATATGCACAGCTTGTAAGTGGCATTTAACAGATAGATTTACAGCACTACTGTCCTAATAAGCATAATAAGATTAAAGCTCCTCCACATAAAGCTGTATTTTATAAGGAAAATTGCAAGAATTAGCTGTTATCCTCCAAATAAAGCATTTAACCTTTGAGCCAGAGCACCCGTAAATTGTGGGTCTTCTGTTTTGCTTGGCCAGCATTCATTTGAGCTGTTTTAAAACATGCTCAGATGTCTTGTTGTGGGAATTCTGTTTAAACTGTGAATTTTTGTGGATTTTCAGGCTGTATTTGGAACTCACCATGCTGGAATGGGAGTGATCAGAGAAACTTGGAACACAGTTCATCTGAGGTCAAAAATCCAGCTGAGTCACAAGCTGTTGCTGCTGGAATATTACCTTCTTGTGTGGGAAAATTACAGGAGACCATTTAATATAAGTGTTTCTTCAACTATGTTCACTTTTGACCCTGAGAACAATATCAACACTTTTTTTTTTTACACTCATACTATTTTTTTTACACTCAATAATTTTTTTGGAATAGAATAGAAAATTTGATGTATTCTATAATATCAAGTGACTTTTTTCTTCACTTTCTCATATATCAGTTATTTATATTATATAGTTTTAATTGCAATAAAAATCAAAAGGGACAAGGCTGCCTGAAGTTGAACAAGCATCTATACTACCAAAAAGTATTTTTGTGCGGTATACATATCTTACCTGTCATTTTTTATCTTAATTTAATGCATGCTTTCTGACTAAAATTATTAATTATTTAAAAAAAAACAGTGCAGGTCTCAGCAACGTAAGCCAAGATGAGCTCATTGAAACATTGAAGTCCTCAATTGCCAGAAGAACTGATGCTCACATTAAGATGTCAGTTATTTGGCTGCCAATCTGCTCTCAGGCTCGAGTCCAGAATAACAGAGTGCTCTGTCATCAGGTGTTGAGTTCGTTCTGCAGGGATTTGCATCAGTTTCCAATCAAACCTGGCCATCTAAAATGACATGAGCATCACTGTGCCTTGCCTTAATTGATGCCCTAAAGGAAGACCTATGGGTCTTGCCATATCAACCTCTTGATGGCCAATACTCAGGACAGCTGATTGGAGTGTTTGACGTAAGTGCAAACAGTAAACCCAAGGTTGAGAAGAAAGTCAATATTCATTAATTGCAAGCTGCCAACCCCCTTTGCTTTTGAACTTTCATCGATGTGGTCACATTTCCCGAGACAAAAACTCACCGTATTGCATCCAATAGCACGTTTCATGCGCTCCCGGATATTTGGGCTGTAGTATCTGCTTCTGCAGAGCCTCAACATCAAGGTCGTGCTTGTATTTGACCCTGTTTTGGAGGCTGAATCTAAAGACGGCGTGCGAGGGCTGCGGTAGAAGTGGTGAGGGGTAATCTAGTTAAGGAGGTTAACTATGAGAAATGACCAGGCTTGTGTGCACTGTTTTGACACTTTTTCCTCTTCACAGCTGCAGCTTTGATGTATTGTGGTAATTCAGTGTTTCAGAGGCAGCGCATTACCATCAGCAGGCCTCTGTTAGAGGCAGGGCATCCATATCTATGGGAATAATGGGCAAAGTGACAATTCCTCTCAATGCAACAACAACGCCCCCACCCAATGCTCTAAACGCAGAAATCAGACCTTAAAATTGTTTATCCTAGAGAAATGGCACTTGGAGTACCATCAACCTTAGCGAAATGATTGATAAAATGCCTTTTATCAAAGCACTTGTCTGTTTTTTGACACTAACAGAGATAATTCAATTTCGAGACTTATATTGTGGAAAACTGAGGCCGCCTGCTGGAGTCTTTTGTCATGGTAATTCGGTACGGTGGAGAACTCTGGTATTCTCCTTCTAGATAAAACGGCATTACCTTTTTTCTCCATCTGAGGTAATACCTCACTACTGTGTTATTTTGTAAGATAAATCACATAAGTATGGCCTCTTCTGTGAGCGGCAAACCACAGACGGGCACAAATTGTGTCTGCCTCTCGCTGGAGCCACATAAATAATATTGAGAGATCTGAAAACCCTATTGAATTACTGAGCAATGTACTGGTTTACTGGTGAAATGACCAGTATTATCGCACTCATGTACTTTACCTTAGTGTGGCATGCAATTTGTACAGGTTATGGGTGAAATCTACTAGCTAAGTTAAAGCTGTTTAATGTAGTTAACATTTACTGTTCTCCTTTTTTACTTATGTAGGCTAACATGTATTTGCACAATGTCTGAGTACCAATAATAGTCTTGTGTTGTGTCTAGAGATTGTAAGACTACTAAAAAAAGTCCAAGTGATATTTTACACTCACAGGATGTAATTAGTTTTCTATCACACTGCATGATATTAGCAATATAGCCCACAGAAATCACATCAATCATTCTGGTCAGATCCATCAAAAGTATATTTTTTTACTTTTCTATACCTTTTAAACACGTTTCATCAATTTACTCTAGCAATTTCCAAACAGAGCATTTGTCTACCACCCGAAAGCCATTGTATAGAGGGGTAGTTCAACCTAAAATAACAATTATGTCATTATTTACCCATCCTCTTCCCCAAATCTGGACTGTCTTTGACAGCATTGAGTATTTCATGCTTGCATGTCAAGCCTGTTCACTGCCTCACTGCCTTAAATTGCAAACAAACCCTCTTGATGACTTGTAAATCTGTAAAAAATGTTTGGGGTCTGGCTCTTTTAAACTCTTTTATAACTTCAGTCGTTCTCTATTCTGAGCACTGGACTGTATGTGTAGATATTCAGCATGTAAACATGCAATTTTCTTTCTCTCTGCATCCAGGCCAAGCTTGTGGGATGTGGAATGAGGTGGCTCTGTTGGTGTGAATAGTTGGCCCTGGTGTGGCAATGCAGTGAAGTGCCGTGTCCTGACACAAGGGTCAAGGTTTAGCTGGTGTATGTGGCCCTCTTATCCCCTACTGGCAGATGTGGCAATTACACTGGATGCAAACAACATCTTTCAAAAACATTGTGTTACATTTAATTATATTATTGTCCTTATTACAGTTAATGCGTTTCTCAAAACAGTTAGTCATTTGTGCACATCATAGTAGCAGTTTCTCATTCTTTCCAACAAATTGCAAATGCTTTTGGACATGCATCAATTGCTTTCATACAACTCTCTGCTGTTTTATTACATTATCATTTGGTTATGTCATGTCAGTCAAAATTAACTAAACTTGTGACTGCTGAATATATATATATATAAACTAATAGTCCTCATTTCGTAATAGTCCTCATTTCGAGTCATTACAAAATGTTGAACTAGTTGTCAAAATCTGTCAGGTCAATTTGAAAAAACAGTTTAAATCTTTTTTTTTTCCTGAAAATGTCTTCTAAATTTATTCGTTTGCACAATGATTTGAATACAGTAAATTAGAATTGCAAAGAGCATATGCAGTAAAAATGTGAATACATACATACATATTCAGCGTCTTGTACTCAGATACCTCACTACATGGTGAGCGTGATTTCACCAAGTACAAGATGTTCCTGGATCAACATCCTTATGAATTTTGGTTAGGGGTAGGTTTAATAGTTTTGAGAAATGCATTAACTGTTGTGCAAATTTAAATACTGTTGTGAGAAATGCACCAAAGCGACTGAGAAAAACTGTATTAACATCTGCTGCAGCATAAGCATTTGTAAGGAGTTTAGACAGTAGTTGTGGGTAGGCTGGAAAACGTAATAATGAAGAAAATTGTTTGATCGTTTGTTCCAACACATCTGTTTAGGAAGCGGTGTAAAAAGTAGGTAGACCAGGTGCATGAAGAGTGTGTGTGTGGTGTGTGTTTGTGTGAGTGTGGGGCAGAAATCAGCCCCATGGGATACTATCAGGTTGGAGTCAGTGGTACGTTGACTGGTTGATTTATTACAGTGATTTTGCTTCATCAACATTAATATAGAGCAGAATCAGTGCAACAAGCATCAGCATTTCCCTTATAAACTGCCAGCATGCGACTAATCAATGAACAGGCAATAGTGAATACTGGAAAGCATATTAGCCTCTCGTTCTCTGAAAATGAGCCATTTAATTTCAATCAGAGCTTATCATTCATAACGTTCATGGTTAATTATGACTTGAATGGAAGGATGACAGTTATTCTTTACCATTTAATTGTTTGATGTGCTATCTAAATTCCCCTTAACAGCAATGGATTAAAGTGCTGCACTCAGCTTTTTCTGTGGTACGCTGGGGAGAGGCATAAAAAAAACGTAACCCAGGCATGCACACATACACCATACACAATGGAACAGTTCCTAATTGAAAATCTTCTGCATTGCATGTTCATAAATATATATATATATATATATATATATATACATTTTACATTTGATGTCTCAGAGAACAATGAATAATGATCATAATAATAATAATGATCAACATAATTCATTTTGATCCGTTAGGAGCTTGGGGTAGTGTATTTTAGTGGTTGTCCATTAAATTACCTCATTAACCCTTAAAGGGTTATTATACTTATTAGTGCCTTAATGTACTAATATACACTCTGTATGAATATACAAGGTACAGGGGTAACTTTAAGGTTGTCACTAGGGCCAGCTGATTTTGCATTTTTTCCTTACTGTGCAGCATGTGTTTCTATGCTTTTGCTGGGTAGTGCTAGCTTAATCATTCACCGGCAATACCCATTGGATAAAGTTGGTGTGTCTGGTGACATGATGCTATTTGAGTTAAGAAGCCTTGTGTTGACTTCCTTGAAGGAGTAATACACTTAAAAATGAAAGTCCAGTCATTATTTACTAGGCTCCAAGCGTGTATGCTTTTGCAGCTAAACAGAATTTTTGCAGAATATCCATGCATTATTAGTAAATAATCTGATTTTACCTTCTCATATTGTTTTCAGTTCATGATGTACAAAAAGAACATCTTGCAACAGTGATAAACTGGTTTGGAAATAACTTATTATGAAACACCGTCTCTTATATGTATGTACATACAGTATATACATTTTTTTATTATTTTGTAAAATTTGTACACATGGGAATGGTAAACAATCTGAGAATGATTTATCATTCCGTCATTACCTAGAGATGCGCTATTATCTCATTACCTGTTCTGTACATTGTGAAGCCTGTGGGCAAAAGGCTTGTGTTTTCAGCCTGAGGTATTACAGACACTGCAGTCATGTGACATGTCCACCCTGCCCCTTCATCTCTGATGAAGCCTGAGACAGAGCAAGGAATACATTAAGGAGGACTAAAGGCGTTGCCTTGCCAACTGGAAGGAGAGTTTCCACTCTTGACGTCTTTACCACCACACCACATGTAGAATCATTAACCAATTTGATTTGATGTATCTAGATTAATACAGGGCAATCTGACATACACTGCCTTTTTAGGTAACAGAAGCTGTAGCAGCATATATAAAATGTAAACAGTTTCTAGTGGTACAAGAATACACACACTGGTTGTCTCTCTTGTCTTCGTGTTATTGCTGGAGCAGGGCCCAGTACAGCAGGCGAGGTGCTACGCGGGCCATTTGCATTGACATATTGACACCCTTGTCAGGATTTATATGTACAGCGTGGCAGGCTGGCTGGGGCGAGGACAGCGGAGCAGAGCACAGACATCCCAATCAAGAGATCTCACTTCTCCAAAACACACTGAATCTGCACATTTATTAAGCGCTAGGTCTTATTTTCGCTAGATATGGGTGTTTGAGAATCAACAGGGCTCTAAATTAAATTTAAACCTGTTAACAAGTTCATGAATAATGATATTATCTAATGCTGAATGTTCAGGAGAATATTATTTCAATTTTCTCTTTGTCCTCTTTCTCTCTTTCATTCGTTCCCGGCTAGACTCCCTTGAGGTCCCTGCATCATTACAAAACTCGAGACTGAGTTGCACATAATCAAATATTTGACGTAATGAGGCTTTTTAATTACTCTTCCCTGCCTGCAGTATCGGCATGCTGATCCTCTCATTCATTTCCAGAGCCATTTGTCATACAGTTGACAGGCGGTTATGGATACTTCCCATGGTGCATTTTGGGGCTGCGTGAAGCTGGCTGCGGTACTGTTGGCCAGAACAGAATTACTGTTTATGGACAGGGATATTGGTATATACTTTGAACATCAAAGCATGAAGGATTTGGCAACAAACCAATTCAAATTATGAAACTCCTGATGTTTTCATGCTTTTGCAGTTATGTATTTAACAGTACAGTATCTATCTATCTATCTATCTATCTATCTGTCTGTCTGTCTGTCCATCTATCCATCTATCTATATGTCTCTATCTATCTAGATGTCTTTAGACATCTATCTATCTATCTATATGTTTCTATCTATCTAGATGTCTTTAGACATCTATCTATCTATCTACCTATATGTTTCTATCTATCTAGATGTCTTTAGACATCTATCTATCTATCTATCTATCTGTCTGTCTGTCTGTCTATCTATCTAGATGTCTTTAGACATTTGTCTATCTATCTATCTATCTATCTATCTATATATCTATCTATCTATCTATCTATCTATCTATCTATCTATCTATCTATCTATCTATCTATCTATCTATCTATCTATCT
>JAUMHI010000055.1:8628735-8662796 GCA_032359435.1 Enteromius unitaeniatus
TCCAGAGTAGTGGAGAGTCCATCCGCCATCGAGGAGTTGGGTTCCAGAGCCCGAGCTGCGCGTGGAGGTGAGCCCGAGTATCTCTAGACGGTACCTCTCAACCTCACGCACTAACTCCGGCTCACAATTTTCATTGTGTTCCTTTCCATATGGGATTTTGGACCGCTCTTTGTCTGGCCTGTCACCTAGGATCTTTTTGCCTTGGGAGACCCTACCAGGGGCATATAGCCCCGACAACATAGCTTCTAGGATCATTCAGCCACTCAAACCCCTCCACCACGGTAAGGTGGTGATCCATGGAGTGGGTGCTGTAAGTATATAATGCTGAATATCTAATATGCCAGAGAACAGTTTTGCAGCTAGGCCTTAATACAAAAGCATTATGGAGTCTGAGTGATGAACTAACCTTGGCCTGTCTTGCTTGAAGCGAGGATCAGAGAGGCCTGTGCTTAGCTGAGGGGTGGCATTAGCGTGAAGCCCGGTTGATGGTTTGGTGTAGATCATCCATCAATGAAGCTTGAGGTTATAAATGTTATTCGATAAGATATTAGACACAAGCTAAAGGCTAATAATCTGTTGTAGTCAAAGAAAGTTGTTTAAAACTGACTCCATTATATGTAAATCACATGCTGTTGGTGGCTTTAACTACTATTTACTTTAAATTAAAATTAATCATTTGATACAATGCACGTATTGCGCAGACATGCTTTTAATTGCAAATTTAATTAGAATTACACTGTTGACCTATCCATACTGTACCTCCAAACCTGTCCCTAACCTTACCCATATCCCATCTCAATAGCAGAAGTGTTTTGCAATACAATATGAACACAATAAATATGAACTTATATAACCCAGTGACCATCTGATGCTGCACTCGAATATGGGAGAGCTTTTTGATTGCCACCTTCCAGGAGTCAGAGTGCAGAACTTCTGAAATGTAACGGATAGAAGTGGGAATTATTTTTTCCATGGCAGTTTTTTCATAGGGATATTTTAGATGTCATTCCTGTTTAAGGTGGTAGTTCTTGGCCAGAATAAGCAGGTCACATTTTGTTTTTTTTTTTGTATTTAAACCACACAAACATGGGGATGAGATGATGTAATGAATACTATGTAAGGTTTGGAAAGGATGCACTCGGTTTAGAAACTTTGTGTTTACCTTTCTAGCTGATGTAGCCCATGTACTTTGACTATTTTTGCCCCTATAAGTATGGAAAAATAGGCTAAGTGCAGGCTCATTTTTTCCCTCAGCCTCTCTAACATTAAGTCTTGGAATTATTCAGTGGAGGGAGGGTTGCTTAATTTTTCAAGCGCATTCCGAACCGAGCGCCTGCACAGTTCCACTGACCATTAACATCAGCTGCCTTGTCACACTTCTCCATCCTTTCCCTGTTCGTGTCTTCTCTCTGAAAATCTCACCGATTTTCATTTCAAGCACCCTTAAATTGCTCACTTTAGATTTTAGCTTCTTACTCGCTGCAAACCAAGGTATGTATATCTTACTATTGAGCTAAAACTGGACATCAAATTTTTGCGAACATTACAAAAGGTGGTGAGTGATGTTCAAAAGCGCTTCTATCATTCCTTCTAATGCCTCGTCTCCCTCTCCTAGTCTAAAAGAGCTACTTTCACAACTGATCTTATCTGAGCTCGCTCAGACTTACAGCTTGCACACTACATCTTCACACTAGCCTTAAGGGACAGGGTCAAACTCTGTACAACTGATCCCCTTATCTAATCTCTCACTGCTGAGACAGACAGAGAAAGAGAGAATCACAGTGACTGAAGGTGTTGGGTGCTGGAGGTTGTAGAGACAGGTGGCCTCAGTGCTCAATTATATGTGTTACACTCTTCCAATGTGCTTTTTCAATTTATATGTGTTTGCTTTGGTATATTCCTCCACAGACAGAGCTGACCAGATTTTTTAGATCTGTGAGGTTTGAGGAATTTATTTATTTGTTATAGGAGGTCCTGTATGATAGCATATGTGTGGCTAAATTCAATTTGAAACGTACAGTAATATGCAAAATGGCGAAAATGGAAAAAAAGCATTTAAATTATAATTTTGCTGCAGTTTTTGTTTGGACATGTTTATATCTAATTTGGGTAATACTTTTTTATTTTAACATTGCAACTTATAAAGCTTCAGAAATGTAAAACTAGTGTAGAAAAAGGCTAATTTAAATTATATAATTGAAATTTCATTTTGGACTAAATGTTGCACATATGTGTTTGGAAAATATACATTTAAAACACATTGTCATTTTACAAATTGCATTGCCATTTTGCATATTACTTTTCAGACTGAATTTTGTGACACATATGCTTCCACATCCAAAATTAGAATAACTAAAAATTAAGTTATTTCACATTAAACAATGACAAAATGTCATGTCACATTTATTAATGACTACGAGTGGTGTTTATTTGAATGAAAAGATTAATCTTGTTATTTGCAGTTTCATTTCAATTAATGGCTTTAAAATACAATGTTAAATTCATATAATTACCATCTTTTCCCTTTTTGTTATTACTGATTTTAGGTTTGATATCACTTTTGAATTAACCAAATTTAATATAATTTTACCACAAAATATTGTTTCCAGTACAGTGTGTTTTAGCTGTGTCTGTATGATCTGCAATGTCCGGTTTGTTTTGTGTTCCCGCAGGCCAGATTCTGCTGCAGATGCCTAAATAGAGTCTGTGTAACTACAGCTAATTAAAGCTGCATTATTGATAGATCACTGAATTATTCAGCACTAATAATAAAAGATAGTCCAATGATAAGCATGGTGTTAAAGGTTTAGAGCCCTTATGATAAAAAAAAGCCTTGCTAGTTTGTTGTTCACCATATTGTCTTTAATTGTCTATCTGTTGTTTTCTGTCCATCTCCAAATGCTTTTTTCAAAATCTCGACCATAACTATGACACCACAGTCATATGTACAGTATGTAAATATTGCAAATTGATTAGCATTGTGGTACTTTTAGTCTATGTAACGTGCAAAAGCATAAACCGCATTGAAACTTATTTTGGACAAGAACTACCTACTTGTGGTGGACATGTAAAGTGACCACAGGTTCTACAGACAACCACAGATCATTTTCTATCTAAAATAGATTGTGTTACAGTTATAGACTACAAGCACTGCTGTCTGTACAGAAAACACAATATAGCATAAAATGCAAGTAACATGTTCTTTCCAAAATAACTCCCAAAAGTCTTGTAAAGCTAGCCAATCAGATTACAACCCAGCAGATTGAAAAACTGCTTTCCAGTTTTTTGAGAAATATGCATCAGACGGTCAGCGAATGGACTGTGGGTGGTCTGTGTGCGTGCCTTTTGAGACTAGGCTGCTCTGACCTGAATTTAAGGTCATCTTAAGAAATTTTTTTTTTGAAGGTTGTAAATATTAACACGCTGTGCATTCATCTGTGCATTAACATCCCATTGCAGCAAATCAACAGTGCATATCTTATACCTCGATTGAGATCACACATTGTCAAGTTTATTTCGGATGAAATATTAAAAAACACAATCTGCACAAGTAAACTTGCACATTGTGTTTCTTAACAGTGCTAAATGTGTGTGTAGTTTCTGTGTAAGTTGACCTTTATTACCTGTGTTATGGTGAGTTGGCTCATTAGAGCTGTGGGAAGCAGCAGGTATCTTTTTCAGCTGGGTAATGAGGAAGCTTCTCTGTCCTGTGGCCCACATCTACAGATCAAATCTCCATTACAGACCCATTATTCAGCCTCCCACCAAACTGTTGTCACAGATTCACTACATACTTGTTGTGTTAGTTTGCTTTAAGCACAGGTCAGTATGTGTGTGTCGATAAATTTCAGCCCTCCATCTGTCCATTTATTTAATTATCATGCTTCTCAGATTCCATAAATTACTAACATTCCAAATATTTTCCCAAGAATTCTCTTACGTTCTTCAAAGCAGCAAAAAACAGTAAAAACTGAAATATTTTACCGCTATTTTTTGTGCTGCTAGTTTAATAAACCTAATGCATCCTTGCTTAGTTTTATTAATGTTATATTTTATCTGGGACCTCATCAAGTCCATCCATCCATCCATTTTTTACATTTTGTCCTTTGTTTTTGTCTTAATAGCATATTCAGAATTTTTTTTGTATACATGCCTTGGATTCCAGAAGTAATATAAAAATTTGATTATCGCTCTAGAGAGAAATGGTAGGACTGATCTAATGCACCATGCTGCATGTTGTTTTTGCTAAAGTACTGTTAAAGCTACTGAGCCAAAGTCAAGTAGAATTGGAAACAAAACTAAACAGAGTGAAGAGGGATTTTGAAAACCTAGACAGCATTTGACATCAGAGGATCAAGCTCTCTTTGGTGTGATAGCAGGCACCTAAATCAGCATGGATGGAGTAGATGTTACCCTTTACCCAGTTTTGCTTTCAACAGTTGTGGCACCTTTTTTCTGCCTGACAACCAGCTAATTTATTCGTTTAATATTATCACTTTGATCTGTCTGCTTAGAAACTGCAAAAACTGAAAGGAAAGAAAGAAAAGAAGCTTCCCAGCATTCAAAGGTATATGGGGTGTGCTTCTCTTTTTGATCTGTTCACTTCGATTCAATAGTTTTTTGACAGACTTAAAAGAAAAAAAGGAAGGGAAGGAAGGAAAAATGAATTCTGTGTGGGGCGAATATTTAACAAGTAAATATATAGGTTGTGTGTGAATATGTTACCGGCTTCAGACTTAGGGGATAGCAGAGATATTCAACATATCAAAACAGTACACTAAAAGTGCATTCTGTGAAATACAATTTAACAACAACAAATCCATAAGTACACTTGATAAGTATACAAAATATACTTTTAAACATAGCATAGTGTATACTTTTATAGGAAAACAGATGCATATAAGTTTATGTGAGGATACATAGAGATTCTTTGATGCATTTCTACTGATAATCATAGTTTACAATAAAAGAGTATTAAAATGCACCCATTATCAAGATACCAGGAAGTCATCAAAGACGAGATTTCACAAGGAAAATACTAGGGATGCAAGAATACTGACCGGCCAATGGCTGTGTGTAGTATATACGGCTCAATCTTAAATCACGCACCTTATGGCATTTACCGCTGATTACAGGACCGGCTTTACTGACAAAGCGCGCAAACATATTGGCTGATCAGTATCTGTGCATCCCTAGGAAATACTTTAGATTTCATTGCACTCTAAATATTAATGTGCTATAGTACTTTTCTTGTATTATATTTAACTCATGCACATGCACACTCTGAAACAACGCACATGCTATACACTCGAAATGGTGACTGAACTGAAAATACAACAAACACAGAAACGTAATTTTTAAAACATAAAAATGGCATAGAGGCAATATTTCAGTCTGATAAAACACTTTTCTGACCTTATGAACATAAGCCATGTATGAAACAACTTACTTTTCAGCTGTTTTTTAATAATCCTCAGTGAATTAAAACACCTTTTTAGATACATTTCAAACTCATTTAAAATGTATTACAAATTGCAAGTTACACAAATACAATCAAATGAACATGTTTATGAAGTATTTTCATACCTGTGTATCTTCCATGAGTGCTCAATTCACCATCTAAAAGTTCTCATGTTGTAAAAAAAACACACAGGTACACACAAATAAACATATATAAGGGTCACTGTTTCTTTTCCAGTCGACCACAGATACATATTCTAGTACTTAGGCTACTGAATTTATTGAAGAACTTTAACCCTTTATAGGGCAATCACTGAAATAATTGGAAATTCATCATTTCAACCCTGGAATGTTGTCGCTATAACAAGGCTATAACAAGACTTTTAAGCTTTTGTGACTTAATACTTAAAATAATTACGATATTATGTTGTAGGTCAATTCTAGGTCAATGAAATGACCATATATGGTTCCTTGCCAGTCTATGGTCATCTTTTTCCCCAAAAGGGCATATATTTACAATGTTAAAAACACATAAAATACAAATAAAAAGTACATAAACCTTTTCTCATTTAATTTATTTATGGCAATTTATTTTCCCTTTGTTTTATAATTTTTTTTTTAATGTGCCATAGACTCTTGTTTTACAAAAAGCTGGATATATAAAAAAATGTACAGTTTAGATCTACTGTAAATGAAGAATACTGACAAATATGTAAATATATAATAACAACAAGTGAAAATAGCACACTAGTTTAGGTGGTACCACATATCTTAGCAGTAATACGGCTCACAGTAAAAATAAACACCAATGTATGCCATAATAATATAAACTGGGTTAAAAGTAATGAATAAAATAAATAAATAATTGCATTATTTGTATATACATAAAAAGGTCCCGCATCGGGCGTATGTCTAAATATAGACATACAGGCAGTTACCTGAATAGGGCTTATGATCAAATATGACACAAATATCACACCATTTTTCATGTCACAGCGTTCACTAATTTCTAGAAATGTTATGCAAACAACACTGATCTCAACATTTAACACAACTATTCAACCATATGAGTTTCATTAACTTAGCATTGTTCGTTTCGAGGCTCTTTATATTTTTGTGAGAGTAGGTATGAGCGTAAACGCATACTTTTCAAACTCCAGAAGTACGCTGATGTTTGAAACGCAGCGGGCAATTCCTGATTGATCAAATGCCACGGTGTCACCATCTGTGACGTAGACTGATTTCTGCTGATTGGCTGGAAGAAATTCATGCGCTTACACAAGCTCACGGAAAGGCACGAGATCGCTTGAATGAAAGATCGATTAAGTTACCAAATATAGTTCCTTGCCCGATAAAGGGTTAACCAAAAGGGCATAAACAGTTATATTAAGAATGCTTAGCTAGCATGCTAAGCAACTTGAACTAACTAACCTGAATGCTAAGGGAATAAACAAAGATAGAGATTTTAGAGATCTTTTTAAATTATTAATACTAATAAATACACTGTAATAAGTGTTTCTATAATTTCTAATCAGGTACAGAAATTAAAACATTTACTTGGTACCTTTGCAGCATTTGACAAAAACTGTTTAGCTCAGTTTTCAATTTTTTTTCTTGCAGACTGACGGCTCCTCAGCTCTCATGGTTGCATACTTCAATATCTCAGAAATATGTAATCTGGGTATTGTTCGCTTATACTGTACAGTGTCATGAATATGAGTAGTTTCTTAAAAATAGTTTAAAATACATTAAAATTTACCATTGGAGAAAATGGTTATTTATAGGGTCAAAAGGCAGATAATATACATCTTCATGCTAAGAAATTATGGTTCACAGAAAGGCTATTTGCTTGGCATTGGCCTTTATTTTTAGAGTGTTTTTTTTTAATGCAGCAAACGTTTGTAAAATGCTACTGGAAAGCCAACTATAGTGTTGCTGTTATTTTTAATCATGTGTTATGTAATGATTACTAATTAATCCACTGACAGCTTTTGCCAATTGCTGTGCATTCTTGGCTGTTTAATGGAAATCAGTTATTCCACCTTGTTGTCAATTCCAAAATCAATCAGTCTTGTCAGTGCACACTGTGCATTATGAGTAAATATAAATAAGTGTTAATTTTTCTGCACATTAGTGCATCAAATGAACAACTGTGCTCTAGATATCCTATTTAGCATATCTTTTTTTCCCTTCCGTTTCAAACAACAAAACATTTAAAAAACATTTAAAAGTGTCCATGAAATAACACTTTTTTTTCACAAAATAAAGAAATTGATATGTATGTTTGGAACGACATGTGGGATGATTTTCATTTTTGTTGAACGATCTCTTCGTATGTCCAGCCCTTGCAATGTTTCTTCTTATGGTATATTAAAGGAGTAGGTCAGATGCCTACTTTGCTAGCCGTATTCATGTATGCCATCAGTGCACTTATTAAAGAGAAATAGCCTGTCTTAAGCCGGCACTGCAGGGGTTAATTTGGCTTTGAGCCTGGAAGGGAGAAGGAGAGACAGAGGGATTGCCTGATAATGAACCAGCAGGAGGAGGCATGACTGACCATAATATTGGGGTGATTATGAGACCCCGGCAGGGCGTGATATACAAAATGTTGTGTTGTACAATGAGCTAACTGCTTGTGACTTTTGAGTTAAACGCCTATTAAATAGATGGAGAAATTATGTGTTTTCATGTCAGGGCAGTATTTGGTTCAGGAGGATTCTTATGGCAGCTGTGTAAAAAGGGTGTGGTGGTGTGATTTGATGCATTCGATGCAAATGTTCTGTTTTGATTGACAGGTAAGTGTTTGTGTGTATTTGTATGCCACATAGTAGCTGATCTTGCGTTCATCCTTTGATTTTTCCTCCTGTTCTAGGGTGGGGCGCAGTGTCTGTGTGTGAGCTAGGTATGCATCTCAACAGGTCCTATAAAACTCTCTGATTGGTCTGTTGAGCGCCCTGGGAGATGCAGTCCTTTGTGCCATATTGGCTGACAAGCTGAAGCTGTCACCGTGCGAGAAGGTGGAGGGCGGGACAATGTCTTCCACTGTTGCTAGGTTACAGGTATACCTAATAGTCGAGATAGAAATAGAGATGGAGATAGGAAGATAACAGGAAAGTGAAGTGCGAAACGAAGCAATTGGCATTTCTGAAACTTTCAGCTAGTTAGCGGCGGCTTTGCGCGCTCTCGCGGCCAAAACGGTTGGCTCGTGTAAACTTTTACCATCATTCAAAACTCCAGTGTGCAATTATGTGATGATTAATGCCATTAGCTATCATTTCAACAAGGTCTGAGTGCAGACAGTATTATTTGTCATTTTTGAACACAGGCGCTTTACAAATCCCCATTGTGTCACTTATTATTAAATATTGGCTGGAGGTTGTTCTGTGACCTGAACACAATCTGCTTGTACAGGAATTAGCGAGTGCTTAAACATTTATCACGGCAATGTATAAATATAGCCACCGCCAAGCTTTTCGTTCCTCTCTTCTCATAGATTACTGCTACGAACCAGTCTGTCTGGCCTAATTGAGGTAATCTATCACCATCCCCCACTCTGAAGTGGAGAGGAAGTGATGAATAGCCAGTGTACCACGCTCATGTTTCGTTGAAAATAACGCGGACGACGAGTCGGAAGTGTGGGACAGTGCCGTATCAGTAATCTGAATCGCTAACAAGAGTCCATTTAGAACTGCCAGGACTGCCAACAAGTTGAGCTCCCCCAACACACACCAATCAATACACTCCTGTCAGCCTTGGCAAGGGCTCTGCAGGAACATGCTGTTAGTGCTGCCCAAGAATTGCTACACAGTTATGACATGAAAAAGATGGAAAAGAAGGAAAATTTGAATCTTATGCAGAGAAGAATGGTTTGATACAGTAATCTATAAAAGTGGTTCTCAACTTGTTTTGAAAGCACAGATTGGATGACTAGAGGCAACTCAGCACTGAACCAGAATTAATTAACACACAAAAAGTTAACAAATGATTGAACATTGAATTGAGTTGTATGTATATTTGCCTGTGTAGCCTATATTTGTCTATTTATCTACCGATACAAATGCTGTATAGTACATATTACACTATATTTGTCAAAAGGGTAAGAAAAGCAGAAAAAAACGTGTTAAAATAGCTTTTTAGTGCTATTAACTCTGTCTTTCATTGCTAAAACTAGTATTTTGTATAGTGAGTCTGATCTATTAAACATTAAAAGCTTGGCAATGTTTGTGTGCATCAAAACAGTTGTAGATCTGTCTCTACAAATGTTGGCTATTCTCTCTTCCCTTTATTCTTATTTTTCCCTTTTTCTGTTTTATGGTTATAATGCTGTCATCATGAGCATATCATCAAGCAGTTCCATAGTCATATAGTTATAAATATTGTATAGCTGAATAGCCAAGATGACCTTTAGGAAAGAGATTTACATTTGTGCACAGGACTTGGCAATTAATCCATTTTATATATATATATATATATATATATATATATATATAGAAAGACCCCTTGAGTACAGCTGCCTTTAAAGAAGCCTGTTCTTGTGGTGTGACCCAACTGAACTGGGTGCAATTGAACATAATTGAATTATAATGGTTAAGAAGCCAGAGAGACTGGATCCAAGGCAACCAAATGCAGAAAATCTGATAATAATGTTGCCTGCTAATTAGCTAGTTTCATTTATGATCTGTGACTACGGTGTTAGCAGAATTATACAACATATATCATGCAAATTAATAATTTAAAGTCAGTGTAGAAACTACTTCCATAATTTGATGTGCTTCAGAATAAAAAACAGGATGTTCAGTAAGAAAAAGAGTAGGACAGGACATCTTCTACTAATTGGATTGCGACGTTCAGTGGATGTTTTGTAGTGTTTTGACTGTTTGGTTAACATTATTTAATATTCTACTTTATGTGGTCCAAGTGATGTCAGCATTAAAGGGAAGTTATTATTTTGATCCCAGAGACTAGTATAACATGCATAAATGAATCATTTGCAGTGGAATCAGAAACATAATTTAAGAACATAAGTGGTCAGTTTTGATTTCATTTGGACCTATGAGTACAAAATGACTCATATTTCTTGCTCTGTATGAATGAGCTAAAGAGAACTACGAAGAATGATTACTTTCTTTCAGAAGAATCATTTCTTACTTTTCAATACTTTTGCCCTTGATTCTCTCAGTGGAAATGTGACATTCATAGCATTTCTCTGCTCACTGTTTGCCTGGATCAAACCATCCCCCTCCAGCACCCTCTCAAACTCTCAAAACATCCACCCCATTCTCTCCTCTCTCGCTGTCATTTGCTCTCGCTCTTGCGCTCTCTCTTTTTTTCTCTCTCACACCCCCTAGTCATTCACTTTTTGTCACCCCCCTCGTGCAGCTAGGCCCTGATATGACACCAATTACTTCATACTGGAGCACAAAGCTCAACCTACTCTTTTTCTCTATACACTGACACTTGCACATACACATTATGTGCCTGTTCCTATAATATTTGTCTTATTCTTAGGCAATTCTTTTTTTTATCTCACAGTTTTGACTTTTCACCCACAGTTCTGAGTCAAAGATCTGAATTATGAGACGTAAACTCAGAATGCGAAGAAAAATTGTGAAATAAAAAGTGGTATCTGCTAAAGCGGTGGACTTTTAATTGGTTGGCGCTGAACAGCGTCATAGCTCATTACCATAAAGTTGTCTTGATTTCAACTCTCAGTGAAATTACAGTAGCACTTTGGTTATTTGGTCTGCCTAAACCCTGTCACTTGTTTGCAGTCAACTTAGTTTATGCAAATCATTTCCAACCAATCAACAAACATTGGTTAAAACCAAGTCCCCACCCTGTATTTTTGTTTACTAACACGTTTCAATGTGAGGTTGTCACAATACAGAAGAAAAAATTGATCTTTTTCTTTGGTTTTTAACTTTGAACAAGACAAAGGTTCATTTTTGTATTTGTTGAAAAAAAAATTCTACCCATCACAGTAGATTATGAGAAAAAACCCTGCCTACATGTAACTGTGCATTCACACTGCCGGCGACAAGAGCGTAAAAGTGGCCGGAAGTCATTCATTTTCAATGTAAGCCGGCCGTGAGAGGCGGCAAGCAGCGGCGTGGACGGGTAGAGAATCACGAAGAGTTGAAATCAAGTCAACTTTATGGTAATGAGCTATGACGCTGTTCAGCGCCAACCAATCAGAAGTCCACCGCTTTAGCAGATACCACATAACGCAGTCCTGTAAACTTTGGTTGCGACCCTATTAGTCCTATTAGTTATTAGAACCCCAATCGCTCCAACTTCATCCCCTATCACAATGTAAATTTAATAAGATCTGCACAATAATATTTATAGGCAACATTTTCCGGCTAGAATGCTTGTTTTTCAACGGGAATGCAATTGATTTGCTCAAAACAACACTGATTTGACCAATTGCATTACGTTAACATTACACTTCATCCGGTAGGTTTCACACAAATTAATGTTAATTTAAAACCAAGACTAGTAAACGTCTCCTATAATATTGAAATTAGACTAGCAATTAACCATGAACATAAAAATTACACACCACACAAATGGCTTTTAATTGAAGATTTAATACAAGACAAGCATTCAATCTACGTCAGAGCATCCAAAAAATCTCTGTACAGCTTCGTTGGCAGGGTGGACAGGGCGAATTTTGACGCTCTCGCCAGCGGTGGTGTGAACACACAGTAAGATGCACGTGTGTTGCTTTAATTAAAATACTACAATACCTAGGCAGATCACAAAGCTTTGGAAGAGTTCCAATGTGTCATATTGTTCTCATCCAGCATCATTTTCAGTTGATTAGGATAGATTTGTTCTCAAAACAACATTAATAAGACCAGGGACAGTACAAATCCCCTAGCTGCAATGTGGGTGTGAGGTGTGTGGTTGACTGAAGAGTAGCTGAGCTACAGCTGAGCTTCAACTCAGCGAGAATCAGTCCCAGAGGAACAACCACAAGTTCAGTGTCTGTGGAGTCTTAATGGGCTAAAGGGGGTATAGGGAGGTAACGGCTAGGCTAACGATTCATCTGAGCGGTTTATACAAAAATGTTTAAATGCTACTGAAGCTCACACAAACCTTGATGAAAACATGCATGCAGTGCTGCCGGAACAATGAGGGAGCTGGCATTTGACTCAACACTTCTCAGACTGCTGGAGTGATGCAATTTCTGATTAGCTTTGGGTTGTACTTTATTTTCTGGAAGTAATTCTGAACATGTTGGCACTGTAGTCTAGTGTGTAATGCTTTTTTTTGACAATGTTGAGCCATGGTACTAATACAAATGTTTGAATTAATGTCTCTGTCGATGTATTTTTGTATATGGTTTTGTGCTTCATTGTTTAGTCACATTACATACAATGCATTCACATGTTTAATGATACATTATTCCACACCTGTATGCTGATTTTTGTCTGTACAATTTACAGCCATACAAACTGGTGAAACATTGTGGATAATCAGGCTCTATTCTATTCTTTGGAATAGAAAGTTAATATAAATATATAATAACAAATTCTGGCAAGCACAGTTGAATGGCTGTCATATCCTGTCCAAACCCATGACATAAGTGGGTAGACTTTGTACTATGAACTTTTGTTAAATAAATAAATAAATAACAACTACTACAAAACTACAAAAACTAAACTATTTTTTTAATAAATTAATGTTTTTTTAAGCACGTATACATTAATGTTAATCATAAGTGAATTTATTTTCAATAAATGCTGTTATTTTTTATCTTTCTATTCATTGAAGAACACATAATCACAGTTTATTAAAGTGATTAAAAAGCACAACTTTTTTTAATTGTAATAAGACATTTTGTCTTGAGAACCAAATTAATATTCATTGATAAAATGTTACAAAGCAAAAAAAAAAACTGCATTTATTTAAAATAGAAATCTTTTGTAACATTATAAGTGTCCTTAGTGTCACTTTTGATCAATACAAATTTCCTTGCTAAATAAAATCATTATTTAATTAATTAATTGATTAATTAATTAATTGAAGTTAATGTCTGACAATTCAATCATCACTTGAATGAATTACATATTTTATACTTTTTTTTTTTGTGCTTTTTTTTCTAAAGGCAGCTTTGGTAAGCATGAGAGACTTCTTCCAGAACCATTAAAGATTCTTACCAACCCCAAACTTTTGAAGCAGTTGCGCATTTCTTAAAATTTTCTCACATATCCCTTAGTGACATGGCCTGGACCATTTTTTCCTCTTCTGAATTCTTGATGACACTTTCCTGAGTGTCATTTTACCCAGCTCTCATTCTAACTGTCCTTCCCTTACCTTTGTTCTCTTTTCTCATAATCTCAGTGTCTCACGCAAATACATCTCTGTCAGCACCTTCTGAGCCTGTCGAAAAGTTCTCCAGCCTTGACGAAACTGTCAGTCGGTTATGCACAGTCTCCCTTTTGCTTTCTTTTACACTCTCACCTTTCAAAGCCCACTGAACTCATCCGAGGGACACAGTCTCTTATGCCGCAAGAAGAATTGCCTCTTGTAGCTGAAGTTCCTGCTCAACGCCAAGGGGCAGAACTGTTTGTGTGTGTTAGTATGTGTGTGTTTAGCCACTTGAATCATTAATCTAAGCAGATCATTCAACGATGTGCAATGGAAGCTTTCAGGGGGGATTTATTTTTGTACTTATTTTGAATTTATTTATGTACACACAGCCAGAGTTAAAGCACAGGCCTGTCTGCATGGCTTTTAAAGGCAACAAAAGCAGAAGTAACACACTCTGCAACTCTTTGGCATACACAGTGGAATGTGTATTCATTTTCATATGTAATTTGGTGTGAGGGCACTGATCTGAGGACAGTGTATCCCTCAGTGAACACTCAGTGTAATGAGAGGGATGCTGGGATACGCACGAGGTTGCATCACTAAGTCTCTTACGGTGTAAATCGGCCTGACATCTGCCATCCCTTGTGGGAATTTATGAGTTTGTGTGAATAAAAAAAGACTGTGAGTGTGTGTTTGAGTTGACAAAACTAGGGCAGACGTGTAAAGAGACACAGACACACACATTCACTTACTAACCTTAAGACAGATATAGAGCAGACACACTCTCACATTGTTACAGCTTTCTGAAGTCACGTGACCAGTTACAAGGACAGCAGCTAGAAAGACCAGCTTATACCAGCATGGTCTTTCTGGTAAGGCTAGTTGTCTTGCTGGTCAAGCTACTTAAGAAGACTGCTGAGGACACCAGCATCACATCTTGAGAATTGGCACACAAAACACAATATATATGGGTCAAAAACGTTGTGTCTGCATCAAAATAAAAATTCACAAATTGTCCATAGAAAGTACTTTGAATGTAAGTAAAGTGTCTATTTTTAAGGTGTCAAATACGTTTTTGGAGAATAAAATGTCAACATTTGGTTGAAACACTAATTCAGTGTACAGTAACAAAAAACATGATTATTCTGTACATATTAAATTAATAAAAGAATAAAGAAGCAAATTCAATTTTATTGTGTTTTAAATTACTACTTATTATTTGGAGTGAAAGTAATTCATCTTTGATGTGTCATAAATTGAGTTTTGTTGTAAATATGCCAGCATATGTTGTTACATTAAATTATATTTTAGTGGGTTGCTTGGAATTTTTTTTTTTTTTTCTTAGAAGGACTTTGGTCTGAAAATTCCCCCAAGAATTGAAAGCTGTTTTTCAAATTGCAGCTCATCTGTTATTTAACCTCATTGTTTTTTATTGTGTCTGAAAATCACGGTGCATCACTCTGCACCTACTGAATTACTTTATTCCCCTGTGTGTGTGTGTGTGTGTGTGTGTGAGAGAGAGAAACACAGACAGAGAGAGACAAATAGATATTTATGCCCCACCTTACTCAGTCAGGGAGACACTCTCTCCTCCCTTGTTTTCAGAATGCACAAAGCATCGTTCTCTCACAGTAGATAATTACTGCAGTCATACAACTAACAGAATTCAAACCTCTAAATTAATTCTTAGTCTTCCATAGTGCTTCCTTCTCTCCCCTTACGCTGTCACCACAAGGTCAGGGACGGTCTTAAATCAGATTGTCTCTGACAGGCTGAGAGAGATATGATAGAACAGGATTAGACCTTAAAGCTGAACACAACATTTTCCAATTGATTGCTATTGAATCATAGGTCATGGTTTCTTAACAACATTTAGTATAAAGCCCTTTGTAAGCTCTTATAAAAGGCATGAGATGGGATTTAAGGCCTGGAATGATTTGTGGCATATTAAACCACAGGTACATTGTAAAAATAAGATACAAATCTAAAATGAAAACTTGAAAATCTGATTGGATAGGACATGTTTAGATTAGTCCATTAAGGGGTTAAAGTTAGTGCCCTCCTGGGCCGTTAGTGATTTTACAATGTTTTTTTAGGAATTTACTTTACTTGCATTTTAACCATGGTAAATGCAAGGTCTCATGTGGCTTATTGCTTTATGATTTTTCATTTTTGCCAGTTTTTCTGAGATGCCAGCGTAAAGGGTGCAATGTCTATCCCCTCTCATTTCTCCAGTGTTTTTCATTGTGATCAAGAAAGTTGTCTTATCTAATGTGTCATAGTGATGTGCCACTAACTGGCAGCCTCCCCACTGCTCAAAATCACGGCTAGTCTTTATTTAGGTCCTGCTCACCTTGAAATCCATAGGCGGTGCCATGGAAACCATCGTGTTACATCTTTCAAAACGATTTACACCTTGTACAAATGCTAACTGCCTATTTCATTAAGGAGAAACACATTTCTATCAAATAAGGCATCAAGTGAGCAGCTGTTGTGCTGTAGACCACAGATATTCATTTAATAACAGTTTATGTCACAAAGCTAGTTTGTGTACTTACTGCATCATGTACTATATTTGCACATATTGCTAAGGACATTTTTCACAGTATTGGATTTGATGAAATAGACACATTTCACATTCTTACTGAGAATTGTCATACAGTTGAATGAATGCAGTGGCAAGATTATAATATCTGAATTAGACTTACATTAAAATCAGATATTAAAGAAATAGTGACAAAACAAAAGTAAAAGACATATACACAGCAACATGCATGTAATAACACCAAGGTTAAAATATGGAAGAGGCCACAGGGGTAAGTGCCTCAGGGTCATCAGGGTCGAGGTCTAGCAAAGAATATATTTCCACGAATCTTGCCTGATCTGAGTAAAAGGTCTTGGTATGTCATATGCAGTACATATATAGTTATACAATAACATATTGACGCCAAATATATACTGTACAGAGTTATGTTGGTTTTGTGTGTATGTTTGGTACCAATAGTAGTACACGCTGTCTCGTGTTCCCTGTGTTTTTGTTTACATTCTGTCTCCCACGTTCTTTCCCTTGTTTGTAGCTCTGCCCCTTTAATCAGTCCTTCATTCCCTGCCAGTCTCGTTGCCCAGGTGTTTCTAGATCATGTCTTGATTATGTTTGTATAAATACCGTGTCGCTTTAGTTCACCTCTGTCGCTGGTTGATCGTCATTGTGTTTTGTTGCCTGTCTTCCCGGTTCTTGTGCCTTGTTCTTTTGTCTCTGTGGATGTTGTAATAAAGTCTTTCCAGTTTACTTAGATCAACGTCTCTGTTCTGTGAATGCTTGCAGAGAGGCGTGGCAAATCATGACAGGGGATCAGTATTATTATTATCATTATGAAATAATTCATACATTTAATCAGCAAGGACCCAATAAAAAAATAGCAGACTGTTGCAAAAGATTTCAGTTTTGTCACGCTGGGTGCTGTTCGAACTCACGCTCACGTTTCCACAAGGGCAGGCAGGACTTGGAGGCACGTACAAAACACAGAGAAGAACACAGAGATGCCTACGGCGTTACATAGCCCTCCCCCTAGGCGTGGATTCCAGAGACGCAGGCATAACAAAAGTCCTTAAGGGGGGGAGGCAGTAGGGACGGCGGAAACACCCTCCAAAGTGGTGAGGCTGACGCAAGTGCCCTCCAAGGTGGTGAGGACAGCGCGAACGCCTTCCAGGACCGACTGAACAGCCGAGATGCCCTCCAGGGCCGATCAGACAGCCTAGATACCCTCCAGGGCCAACCAGACAGTTCATACGCCTTCCAAGGCGGGGCAGACAGCGGAGCAGCCCACCTGGGCTTACCAGGCAGCGATGATGCTCTTGTGAGCCGATCAAACCGCCCAAACGCCCTCCAGGGCGGAGCAGACGGTGGAGCAGCCCATCTGGGCCTACCAGACGGCAGGAATGCCCTCCAGGGTGGGTCAGACGGCGGGGGTGACCACTTGGGCAGACCAGTCGGCGGGAACACCCTCCAGGGCGGGGCAGACGGCGGGGATGACCATTTGGGCCGAACAGGCAACCATAATGCCCTCCAGGGCCGAACAGTCCATAGTAATGCCCTCCTGGGCCGAGCAGGCTGTGACTGCGCCCTCCTAGACCAAACAGACTGAGCTAGCGCCCTCTGAGACTGAACTGACTGTGATAGTGCCCTCCATGACTGAACCGACAGTGAATGCGCCCTCCATGACCAGCCGAACCATGATTCAGAGACCTCCTTGGGTTGAACAGCCACTAATGGGGCCTCTGGGGAGTCTACGGCCAGAACCAACATCTCCAGAGGTAGTGTAGCCTCTGGCGGACCCGATGGAGTCTCCGAGCCACACACAGGTGCGGAGGTTCTGGCCATGGAGCCTCAAAGTCTTCGTGGAGCTCAGGTGAATTAGGTGACTGGGAACCTGGATCACAGACCGGGTCTGGCGGATGTGGCCATAATGGGTCCCGATCACCGATTGAGTCTGTGGCCATGCTGAATCCGGATCACAGACGGATGGCTTATATAACCGCGAGGACCTTCTGCAGCTCGTCAGGCTGCGTAACTGAGACCGATCTGACATGACACAGCCCCTTTTTTCCAGCATTAAATATAAAAAGAAATGTTATTTTAGCTCCAAATCAGAAAAACTGATCGTGACACTGAAGACTTGAGTAATGTCTGCTGAAAATTCAGCTTCACATCACAGGAATAAATTAAATTACACAATATATTGTTGCGGCCCATAACCATTTAAAGGCTCACTTAAACTAAGGAAAAAAAAAAAAATCAACTAAATGATACGGGCCGAACATAAAAGAGTCACAACAGCTGATGTTTTTCCAAGATGCCTCCATTTATTATTGAACAAAATTTAAATGAAATGAAATGCACCCATACACATAAAAATAATTATGAATAATACACAAACTAATAAAAACGAGAGAAATAAGATAGAGAAAAATATTAGAAAAAGAAATTTCAGTTCACGGGAGAGCTAAGAAAGCAGACCCCTTTCTACGCCTGTTCTTAAATTAGTTCTTACCTGTTTACCGACAAAATAAAAAAAACTGGTGAGTCTTCTGATCAACTGCTTCCCTTGCTCATTTCTTACTAACTAGTCAAAATGTGAACTAATAAATAAATCCTCTACCCGCTACTGAAAACAAGGATCGAAGAAAAACAAAATAAAGAAAAAGTTAATAAAGAAAGGTTTATAAACCAAAATACCAAATAATACCAAAATAACTAAAGAAAACGGCCTCAAAGGGGCAAAAAAAAAGAGGCACCACAATGGAAGCGAAGAAACAAAGAGAGAGAGCGCCACTGACGCTTCGCCGCCTTTATATCTGGAAACCTCAATGATGTCATGACCGGCAAAACAGGGATTCCCCGTCAACACCACCTATAGGCTCAAAATATAAGTGTCAGACAAGACACACATAACAATATTAAAATATAATATTTCACAATTTTCAATGTAGGTTTGATCAAATAAATGCAAACTTAACAGGCTTATGTAAAAACATAACCCCTAACATGTGTATATATTATACACTGTACAACACTTAATAAATAAAAACAAATAATAGTATTTTAGTACTAATAGTATTAACTATTTTTTTGCGTTATTTGGCTGTAAAAATTGCAGAAAGAAGGGATTGGTCAAATTAAACAACACAGCTGAACACTGGCCTTGTGAGGTGAGCATGAAGTTTTCTCATATCAAAAGTCATAAACCAAGCTGAAAGGCTTGATTTTGGGTTTGACTATCTTTGTCATCTTGATTTCAGCTCTCTATCCATCCTGAAAATCTTTTTGTCTCTCTTCTAAATTGCTTTGCTCTCGTCCACTGAACTTGAAGAAGTGAGCAAACAGGGAAGACCCAAGACGAGCAGCCATTTTAGCCCTTGCTCTGTTTCTACCTGTCTTCATCTCCTAAATCCCGTCTTGAAAGTGAACACACTGTTCTTTTGGCTCCAGCAGGCCTCTGATGTTTTATTCAGCATCTCCTCTGAGAGCTAAAGGGACAGCACAGACTTGTCCGGTCCCCTGTCCCTTCCTTGCTTCTCCCTTCAACAATCGATACGTCCGTGTCTCAGAGTCCCTCGCATCATCTTTCCTCTCTTGCAGAGCGCACTGCACTTACTCTGTTTGGTATTCTAGAGCAGGAGCCACAGTGTAGATCCATCAGCAAGACCTAGAGATGAAGGGAAGGACCGAGAGAGAGACACAATCGGAGACAGTACGCCTTCTCTCAGGAGTTTCTTAGAAATGCAGCTGAATTACAGACTCTGTTTCACAAAACTGGCATCTCTTTTGAACTCTTTTTGGTAGCCGGTGAAAAGTTATATAGATTTATAGCATAAGTGAATGAAACGCATAGGTAAATCATAACTCATATCATAAAGTCATAACTCACAGCGCTGACAGCGCTCGACCGTAATTGTAAATATTGCCAGAGACTGTTATTTAAAACTGGCTAATTTTAGATATTATTAGTAGTGTTGTGTAAAGCTAAGAAAACCTTTTTCTTTGGACAACTTTTCAAATTTTTTATAATGCAATTGTACTAAAACCAAATCAAACTGTTTAAATAATCTGTTATATTTGGATTAATTAAGCTTTCAAGATATCCTTGTTACAGTGTAATTATTCATTTACGAAATTAGTAATATTAATTAACTACATGTACTTACTATATGGTAAGGGTTAGGATTAGGGTTGGACTCAAAGTTACTTGCATATAGTTATACATAATTAATGTTATTATAATAATAAATACTGTACATGTAACATATCTAACAAGGACACCTTGAAATAAATGTTATATAGTGTTATATAAGTGTAATAAAATAAAGATTGTTTTAATGTCCTTGAAAAAAATAATTTATGCTCACCATTTGGAGCTAAATTTCTATAATAATAATATTTTTTATTATTATAAATGTTGAATTAAATGCTTAAAAGTACATAAAACATTTCTTTTTTTAAACAGAAAGTTCAAAAGAACAGCATTTATTTAAAATAAATTTTTTTAGTAGCATTAGAAATGTCTTTATTGTTGCTTTCTAATCAATATGTATTTTCACAAAAATATAGTTATAAGAATTTTTTCTTGAACCCCTTGTCAGCATTTTTGAATGATTTCTGAAAGCTAAAGTAATTGAAAATGATGTGTTCCCATTTAAAGAACATTTAGAAGAACAATCATACAAGTGATGAAGTTTCAGTAAGTCTAGAGTTATCTCTCTGTCAATATGTTAACAGATCTGAAATATACTTATTTTAAAATATATTAACCTAGAAATAAGTAATTTTTATGATGATACCCACATCACGTCTAATTCTATGCAGTAGGCACAAAAGTTCATGCAGCATTAAAATGATCAAGTTATTCTCACTGCATGCTCACCACCAGATCATTCAGCCATTCCTGTCTAAGATGTCAACGTGAGAGGACAGACAATGACAGCGTGCATGTGGAGCATGCCTGGGGCATGAATTTATGCCTGTGTGTGTGTGTGTGATGTGAGATTTCCCTTATGGATGCTGCATAGATGCAGTCAGCAAGACTGGTAATTACCAGTTGTCTAAACAGACAGATGGAATTAAGGAGAGTGAAAGCAATTTTCCGAACGCTTGTTTTGGAGCAAGGAGCTGGAGAGCACAAGAGCGTGAGAGAAAGAGAGAGAGAGAGAGAGAGAGAGAGAGAGAAAGATTACCTGACACTTTGTTAGCACCTCTGCTTGACGTTTTTATCTTTCACTCTCTTGTCACTAGCATCAGGTGCTACTCTTTCACCCTCCTGACAGGATACATCTTGCCCTCTGGCCTTCCTTCTTCTACCTTCCACCTTTCCTTCCTCTTCTTTCCTTTTCCTCTCTCTATCTGTTTCTGCCTCCTCTTCTACCTCTCATCGAAGAGAAGGTCATCCAGGGTAGATGCCCTTCTGAGATGGCTTACATAACTCAGGCTGACATATGGATCTTTTAGCACATTTTTGCTCAGCAAACTCCAACTGTGCTCAGCTTGGGCGGAGAAGGCTCCCTCCTCAGTCTCCTTTCGGTGTGAATCATGTCAAGAAACCGTCATTTGCAGTGACCCGTGTAAAAGCTGCAGCTGACATGCACTTATCCTAAGCCACTGATGCTTGGGTGGTTTACACACACTGTCCAATTAGCTATCAAGGGATTACGACTTGTGTTGTGTGGCGGGAGGGAGAATTGTCGCACAGCAGCATCTGATTGCAGTGAGTAGAAGGGTAACTCTAGCCCAGACCAATAAATTAGAATGGAATTAATAATTATCATCAAGGCGTCAAATAAAGGGTATGAAACGTAATGCTGTTTCAACAACTCATAAATAAATAATTTTGTGCTTTATATATAAAATGTCCCTAATGAAAATCCCCTGCAATTGTACTTTTAGTATACTCGACTGGTATACTTCAAGACTTTTAAACTCATTTTTTTTTACTGTAAAGCATATCTAATTGTGCTAAAGTGGAACTATTGCAAGTATACTTCAGGTACACTTTAAATGTTTTAATTTTAAAGACTGATATTATTGAAAGATCATACAATTCTCATCAAAAGTGCCAATAAAACAGATTTTAGACTTAATATTAAGAAAGTATATGACAAATAAAGTTTCAGTAAAGCTTGGAATACACTAACGTTGTGTGATTTTTGCCTCGATTTCCCCCTGATTTACAGTCTGAACAAGTTGACACTAGTCAGAGCCAGTCTACAGATTGAAGCCAAAAGATTCTATAGAAAATCAGGTAGTGTATTATGGTCATAAGCCCATAAGCATTTGAATGGGACTAGTTTTCTAGTTTTAGTTTAGATTCTTATCACCTGACGTCCGCGATTTTCATGTAACGTTACCATTTCGGGCAGGGCTAACATCTTTGTGTTTATTACAGAGGTAAGAGGGTCTGTTTAATTTTGATAATTAAAACATATGTAATCGAGTGCAGAAATGAACGTGAGTAATCTTACCTAAAATCAGTCGTGTAGTGTATTCCAGCCGTAAGTCTAGAGTTATCTTTCAGTAAACATGTTAACACCCAAATAAATGTAGACCCTTTACTGTTCTGAATGATGTAATACTCTGAATAAAATAACGGCGTCTGCCATTTAGTTTCCACTGGAGGTGGTTTAACGTTTAAACATTGTTATATGCTTGAAACGTTTTTATTGCATTTTAGGCAAGTTGTGATGATTTGAAAAGGTTAAATTGATCAAACATAGTTTAGCTATGATCAGCACTGTCTGCTGCTGGCCACTTTGTCATTACGAAAACTTTTTTCTAAATTATCTTAATTTATATTTATATATATATAATTATTTTGCCATTACACACAAAACTGAACTCTTTTATTGGCCAGTGGCCATTGCGAGCCGGGCAGACCTGGAATACAGATGACGACATCATGCTACTCTTTCTACTGTTGGGCGACACTCCTGTAAAATCTGCACTACTGTAAATACACCTTCACTTGACCACGTCATACATACAAGGTTACCCAAGCGAGAGCGAGATTAATTAAATAAATCGCTGTACACATAATGTATATATTAAAAGATGTCCTTTAGTATTTTTTTACAAACCTGTACACCACACATGAATAATAACTGACCACGAACAGAAAATAGAGCTGATTTGCGGCATTTTTTATACGTTATTATCTTGTGTCTTGCTGTTTTTTGAACAATAAAAAATTTTACTAAAGGTGCGTTGTACTGAACATGTACCGAGTAAAATATTACTGAAACTTGATTAGTAATGCCTTAGACTACTGCCTTACAGCAAAAAGTAATTTATTACTGTAATGTATTACTTTTGTAATGCGTTACTCCTGATTACAATATTGTGTTACTAATGCATTTTTGATTTCTTAAAGACCTGACTAATCAATAATGAAACGTATTGTTGTTCGAGATCAATTATTGATTTTATAAGTTACAGCAGGAAATTATTTTTGCACATACTGAACATAATTTTTTAGTAATATGTTTATATTTTGGACACATTAAATAAGCACTGGGCAAGTTATTTATGAGTTAAAGTTGTCATATGTCAATCAGAGCTGCTGCATTACACAGTATGTTCATATTAAAAAGGGAAAATGCCTGTATAAAATCTCAAAAATCTTATCAGGCTGATGTTTTAATGACAGGTGGCTGCAAGTATCCTAAATCCATGACTACTTACCTGTAGAGTCACACGGTGGTCCACACCATGCCCATCTGCACTGGTACTCCAGCCATAAGCAGAGACAGACGATCTGTCTCCTCTGGGAATCATTGTGGCATATCACTCTCTGGGGTGCTTCTGAAATTCAGTTTCTGTCTCATATGTGCCACAGCTGATTCAGAGCCACTCCTGTTATAAATGTCCTTGTGTTTAAGATGCAGCTGGGGTTAGAAGAACTGATCCTAAATCAGGTGTGGAAATAAAATTGAGATTTGACTGACTTAAGGTGGATATCGGTGGGAGTAATGGGTCTCGGCGCAGGTGAAACGGGGCCTAAGGGTACACTAAACCTTTTAGAGTCTGAAAGCTGGAAAGAGGATCTCAGTGCTATGTGTTAAATTTTGCCCGGAGGAGGGTTCTGCATTGTGCAGGGGCCTGTATTAGGAATAAAGGTGCTAAAATGGAAATTGTGGTGTAAAATAATTTAGAATCAAGATTGAACATACAGAAGAACAGAGTGGCCCAATCATTTCATTGGTGTAGCTTTTGACCATCAATTATCTTTAGCTTTTTTCTTGTTTAATTCATTTACATGTTTATATACAGCATACACCACTTTTTATGCGCGGCCCCAGCACTTTTCATATACTTGTTTTTTTTCTCGAGGAAGGAGTAAATACGTTGGCTAACTTTTTAACTTTTTTTTCTTTCTTTTTTCAGGCAGGGATGATCAGAACTGGGCAGGAGGAGTTTTTTATTGAGCCAGTGGAAACGGGACATCATGTGATTGAGCAAGAGGAAGAGGACGGGGGTCGTTCTCACATTGTGTACCGTTCCGCCGCCGTGAAGAAGCCACCTATTAGCTCACTAGCTGCAGACTTCCACTCCAAAGGTTAGTTCTGTTCAACAGCTGTTCAGCGTTTATGTTATCCTGCATATTTTGCCTGTACGTACTAAACAATTCCTCTGCTTGTGTTATGTGGTTGTCCAACTGTTGCGCTGTCTAATATTTAAGCATTTCTAAAGCATTTGAGTTCAAATCTAGCAGTTTTAAAGAGTGTAGTTGCACTGACATTTACTGTCAGTGTTGTTATAACTAATGGTTCATGTGGTGGACATGCATTGTTAACCCAAAGAGTCAAAGGAGGCCTCTGGTCAGCTTGGGTTTCACTGTTTGGATCATCGTCCACTGGCTGCCCAGATTCCAAACATTATGCATTGCTCTCAATGAAGTGCCACGTTAAAGAAAAGAGTGCTGTTTACCAGTAATTGTAAGTCATGCAGTTGAATAGGGATTTGGGTTGTGAAATCGTTATATGTATAAAAAAGCCACTCAGTAACATTTATTGTATTGTTAAAACTGCTTTATCTTTAAATGGTTATATCTTCATGGTAGGCGAATAACAGAATCATTGTGATAAATAAAAAATTAAAACAATAACAATATATCTAGGTAATTGTAATCAAATTCTCAATTTCCAAATAACATTTTTAACAAAATAACTCCCTCTTATGCTTTTATTAGTAAATTTAAGGTTTAGATGGCTTTTGAGCAGTTAAACATGCTGTCAGCTGAATGCTTACAAGGGGCATTTTGCAGCTCTGCCAAGCAGCTGTTGAGATGTTGTTAGCACCATTTGGTCATGTACTTATTCAGGAGGTAGAAAATCAATTCAAAACCTTTCTTCAGTAGCTCTCTGCGTGAACAAGGCTCAGTCAATTTCAGCTGTATTTTTCTCTGCTTATAATGTGTTTATGGCAAGCAGAGGAGTGGCAGCCATATGGGAAAAATAACTGTTGCTCACGCAGATAAACAATTATGCAGTTATTAATTGGTTTTTCTTCTTAACAAACCATTTACAGTAGCTGCTCACTAAAACATTAACAGATTTTCATTAATTAAACTGAAAATAACAAATACAGTAATTGTCTGGTCATTATTTTATGGTTAATTATGAGGAAAAAATAAAAATAAATTATATATATATTCCCCTAATATATATATATATATATATATATTTATAATTTATCAGCATGTATTTATTACCATTTGTTAATATAAGTTAACATGAACTAACAAAGAGTAGTAATTCTAAGGCATTTATTTCATGTTGATTCCAAAATGTACTAATACTTTATTTTACATTTAAAAATGGTTCTATTAATGTTATTTAATAGACCTGAGCAAACATGGAGTGACAAAAAAAAATATTTTCATTAACTAACTTCCAACAAAAAATAATAAATACTGTAATAAATGTATTGCTCATAGTAAATGTTAATGCATTCAATATAGTTAACAAGTAGAACTTTATTGTAAAATATAAAAAACAAACAAACAAAAAAAGATTGTGTGCATGCTTTAATGACTGATCGTTTTCACAACATTTTATATTACATTATAACATTTAATTCTTAATATGGAAACTTGAAACTTTTTTCTACCATTATTGAGATATCCTTTATATTGGACACATTACATTAGATAAACTTTGCATTTGTATTGTTTTTTTTTTATTGTATATACATCAGTCACATTTTTCATTTAAATGAAAAATCTGAAACTACAGTGGTCTACTTCCGGCAATTGACAGAAATCAGGGACATTTTGTGTGCCCAGTCATCAGAAAGTGATGTGATCTTAAACCTACAATAAAACTCAGAGTCAGATTTACTAAGAGCTTGCTCCATCTTTGGATGTTAAAAAAGCAAAGGTATGAAAAGTAATTCTTTGCCTAACCTTACTGAATATGCGAGTTTCCCTTTTAAATGCAAAATTATATTAAAATTACGCATGCAGTGCAATTTAGTAACATTTGCACTTGTCAAATTACTGGTATTTGTGCCATTATTTATCACCTAAAAAATCTAGCAGTTATTTGTGCTGTTCTTAGTAGATTGCACTGGTCATAAGGCCTTTTTGCTAACACTAATTCGCTCTGTTCAGTAAATCTAAAGCAATTTATAAAAATTTGAATCAATGAATGCTGTCCCATAAGAGTAAAAAGAAGAATGCTCTGTAATGCAACTAAAAGTTGGATACTTGAGAATGAGAGCAACAGTGTAGTAGTCAATTGCAAAAATCAAAAATCATCTAAAAACTCATAGTAGCCTACACCATCACTCTGATTTTATGATATTCTTGGGACCAAAACGTGTCATTTCATTTTTAATGTCCAATTGATCACCTAAAGGTCAATCAATCTTAGAGGCATTGACACAACAGTGCCCAGGTATGAGAGGCATCATAACTTTCAGTCGTAGCTGCATTGTGTAACTGTGCATTGAACGGGTCCTGGAGTGTATGGTGAATATGGGGGATTATGAGAGTCTATTCTGAGCACTCGCTCCTGACACCAGAGCTGCCAATAATAAAGGAATAAAAGCAGCTGTGGAGAGGAAAAAAGAGTTTTCGTAAGAGTGCGTCACAGAAGGATCTGGAAGGAGATGGATCTTAGCAAAGTGTAGACTGGTGTTAATGCTTTGGCACTGACACCTGCTTCTCAGCTGATTCCACTTCTGGAGTGTTATGGTGTGTGTGTGTGTGTGTTTGCATGCTTATCTTTCCTTGTAACACCTTTCTGTGGTAATATTAGCTATACTGTGCCGTGAATAATGTTTTATATGCATTTAATACATGAATCTCTGTACACATGCACAAAGTAGACTCTCTGTTGCTTGGTGAGCTGAAGTATGCTCCTATGAAGCGCTAGGGTGAGTCTGGATGGCGTGGGAAGCGACGCTTGGGAGGTGGTCGTGCTGCACTCTGCTGTGAAAAAGCGGAGTTTTTCATGGCCAGACGGTCATGTGACGCAAAGAAAACATAACTGAGTTGTGTTCCTGCTATGCTGCATTTCACCTTCCCAGATTCCATACTAAGTGCAACAGCACTGTCCATTAAAAACATTAGTTTAATGGGTGTTTTTGAGGTGAACTCGGTGGTCTGACTATTTCTTACAATTTAATGTGTACCATAGTAGAATTTGTTGAGTACGAATGTTATGTTAATCATTTGAAGTAACTAAATAATATTTTTAGTATAGAGACCAGATCTGACTATTAACTAGTTGCTTATTAACATATTGGCTGTTTATTAGTGTAACGTAAGAGACAGGGGTGAGTGGATACATTCGCAGTTACATTATTCAAGGCTGACAGGCAGGGTCAGAAACACGAAGTCAGAGCAATGCAGACAATCCAGAATAATAAATGATACCAGGCAGATGTCGGGGCAGGCGGTAAACAGTCAGTGAGAATAAACTTTTTTTTTTTTTTTACTTCAGGCAATATTCAATATGCATACATATATATTGGTAACACTTCAGAACAGGGGACCAGAATAATGCATTAGTTAAGCATTAATTAATGGTTAATTTGTTCACAATTAAGCATTAGTTGAGCAGAAACACACTAGTAATTAATGATTAACCTAAAATTTTAAGGGCCAAAATTATGCATTAGTTAAGCACAAATAAACTAGTAGTTTATAATTAACAATTATGCATCAGTTAAGCATGAACACACAAATAACTAATGATTATCTGCACATATAGTAAGGGCATATTATCCATTATTTACCATTCATAAGTCATATAAACTAGACTATAAACAAAAAAACTATAAATATATTTATGCTATAAACAAAAATAAGCTAGTAATTAATAATTATCTGAGTGTACAGTAACCACATTTTATCCATTATTAACAACTTATTAAGACACACACACACACACACATATATATCTATATATCTCTCTCAATATTTTTATTTTTATTTTTTTGTTATTGTTTTCATGTTTATTTACTGCTGGTTTGCAATTATATATGGCTAGAATGTTGTAATAAAGACTATTTGACCGCCTGTTTTAAATCTACATTATGACCCTTATTGAGTAATATTCAAGTTTATTGATTAGGATAAGCTAATAATTAAGGCTAAACTACCATTAATATAGTGCAAATAAATGGAATTTGACCCCCTGTTCTAAAGGGAAACTTAAAGGTACTGTATGTAGGATTGACACAGAGTGGCTGAACTAGGTATTGCAGTTCAAATTCAAAATATTGGAGATGGGGTTTTTTCACCCGGCCCCTCCTACTCAGACTTGACGCACACGCAGGTTACTAAATTGAAGACAGCAACTAGAACGAGCGCAATGAGGATGGAATGCGCTGTGTTTATGCAGAGCAGGCAACCTGGATGACGCAAAACACTACTGACTTCTTGATTGGGAGATAGATGGAGGGTGGCGCTTCAGACTAAAACAAAACATGACAGCATAAACATCAGTTGAGGGCTGCAACTGCGCTTTTTAAATGAGAATATCCAGGCTGTACTACTACTGTCGGCGATATGAGTACTTGAAATTAACATGATTTCTTAATGCCTGTTGAACATAACATTTTATGATTATTACAATACATTTCTTACATATGGTTCCTTTAAAACCATTTTAATTATGGCACCTATTGAGTAATATTCAAGTTTATAACAAATGAATTGTAAATGATGAATAATATGCCCTTACTGTATGTTCAGATAATCATTAGTTATATGCGTGTTCATGCTTAACTGATGCATAATTGTAAACAAGTTAATCATAAATTGCTAGTTTTTTTATGTTTAACTAATGCATAATTCGGCCCTTAAAATGTTAACTTAATCATCAGTGTGTTTTTGCTCAACTAATGCTTAAATGTGAACAAATTAACCATTAATTAATTCTTAACTAACGCATTATTTTGGACCCTTAAAATAAAGTGTTGCCCATATATTTTTGCTTAAAGCTGAAAATATTAAAATGCTTTAGCTGTATTAACCAGCAATAATAGCACTTTGTTTCCAAAAGTCAGAGTCTATGTGGATTTCATGTCCCTTCTATTCTCCTCTTTATCAAGAAAATATTCTTTTGGTCAGTGGACTGAGACATGCACAGACAGATGGACCCCCATGAGGCGTATCCCACAATGCATCACCTGCTTCGAATGCTGCCTCACCCTCAGGTTGTTCTCCAACCAAAGTTTGTCTGAATAACTCTGTACTTTGTTTTTAATGGTCATGCTGCTTTTTTACTCATCTTCAGTGAAGTTGAACTCTGTTTGGGTCACCATTTGATGGTTTATTTGGTAAACCAGAAGTAGACAGAAGTAGACAGAGGGTTTAATTTTACACAGTGTCTCTGTTTTTCTAGCCTGTTTTGTTGATTTTGTCTGGAAAAAGAAGGTTGCAAGTGAAGCATCCAACAAATTAGTGTAGTAGCACTTAATTGTCACATTGTTATTCTGTCCATATTGGCAAATTCCCTCTGAGATGATGTGCACCACCCACATGAACAGGATAAATGAGTGACTCACTGAATCTCATGTGTCATATTTGGCGAGTTGTGTTCATTGTTTCATATGCTGTTTTATTATGTAAAAGAAATTTCCATATTACTAAAATATATCTATAATATATATATATTATATATATATACTATAAAATACTTTTATAGTACTCATATTATAAAAAAGGAGGAATAAAGATTGATTTGAATTTGGATTTTATAAGATGGTACCCTTAATAACAGTGCAGTACTGTAATTAACTCTTTATTTATTGCCACAAAACCGGCCCAATTTTGTTCCACAATCTTCATATGATGTCACCATTAGATCATTACTTGATCGTAACTGTAGTGTCTTGCAGGAATTGTTTTGCCAACCTTCCAGTCCAGAGTCTTAACCACTACACCAAATATCCTGCTGAATCAATTTAACTGACCTTTCCCCATTGTGACTGTTTTTCAAGCAAACCTGCAGGCCAAATAAGCAGCCATTTAATCCTGGTTTGACAGTGCAGCCTCCTACACAGTGACTGTCCAGGCCAATTACATCATTTCTTGGGAGAATTGCAGACGTAATAGACAGAAGTGAGGAAAGAAAACAGAAAAGAATTCTGTTTCTTTTTATTTCTTTTTCTGGTTTGGTTCTGGTTACCCAATGGGTCAATAAGAGGTTAGTACTGTCCATGACTTTTTTTTAAACATCACCTGTTTTTTTAAACTTGTTGTGGCTGAATTTGCTATATTAAGTGCTCAGGGAGGAATGGCAACACATACCAGTCACACAACCAGTTTAAATGTTATCTATCTCACTCAATAATAGTTGTAGACTGTCACACTTGCACAGATGGCATCCTGCAAAATTCACTGGAATTCAACGAAAAAGCAGCTCCACAATAAAAAGGATGGTACTACTTCAGATTATGTGTGTAAGGCTCTTTTTGGCCTAGCCTTTTCTTTCACAAAACATTTTCCTGTTTGCAAACCTATTACATGGTTCAAAAAAGTGCTTTTATATCCTTCCCTGTGACTTTGGTTTCTTTAACATTCGACAGAATTTCTACTTTTGTGTCTTATGTGTAAAATAGAGTCATACAAGTTTGGAATGACATGTAAATGATGGTGGTATTTTTAGTTTCGCATTCAGTACCAAGCTGTACGTTACCACAGATGCAAAAGTGTTTTCAACATCAGCTCTCCTGCACCTGTTTAAACCTCATTGTCAATGTGGTCTTTATTTGGGGTTTGTCCCCGTCTCTCTTCGCAACTCACGCTCTGGTATCTGTAGGGACTCTTCAAATGTTTAAATCTTCAGCTGTTGGATTTCACTGGTCACCAACAGGAACTGTGAGGACGTGCAGCCTTTGAACTTCATCCATGTAAAACAAAAATGTTTGGGTTGGATTTTTTGAGAAGATAAATCCACACAAGAGCTTGATTAGTTTTTACCCAAAAATTAGATTTTTAGAATTAGAATTTTTTTTGAATAATCATTATTCATAAAAGATATTTAACATGTCATACACACACATAGTTTATTTATTATCATTATTTATCTATATCTATATCTTTATCCATATATATATATATATATATATATATATAAATTCTTATATTTTATATTAAACTATTCAATATAAATAGATTACAATTATAAACATAACATAGTTTTCTTAAATATAGCCATGCATATCTATCTATCTATCTATCTATCTATATATATATATATATATATATATATATATATACATACTTTTATATTCCATACATTTTCCAGGGTTTTTCATATTCCTTTAATAAACCATCCGGTTGGTATTCTCCCTTTCTCCACAGTTGGTCAGCTGGTATTCATAGCTACACCTACAGCATGCAATTATTTCCGTCCTGCCAATTTCCATATGTATGTTCTGTAAGAGGTTTTTATGAATTTGTTTGAACTGGACAGATTACAGGGCAGCACCAAAGCCGTTTTTAGTGGTCTTTTTATGAGATCGTGACTCCAGAACATCTGTTCTGAAAGGCCTAATATTACAAAATAATAACACACCCGGTATTCCCAGAGATAGACCCAATGGACTTGAACACTAGAGGAAGCAGCTGGTTGTAGGAACACTTCCTTCACTGAAACTCTATAATTTTCTCACACACTCTCTCCGTGTCTCCTTTTCTGTTTCTCTGCTTCTTGCTTACTTTTATGTCTCCATTAATTTGTAACACCTGGAAAGAGGACATATTGATTATCAGAACAAGTGTTTTTTCCCCTTTTGCAGCTTTTGCTATGAGCTGTTGCACTTTGTGTACTTGTGGAAGTTACTGCAATCTGATGCTATCTCACATTGGATGGTATCGGAATACCAAAAGGCATGTTAACGCCAAGTTTAAAAGAGGTTTTTGTTCATTTTTTCATTTTTTTTTTAAGTTCCCTGTCACCATATTGAAATGCCTATTTTTTTTTAAAACGGTACTTGGCATAACATAGGCTCTTTTGCTTTCTCTCTCTTTATTGCCCTACAAAATGTGTAGTTTTCACATCCTCACAGTTTAAGCTGCAAAAAAGCATATTCTTTGGCCAGTTTATCACTGTATAAACCAGAATAATCTACACTTCACTCAAAATAACTGTTGCTCGGGAGCCATGTGCTGTCAGATGCTTGAGATAATTCTTAAGACTGTTTCATGTGAGAGTGATTCACCTTAGAGTGCTGTTCTCTGCAGGTCTGTTATTGAGCCATCACTCTCAGTGCCACACCACTATCATTACAGGGAGGGGGCAGTATGGGAAATAGCAGGGTGTGTATCCGCCTGGGCTTCTGGGATACACATTACAAAACTGGCGATTTTATCCACTATGTCCGTAAGCAGTACACATAAATGCACATTTAGACACCAGGGCTGTCAATTTAATTTAAATGTAATTTAGTCAATTAATTATATAAAACACAGTATGCTAAAGTAATTTACTGATCTCTACTGTATGTAAGTTCCAAAATAAGGCTAGCAAAAAAATTAGCACAGTGCGCAAACATGATAAATTGTGTTGTTCATTTATGGTCTAAAATGTAGTTAGTGTTGAAACTAATTAACGACACATGTTGTTGCTTTAAAAAAGGAAGAACATACATTTGGAAAAACAGGATAATGGCATACAATGCAATTTAATAACCATATTGAGTTTTTTTTTTGTTTTTTATTTAACACATTAACACATACGGTGTGTGTTTGTCTTGTACAACACTTTATTTTAATTATTATTTTGCTAATAATTTTAGCTGTTTATTAGTACCTATAAAGCACTTATTAATGGCTTATTCTGCAAGACCCTATTTTAGATCCCTTAATCCAATATCATACCTAAACCTAGCACCTACCTATAACTATTTTTAATGAGCAAATTGAGCATTTATTGAGGGAAAAGCAATTGTTAAGTAGTTTTACCAAAAAACAATTGAGAATTTGATAACTCATTGTGTTGATAATTCATTGTGAATTATTTGATTATTTATTGAGTTTAGAAATTAACTGGTTAAGAAAAACCCTGACAGCTTTAGTGCAATAGAACAGGAATACAGTTTTTTGTAACTATCGATGATCATTTATAATTAATTGGGAAGATTGTGGAGAAGGTCCGATTCCAGACCTTGGGGGACCTGCGGAAGCAGTGGAGTTTCCACAGTGGAGTAGAAACATCCAGAGCCACCGTGTACAGGCGTGTGCAGGAAATGGGCTACAGGTGCCGCATTCCCCAGGTCA
>JAUMHI010000055.1:8662896-8698595 GCA_032359435.1 Enteromius unitaeniatus
GTTGAAATGGCGAGGTCACACCTGATTGGTTAAAGAGCACGGTTGACGCGGACTGAGTCACGTGGGAAAAGAAAAGTATCTTGCAAGAAAGTGTAGAAAATAATTACGATGATTCACACACAATATATATATATATATATTTATAAATATATAATTTTATTTATATTATTATATTTTATATATATAAAAAATATAAAAAAATAAATAAATAAAATATCATGTCATGGAAAAAACATGTAACCTGGGCAGCACTAACGCATTTAATTTGTTGGTTACTGTTTGCCAGCCCTCTCTCCTGGCTTTTGCAGCATGTACTGTGTTTCCTGGAGTCTTTATTAAAGTTTGAAATTTACGACTGCGTTTTAGTGCCACCAAAAAGATAAAAGAAAAAAAAATCCAAAACTACGAGATTAAAGTCATAATATTTCGAGAATAACATCTTTAAAGAATAAAGAGCACCCGGAGATATCCTCTGCTTTTAAAATATGCAGTTTTATAGCAAAATACAAACAATATGGAAATTATAACATGACATATACAGTATATTATAGCCTGACATATAGCTGAAATGGCTTTAGTTTAAGCGGCAATGTAAATCAATAATTTATGACCCCACGAATATTACACTCAATATAATTTCTGCTAATAATCCCACATAAATGCCTTCGGTGTATTAAAAAGGAGTTAAATAAGAGAGCTAGCGCTCCCAGTGTGTGAGCTAATGTTAAAAGTTGTTCCTGTTCAGTCTTTCAATAAATATCATATTCTTGATATTAAACCAACGCACGAACGCACAATAATCCTAGACAACTCAATCCAGCTATACTACAGCAGGTGCGTTTGGAGAACCGGATTAATGAGCTCATAGTTAGCGCGGTGATGTCATCTTAGATGTCTCAATTCATCTCGGATATATCAAGCGACGTACGAAGGACGAACCCCTGGAAGACACAGCTGGAGGGGAATCAACACTGATGAGCGGGGCGGAGTTACAAACGAGAGAAAGCACATGACAAACAGAATGAAAGCAAAAACACAGAACCACATGGCACAAGATCACAACAAAACACAGGCACAAGGAACAGGACAGTGTTACAGATTAATTGTTTGACAACTACTTTTTTTTATATGAAAACACTGATCAAACTTTATTTAGGGCCAACTCTCACTATTAACTATTAACTACTTTTGTCTCAATAAACTCTTAATTTGCTGATTATTTATAGTTAGTAATTTGGTAAATTTAGGTATGGGGTAGGATTACAGGATCAAAAATATTCAGAATAAGGCATTAATATGTGCTTTATAAGTACTAATAAATAACCAATATGTTAGTAATATGCCTGCTAATTAGCAGCTAGTTAATAGTGAAACATGGACAATAAAGTATTACTAAAATTTATGAATGAACATAGGCTATAACATTTTACAGTACAATACTGTTCAGTCCTGACGTATACTGTAATAATATGAGGAAAAATAAACATTTGCTGCCCGCCATGTCTTTGTTTTTTTCTTTGAAGTGAAGCCTGGAAACAAGGCAGTAGTCATATCCCATCATGCACTGCTTCTCCTAACGCAGAGTCCTGAGGTGTTGCACAGTGTGTGTTCCGTATGAAAGTCGTGCCTCAGTTTAACGATCATTAACGTTCAGAACACTGGAGTCATGGTCACCTGGAAGTCATCTATGCTTTTACCAGTCATCTGTATTAACGCGGTTACTAAGGCAACCGAGCCTAAGAGCTACACTCTTTAGAATTTCTCCAGAAATCCTGGCGAATGCTTCGGAAAAGGCCTATACACTAGTTTGAAAGATAAGCTTTTGGCAGCTACAGACAACACGTACTGGTTTAGAACTGAAAGGGAGGGGATAATGAAATTCAGTAAAGCTGTGAATTGTAAAAACAAAGTCTGCAGAACAGACAGCGAACCAAAAAAATATTCCAGCAGTCAAAAGGAATGACAGTGAGCTGAGAGGGAATGGCAGGAATACAGACATGCAGAAAGAGAGAGAAACACGGCCCCACCCCACTCTGAAGTTTGCCGGTTGCACGGCAACCAGTGAATCGTACATAAAAAAGAGCAGGTGAGTCGGTGCAGAGACGCATAGGTTTCAGAAAGCCCGTTGTATAATCCTTTCCCATTGCTTTCCTTCTTCCTTGCCGCCCCCTTTTAAGCCCCTTTCTTCTTGTCTGTCTTTGTCTCTTATTCTCCCTCCCCCTCCCGCAGTCTGTCCATCAGAAATCTCATTATTGTTGGCTGTGTATACATCTCGGTGTCTCATTAGCAGGCTTCCAGAGCGGCAGAGGACACCATGTCTGAACTTCTGTACCAATTTGTCTGCCTCTGTCTCCCTCTCTGTCTGGGAACAGCGTTTCCCACAGTGCATTAGGCCCATCCTTCTGCAAACTGAATAAGTAAAGATGGCTGAGGCGCGGGGTGAGAAGTCAAACTGCAGAATCATGGGAAATGAAAAAGGCTCTCTTAAACATTATTGGGTGCAGCTTTGCAGATTGTCTATGTGTGTGTGTGTGTGTGTGTGTAAGTTTGGCTGTCTCTGCGGGGACAGAATAGCCCCAAAAATGTGGTAAAACCCTACTAAAAAATAACCTAGCCTTATATGGTGCTGGTCTTAGCTGGCTTAATATGTTCTAGCTTGAGTTCAACTGAAAAGCTGAAACATATTATATTGCAGCTGTAGTAAATGATGGCATGAGTACAACAGCTTCATAGAAAACTATATAGTAATTTATTCCTGTGAAAACTAACATTTTACCAGTCATTACATCATGCTCCTTAGAAATCATGTTAATTTTCTGATTTATAATTAATAAAAAAATAACTGACTCTAAACTTTTGAACATAAGTATTATATTATTTATAATTTAAGGTTGCTTGGATATCTTGGATATAACTTAGCACTTTAGTTTGACCTCTGTACATGAGTTTCAAAAAAGCAAACATAATTTACTTTAAAGTAATGTATTCTAAAATGAAGCTTTTTGCTCTTAGAATATCTGCCTGTGTCAATCTTGAGGTCTTGATGTTGGATCTAACACTGCTTTTCTCTCTTCTTAGGTGAACGAGATCTATCATGACCATTCTCTCGGGGCACGGATAAACGTGGTGCTAGTTCGGATTGTTTTGGTCGATGCCAGAAAAGTAAGAAGCATTAATCTTACATTATCTTAAATTAACATCATGCATCAGATATCAGATGACAAGTTAAAATCAGCATGAATTAAAAATTTTAATTTAAACTTTATTTGCTGTTTTATTACTTATTATTAAGTTTCTGGTCTTATTCTGTGTGATTATTGTTATGATTCATCATTGCTTCTTGTTTGCAATTTTACCAATTGCTCTTAATTTTATGAAGTACAAAAATATAAATTTTAATTATTATTATTATTATTTTTTTATTCAAACAGCCTTTATTTTGCTTAGTTTAATCCAGTCATATATCTCTAGTCATAGTACATGATCATTTTTATTAAATACGTCACAGACAAATATTTGTAAGTGATTTGTAGGTTAGTCCCACACATTTAAGTTTAGAATGTGAGCTTTATGTTTTTTTACTTGTATTCATTTTTTGTTCAATGGAAGATGAGTGATATGATTATAATACCTGTTTGGTGCTGCTAGTAGCACAGAAATTATACATCACTTCATAGTTGAGACTGTAGTTTTTTACTGTGCGTGAACACTGACGTAACCTAAAAAAAAAAAAATAAATCTCTTTATGCAAATACACAAATGATCCATTTCGCTGTGTGTAGACATTTAGCACTTTGCAGTTCTGTTTCATGACAGTTTGACATATTGCATCAATAGCAAACATGTATAAGATACACACTCCGTTCCTCCCTCTCTTCCACCCTCTGTCTCACACTCACACCTACATAAACACATAAACACACTGCTAGCTTAGCTTACATGCGCATCTTTTTCCCACCCCCTTCTGCTGGGTGCTCACCATGGCCTAGGGCCTGTTATTCCACCGGACTGAGCAAACGGGAACTAAAAGCATAGAGTTCCCATGGGAGTCTTTTCAAAGTCGCACGCCTTCACAGTTCAACACCAAAGCACACAGAGTGCTGATGTTATGCAATTGCCTTCCCAATACCCCCCCACCCAAATACACCAGCACCTTCCCTGTGGGACCAAGCAAAGGATTCTGGGAAGAAGAATCAAGAATGCAAGATAAACAATCGATGATGACCCTCCCTCATTCATAAACACATCTCCACAAAACGATGTTCTTCCTGTAACTGGAGATCAGGGAGAGGCTGATTTCAGATCAGGTAACCAGTCTCAAATGTGGTTAATCTGATAGTGACCACAGTTCTAGGTTCAGCTTTCATCTGGCACCGTTACTCACTAAGAAAATCTTTTTAATAGCTCACAATTGATGATAAATTTATAGTAATAAGTATGCATTACATATGCATTAGTTTTTAAGATTTTTCAGTTCATTCTTTTTGAAGATTACGTTTATGCCAGTAGGTGGTCACAAGCTACTGTCTTTATGAGCACATTTTGATTTAGTTTTAGTCATAGACTTATGACTGAAATGCCATTTAGTTTTAGTCATATTTTAGTCAACTAAAGGTCAATAGTCAATAGTCATAGTCAATAGGCTATGATACAGTTTGAATGTACGCCTCTAACCTTCAAACCACGCAGCAGATTCGTTCTGAATAATTTTTATTTCCATTTGTTTGAAGCAGTTATAAGATTTAGTTTATCAAAACCTCTCCTTTTTATGAGTCTACTCTGCTCTGATTGGTCAGGTGGCCCAGTCTGCTGTAATTGGTCTAATGAGAACAGAAATGATACGCCTATTGCAATAGTTGTGTATTCTGAATTCTTGAAAAATATAAACGTCTTTTATTAATCATGCTTGCGGTTTGTGATTTAGTAGAGCCAGCTAGTTCAAATAAACTGGGTAATGAGCCAATTGTGAAGAGTGGGCGGGGTCAAATTGTTTCCAGCTATCTAACATGGAGCATAGGCGGGAATTATGCAATTGTGTAACTCCATAATAGGCATTCAAATAACTAACCATTTGTTTAGACAGAAAACAAAAAAAACTCTTCTTTTGACTGAACAAATTTAATTAAGCTTTTCATTTAATCAGATCTTTCAACACTGTTTGTCTGAGCTACCAGACAGAGCAACATTGACTGAACCTGAGTTAGTGCCACTAGTAGCTCAGATATTAAACACTTCACCTTTAAATGAGAAAATCTAGACACAAACTTAAGTGAGGTTTGAAAGAACAATTTACCTCTGGGATAATATAATACCATCTGAATAATATAATGTCTGGAAAAATACCTCTTAATCAATAGTGAAGTTAACACCTACTCTATTTATTCAATCAGCATCTGGTTCAGGATAGGGGATCTTTTCTCCAGGAGTGCTATCTGGAGAAGTAACCCATGAGGAAGATATTTTTAAGCCACTTAAACATGACAATCCATCACCTTTCTATCTCTGTGACGGAGCTTACCATTACCACAAATGTCAGTTCACCCAGCGGGAGGAATAGCTCACAACACTATGGTGCCCTCAAATTTTGCTCTTCTTACTAAGATACTATACCACCTCCAGCCATTATGATAAATGGTGATTTTTCCTCTGTGACAGCTAGTGTGTGGGGTTACATGGTGATTATGTGCGGTTTCAGGTGAGATGGAGAGACAGAGGTCCACGGCAGGTCAGGCAGATGGCGTTTCCTGCGCTGATTTGTGGTGATTGTCCCTCTGGCCTCGTCTTTCCAGGATTAAGTTCTTAAAATGCAAACTGTCCCACATGAACTCATCAGGCGGTTGGCACACAGGCCTCTCTGTTTATCTGTCAGTTCTCTCTTCAATTCTGTCCCTGTGCTCATACAACCTTTGGCTTTCTTTCCATTCTGTTTTTTTTCTTCCGTCTGCTCCTGGTCATACTTCGTCTGCCTCTCGTTGTGGTCATATAATGCAGTAGCCATAGGGAGCACCGGGACATTACCAGTGGCTCAGTTGAAACCATATTTAGATAAAAAGTAAACATACAATGGTTTTAAAGTAAAAAAAAAAAAAAACATGCTGAAATCATATGGTAGGTTGGCCACGTCCCAGTGGAGTCTGGCATCAACTTAAACATAAACTTACTGTAGACACAAAATAAAAACAATTGATTTTGCATCCATGTTTTCATCTAACATTTATTTTTATTTCATTTCAGCTTTATTCAAATTAGTATTAGTTTTAGGTATTAGTTAAATATCATAACCTTGGTTTCCTTCCAAAAAAATCTGGATATTTAAAAAACATTCCGTTTCCATTCTTTGTGTTCAAATGAACAAAACTGCCACTGCCAGGTTTGACACAATATGTTTTCTTCTCCGAGTGAGTTATTCAGTCACATGACTTGAGGCAAAGTCACATGTCCTTTTGATTTTCCATTATAGTTCATGTGTCTTACTCAGTACCAAATTATCTACCTTCATATCGACACAATGGTCTTCCACCCAACTTTTTTATATAATGTACCCTACACTATTTTTAAAAATCTGTTTTTTTTAAACAAAATAATGAGCACACAGTAATCCTAGGATGTTTGTCCTACAAACCTATACAAGCACAATTCAAGAATGTGTCTGACTGAATATGCATATTCTTTTATAGTAAACACATTCTTACAGGATTATCATGACAGCAGTTACTAATACCCAAAGGGCTTTAATTGTAAATGTATATAGTTCATACAAACACATTATTTAATTGAAAAAAAAAAACAAACAAACACACACATACTGTACACACGTTGTTTTTTTTGGTTTATGCAGACTTTCCATAGGCTTAATGTTTTTTATACTGTACAAACCTTATTTTCTATCGCAACTACACCAACCCTACACCTAACCCTAATACCCCTTTAAACAAATTATTGTCCAGTACACACACACACAACCTGATTCATGGCTTCCAAAACTCAAACTCTGTATGGTTAAGGTGAGACATGTCCTGGAATGTTAAAACCATCATCCACATGGAGATACTTCCTATTAAATAGATGCACATTGGTGCAGTTGTTCCATTTTAGTAAACTCATTACACTTTATTTCAACCTCATTCAGAATGAAAACCTTTCCATGTTTTTTTCTTATTCACATTCACTCTAGATCACCCCCCTTTTTCAAAAGCACTGCCACAGATATACGTCTTTCTCCATCTGTATCTTTTTCTCTCCACCTCTCCCTCCCTCTTTTTCTCGCTCTTACACAAATGCCTGGTTGTTCCACACCCACTCCTCTCCCCTGCCGCCTCAGCCCCAATCAGCATGCAGCCTCGCCCGTCTTGCCAGCAGGTTGTCCATCATTCCCAATTACTGTGGCAACCGTTGCTGCCGGCAGCGGCACGCACTGATCAACCGAGTGACCCCACACACCTCCAACAAGGTTCCAACATCACAGGATCTTCCGCACATCTGTTCCGCTCTTCCCCTCACCTAGCGCCGAAAAGATAAAGAAACCCTGACATGACACACCCAGCATCAATCCACAGAGCGTGTGAGCATCCATGCATCTTCAGTGGATCACAGAGAAGATAAAGATGCCGAGACGTCCTTTTAATGAGCACGCTTTCACGTCTGTCATGTATTCTGTTAACAAGAACAAGAGGAAGTCTCTTGTGTACAGAATTCTGAGAAAACACCCTTCATGACATTATCAACAAACATCTCAGCGATGGAATGAAGATAAGTGAAGATAAATCATGTGTTTAGTAACTAGTTTACATTAGTCTGCTGTCTGCACGCAAACCTACGGCGTAAAAATCAGCAGTCACAAATAAATGAAGTGTAATGAGAAAATAAAGAGCTGGATGCACTTGTTCTGAGAGTGATGCCGAGTTAAGTTATTTCCCACCACCCTCTTTCTTCCCATGGTGCAACAGCTACGCATTGGAATGGTGAAGCCTCCCTCTACTGGTTGGTGAAGACATTGCAGCGTAGTTCTCAGAGTTCATGACCTTGATGCAAAGTAAAATGCTCAAGAGTGAGGCACAAGGAAAGAGAGGCAGTTTCAGGACACGCATCTGGAAAGGATCTCCTACTTCCATGGCTCTTGTGGCCACGTCATCAAAAACACAGCCACGCATTCCTGTCTGGATGTTTCTTTGCACACATTTATCTCCCTGCACAGATCATGAAAGAAAACTGGTGCAATGTTTACGTCTGTGTTAACAAGTGTGAATTGTAGCAATAATAACAGCGTCATGGCTGCCGTGGTTTATAATGTAAATTTTGTTTTCTGTTGTTGTTATTTTTTTTTTATTTAATGTCAACGTGTTCGATTTCACTATACAACTTACTGGATTGTTCAGTACATTCAACAGCAATAATGATACTAGATGATACTAGCAGATTGATTTACAATAGCTCTGAGCTTTTGAAGTTTGTGTTGATGTAATTGTTTAGGAGTCTGTGCTCTGATTAAAGGAACAGTCTAGGTTCAACATTTGTGATTTGACTACAGAAAAAAGTTTTGTATTCTCCCTTAGTGTTAAAACCAACAACAATTGTTCAGTGTTCAGTAATGTACTATTAATGGGTGTGTAATAAAGGGTAGATCGTATTAAATTTACCAGCTTTACTAGCATTAAATGGTTAAGATGTTTGATATAATAAAAAAACTAAATGTAAGTAAACAATACTACATTACCTCTCAGTTACTGTATTTTTACCTGTGGATATACACTGCCATTCAAAAGTTTGGTTTCAGTATTTTAAATAAATGAAGGCTTTTAAATTGATTGAAGAAAGTTACAACTAATAATGTAACAAAAGATATCTACTTAACATAAATGCTGTATGTGAATCCTAAAAAACAACATTGATAATGAGAAGAAATATTGATAGTTTTTGAAAGTTTGCTCAAAAATAGCTTTGACTTCACACATATAAATAATATTTTAACATAAATTAAAACTATTTTAAGTTGCAATCATTTACAATACTTTTGTAAATGGATTTTACTGTATTTTGCTGTAATTGGAGCATAAGAGAGGTAGTGTGCATGTTGCATTAGCCTGGCAGTAACAATCATCAGTACTTTCAAAAGTGAATCACCCCATGTCAGTTCGAACCCTTATGACATTCGTAACAAATAAAAAGCTTTGGAATTCTAGTTGCTTTTCCCCATTATTTCAAGCTTCAATAAATATCCAAAGCATCGTAAAAGTTGTCCATTCAATCCATGTGCTGTATCCCAGGCCTTCTAAAGTCAAAAGAGAAACCTTTTATAAAAGATTCTTTCAGGAATTGTTAAAATGTTAAATGGTAAACTATTCCTTTGTACTGAACCCATAACTTAATTTAGAATTTTTGTAATTGATTCATACCATGACCAGAAGCTAATAGCGAAAATCAAAATAGCTTTGAGTGTAACATCCTTCTCATGTGTGCTTTCAGTCCGCGAGCCTCATTGAGCTGGGTAATCCTTCTCAGAGTCTGGAGAATGTGTGTCGATGGGCTTTCGAACAGCAAAGGAAGGACACTAACGATAAAGAATACCATGATCATGCCATCTTTCTCACTCGTCAAGAGTTTGGACCCACAGGGATGCAGGGTAAAATCAACACACATGCACACACAGCATCATCAACATCCAGAGATTGAACCATGCTGCTAACAAGAGCAGATGATCTTTAAAAACGTGAACAAGTTGTATCTGTAAAGACATGCCACAATGATCTTGAAATGACCTTGACTTCTTTTGATCAGTGGAAACTAAGAGTTAAAAATAACATGTGATGAAAATGTGTGGAGGACAAACTCAGTCAGGTGTCTTATGTGTTGCTAGGTTACGCTCCTGTCACAGGCATGTGTCATCCTGTACGGAGCTGCACTCTCAACCATGAGGACGGTTTCTCGTCTGCTTTTGTTGTGGCGCATGAAACCGGCCATGTGTGAGTATTTGCTACACAGTATGTCAAAAGATTCCACATATATTTTCAATTATACAGCAGTATGTTCTGGTTCTCAAATTATTCTCCTTAAATTTGATTTGTTGAGCATTATTCACAAAGCTCACTTTCCACTGTATCACTAATAAGTGTATTAGTGATGGGGATTTTACAGTGTGATCTTTCTGAATGTTACATTATCAGTAGGTGGCAATAAGTGATTGTCTTGTTATGAAAAAAAAAACGGTAAATCGTTCCGAATTGTCCGCAGCCAGTTTACTCAACTTTGAGTCATTTTCTAAATACATTTATTAAAAAAAAAAAAAAAACTATTGCAGGAACAGAACAAGTGATTGCCTGCCTTTATGACTGAATCTCTGAATTATTCACACAACTAATTTGTTCAAAGCTCTCAAATTCTCATAAATCCAAAGTCTAAAAATACTAATATAAGGAGCAAACTGTTCTCAAAATAGTAAATTGTATGCATGCGTTATAGGTTGGGAATGGAGCATGATGGTCAGGGGAATCGTTGCGGAGATGAGGTGCAGATGGGGAGCATCATGGCCCCACTGGTGCAGGCGGCTTTCCACCGTTTCCACTGGTCCCGCTGCAGTCAACAGGAATTGGGCCGCTACCTGCAGTGAGTGTTAGACATACATACACAGACAATCTTGACTAGTACGGCTGCGAATTATATACCATCTCATTTTGCCTCTGAAGGTCGTATGATTGTCTCCGTGACGACCCGTTCGAGCACAAATGGGAGGAGCTTCCACACCTGCCCGGGCTGCATTACTCCATGCATGAACAGTGTCGCTTTGACTTCGGGGCCGGATACATGATGTGCACAGCGGTGAGTCTTGAATTCACTGCTGCACAGGCTTTTTCATTCAAGTAATGCATTATTATTACAAGATTGTAAAATCACTACGAGCATGTATAATTATACAAGCATTCTTTCTTGACAATCATCAGCTTGCCATAACAATCACCATTTGTGGTCATTGGGTTTACCGTAGATTGCGTGACCCAGTATGATGTGTGTTATACATGCCAATAATGCATTATGAATGGAACACAGTATTTTGTGTTAAGTGACTGAGTTTTGATATCTGAAACATGCCAAAGGGAAAAGGCTTAATGGAACAGAATAGTGCACCAAAAATGTTCAGTCTGTCACTATTTTTCTCGTGTGCTCATGTTGGTTCAAAACCGTATAACTTTCTTTCCTCTGTGGAGCACAAAAGAATGAGCTTTCAGGGTTTGTAAAGGACACAAAAGTACCATTAAAGTATCATAAAAGTAGTCACTTTGACTCATGCACTTTATTCCAAGTCTTCTAGATTAATGTAAGTTATACATTTAAGTAGACTAAAATTTAAGTTACCATTCACTGCTCCAGCTCTTGGCAAGCAGCTCAGACAAGCAGCATAAATTCATTAACAAATTCTTCTTTTGAGTGAGATCTTAACAAATATAAATATATTCTTTGTATCTTGTATTTTTTCTTTAACTTTCTGAAATACGGGCTAACATGAGCTCCTTGAATGATGAAACCATTTTCATTTTTGGGTAAACTAATCTTTTATTGAACAAGAGAAGAACTCAGGGCAGGGTTCATAAAACTATCTAAGAAAATTCTAAAAAAAAAAAAAATAAATTTAATTTAAATTATTTTTAGCTTATAAAAAAAGTTAAGAATATTGTATTCTAAGAACGTCAACCTATTTTTTAAGACTGTTCTTAAGACAAACCTTCAAGAATTTTCTTGTAGAAAATCATCATAAATTACCTCCTAATGTTAGGATAGTCTCAGACTTATCTTAAATCCCAAATAGTTAGAATAGTTAGAATTTGAAATTATTTTGATATTTTTAGGCATTACAACAACACTAGCTACATAATTTACATACTATTAATAAGATTAGTAGGACTATTAATAAGAATAGCAAGAATAGATACAAGACTAGTTGAAGAAGGCAATCCTTGAAGTGAATCTTCAGCCAAGTATTCATTCAGATAAACACTGTCATTTTCTTCATAAAAAAGAGATGTTTTTAAGAATATACAGTATTTGCAAACTTCTAAAGAATTTCAGGTATTCGATAACAATTTATTTTATGTTACAATAAAAAAAAGCTTAGTTACATGTAAGTAAACCTAAGACCCTAATCTTAATCTCAAACCTAAACTACTTGTTAAAATAATATTACTCAGTACTTAAGAATAGCTTAAAATAAATTGTAACCAAGTATTCCTACAAAATCTCTTTTTTATGAATCCTGCCCCAGGTTTTAAACTACTCCACAGCACATCTGCTAGTTTTATTTTATATAGATGTTGATATAAAATAAATTCTAGGTTGTCAATTGAATAAAATATTTGTTGAACACCAAATTTCAAAATGATTTCACTCGTCTGTAAGAGAGAAAATCCGTAGCTATAATTAAACTGTTTGCAATTCACTGTTGAGAATAAAATTGATCACATAATCAAATCCAGATGTCATGAGTTTGATATCCCTTGATAAACTGGATAAAAATGATTTCAAGAATCATTTCTGCTCACAAAATGAGATTCCAGCTGAACAGCACTCCTTGGACTGTACTTCACTGTCTTGTTAAACCATTCCCTTAGCTGCAAAAGGTGGGGCCATCAGGAGCCCAGGTAAGGTGCTCTCCTCAGTCGCAACGTGGCCTCTTTCGTTTGAACTTGGTTCAATTGAGATGGTCTTATTGTTATTCATTACATGTTATTGGTTGGTGTTCAGCTCATTGTCATTTTGCAGACACATACACAGCAGGATATTAAACCCACAGTTGTTTCTGAATTACTTCAGTTGGCATTCACAAGTGCACAAGTTCAGTACAAATAAGATTTTAAATAATTTTGGCTCATACTTCAGTTTTCAGTTTCTAAAAAATAAATGTAAAAAATGTGTGTGTAGCAATGTACATAAATACAGTAGTCCCAATGCTTAACAGTTGATTTAAACAACTTTGCAGCTTAAGTAACACATTTTAGTATAGAAGAATTTATACAAGTTCTTTAGTAAGAATGTGAGTGGTACAGTACATCTCGGCTTCTAAACCCTGTGGATTGCTTTGCCACTAGCGTAAACTCTGTTTTTCAATATGAAGGATAGAATTATTCTCTGGAGTAATTGAAAGCATGCCACAGCTTTTCTCAATACTGTAGATCTCAAACCTCTTTTGAACATTCTTGTAATGTCAAGTTAACCAGGTCAGTGCAGCCTGGTGACTTTTCAGAGTTTTCTACAATCATTAGAGAAAAAAAATATCAATACATTGCTGACTTGAGCAAGTTTAACTTTACAGTTAAAAATCTCTACAGGTGCTAAATAATCATCTAGCTTTTGGCCTAGCAATTTTTTTTCACTATTTAGCTTGGCAAACTCCAAACAATATTCAAACTGAGACAACAGTAGCAGCCAGCTGGCTACTGCTGAAAACTGTGAGCCATTATTTTGCACTTGGTGTCTTGACGTGTTTAAAATGCTTGTTGGGTTTAGGATCCTGCTAAATGTAGTGTCATCATTAGTACCACAGCCAGAGATTCTAGTGTCCTCTACTACGCCTCTCAGAGGAAGGAAAACAAAGAGATTTTGCTCAACGTTTGACCTTAATCAAGGCCATATCCCATCACTGCCTAGCATTCTGTTGTATAACTGTGCTGTTGGCCACAGGCTGTATCATAACTAAAAGGGTTTTTGTCATTGCTTTGATTTGCTTGCATGAGATCGCTTTGTTACATAAATGTAACCTGCCCATGAATGAAAATATATCATACCGTTTCATCGCGCCTGAACAACTTATAATATTATATTTATTTATTTATTATATTATAGTACGATTCTATTAATGATTTATATTATATGAATGATTTTTCAATTATTAGAATTGAATCAATTTGTCTTTATAATAAACAGTTTACTATATTTACCTCATCAGATGTCCTTCAGTTTGATCCTACCCTGACCAGCTGTGTCTTATCGTCAAATTTCTCTGATTTTTCTTTTCTCTGCACCTCTGTTTCTCAGTATCGCCCCTTTGACCCCTGTAAGCAGCTTTGGTGTGCTCACCCAGACAACCCCTTCTTCTGCAAGACCAAAAAAGGTCCACCAATTGATGGCACTAAATGTGGTGATGGGAAGGTACCACTCAGCCTTTCATGCAGATCCATCCTGAGACTCACTTGCTTCCTCTGCGTTTATGTGCTGCTCTCTTCCTCTCTCAGCACTGTTTTAAAGGCCACTGTATGCAGTTGACTCCAGACATCATAAAGCAGGATGGACACTGGGGGATGTGGAGTGAGTTTGGCGCCTGCTCTCACCCCTGTGGAAGGGGACTGCAGTTTCGCACACGAGCTTGTGACAATCCGCGGTGTGAATCTTATCTATCTATCTGTCTATTTGTTGATCTGTCTTATTTTTTTATATATATCTTTTTTTTCTTCTGTTAACCTCCTTCAGTCCGGCTAACGGTGGACGTATTTGCTCTGGCCTAAGCTATCAGTTCCAGATTTGTAATACAAATGAGTGTGAGGACCCATACCACGACTACAGAGCTGAGCAATGTAGCATGATGGACAACAAGTTTGAGTACCAGAATACTTGGCACCACTGGCTGCCTTATGAACACCCCGACCGTAAGTAATTCAATCGACCACTCTAAACTGAAAACAGCTCTTTACCTTAAAAACAAGTGGTCGATTTTATTTTTTTTTTTTAATAATGTAAATAATTTTTACATGAAATCTTAAAGGTTTTTTTATTTGTAAAACTTTTTAAATGAATACAATGTACAGTTAGATTTTTTAATATATATTTTAAAATTTTGTCCTGCACAAGCTCAGTTTCTCAGCCAGGCCTTTAACCGGACTGATGTAATCCATCTCTCCGCACAGATGTTCTCACTTACACAGTGGGTACACATAAAAATGTGATTTCATTCAAACTCCCCTCTTTTTTCCACATGTACTTCCATGCTATTCGTGACATCACTTAGAACATGAAATACCTCCAAAGTCTTTAGTGCTGTGGATGTCTGCCTTACAATGAACACAAGCACATCCAAAATAATTCTTATATAAAGAGACTTTTTGAGCTTTTTTTTGTTTGTTTTCTGTCATGTCAATTATGACTGAACCGCAGAATAATTCAGAAAATAATATTTGTGGTTCATAAAATGAGCCTGGATACCTTTGATCAAATGAGATAATTTTTACATGATGGTTTTCTTTTTGCATTTTACTCTTCTGAGAAGTACTCTGTTGGTCATGATTTGATTTGTGTGGGTTTGCATTTTTTGGTCTAGAATGAAGTACTTATTTTACTTGTACTTTTTTTGCACTGAGTGAAACTAAATGCTTATAAATAACTGGGACATTCAACAGGCATCACATTGTTCGTGCATACATTTTGGTCTTAATGAAAAATCGAGCTGGAAAAAATAGAGAATGTACTTCTGGAACAGAAGTGTCCAGCTAGGATGCTGTTTGGGATGATCTAATTTACAATGCTTTTATAGACCATGTAAAGACTATCAAGAGACCTTTTTTTTGTGTAAACCATGGAATTATATTATCTAACCTTATCCTTTTAAAGGTATATGATTAACATTTATTTTTAGAATGAGAATTTGTACATTTTTCTTACAAATCAAGTTAATCTAAATCCTTGTAAAAATGCATTTGATCTCGATCCATCACGCAAGGAACTCTCGTTTTTTTAACAGCCAAGCAACGCTGCAAACTGTACTGTCAATCCAAAGAAACACGAGCTGTAGTCAACATGCAGACGCTGGTAGAACCTGGAACGCGCTGTTCCTACAAAGATCCCCACAGTGTTTGTGTGGCCGGAGACTGTGAGGTGAATAGCTGTGTGTACCCTTTGTAAATGTTTGTGTTTAGTGGCCTGTTGCTCACAATGTCTCTCTCTCTTCAGAAAGTGGGCTGTAATAATGTGGTAGGATCAGCTCTACAGGAAGATAAGTGTGGCGTCTGCGGGGGAGACGGAACCAAGTGCAAAACTCACAAGATTTACTTCACCTATTCAAAAAGAAAAGGTATATCTCTGCAGCACACATGTAGGCTCTGTTCCAAAACCTAGCAAAGGCAGCATTTTTAAGGCACCACAGGCCAAGGCCAGACACAATAGCTTCTCCAAACATAGGCGGAATTATAATGCCTCATAAGATACCTTCTTTTAGCCAAATTATTTGCAAAGGAAATCCCGTAACACTGCAACTTGCAAGGTCAGAACTGAGTAATTCTGATCAGTAGTTTGATACTGGTGGATGCTTTTGAAATACTAATATAAGTATTAAAATCATGTGATCATGTGATCTTTGTGTCATATCTGTTTCAGTGTTTACATAAAAAAAAAAGCATAACAAAGCAAGATTTGTAGTTACTAGTCTAATACTGGCCTGATTATTCAATATCTCCATACAACAAAAAGCAAAACAAGCCTTGCAAATTAATAAAATAAGGCATATAGATAGTTCATGTTTAATATTTTTTAGAAAAGCTTTGCTTCTTTAATCACTTTTTTGTTTATTAAAGTATTGAAGTAAAAAAAATGATTTGGAAATGTTTTGGTTTAGGTGTCATTAAAATGCTTGAAGTTCCCAGAGGTGCGAGACATCTCTTCATCCAGGAACTTAATGGGACAACTCATATTTTAGGTAAAACTTAATAATTTCCTGTGGTCTTTCTACATGAAGCACATTGCCTTTTTGACTGCAGCTCTCTCGCTCCCTAATTTTTTTCCCAAATAGCTGTCAGGAATAAAGCAATGGGTGATTTCTTTCTCAATGCACATGGAGACTACCCAGAGACACGCTCAGTCATTGAAAAAGGTCTGGAATGGGAGTATGAAAATAAAAACAACAAGGACACTATTCAAACCAGTGGACCCTTGAAAAACGATGTGGTTCTCATGGTAATCTCTTATAGGAATTCACACACACATATGGGTTTTTGTGATTTATGGGGACTCTTCATAGGCGTAATGGTTTTTATACTGTACAAACTGTACTGTATGTGCTTTTGCCCTACACTGACCCTAAACCTACCCATCACAGGAAACTGTGCGTTTTTAGATTTTCAAAAAAACTCCATTTAGTATGTTTTTTAAGCCTTTTGAATTACAGTGACACCGAAAATGTCCTCATAAATCACCTTCATATCATATACCCATGTCATTATACAAATTTGTTTCCTCATAAACCACATAAACATGCACACACACACACTCACATATCAGTGGATACACAACTTACCTTAATTGATTGTCTTTAATTGTATAAATGTTTATTAGATCCGAATGCATGGATCGGCCAAGGTGAATGTGTCAATCAAATACATCACTGATAATGACAGACTGAGTGATGGTGCCAATGAGAATAACATGGTCCCTGATAATGCTGTGCCATATTCCTGGGTGGTGAAGAAATGGACACCCTGTTCCAAGACCTGCGGAGAAGGTAGTTCTCTGTAACCACAATAATTTTTTTGAAAGTAGTTTAAGAGACAAATTTCTGTTACGACTGATCATTTGTTCCGTCCTGCCTTAAATCATTACTCTGGAACTCTGACAACCTTATTTTTGATTATTATATCGATTGGTATTTTTCTATTCATGTTCATGAGTATTTCGTTCACAACCTTCTTATGAATAGGTACTGAGAAGACACGTTATGGCTGCCGTAAGAATGCAGAGATGAGGATGGTCCATCGCAGATTTTGTGAGAAAATCAAGATGCCTCCGCCGGAGGAGAGAGACTGTTACTTGAAAGAGTGTGCCCAGCCCATGTGAGTGTGTGTGCCAAAATAAATTATTATTATTTTAAATTCACATTTATTTACATTTTTGGGGGCAAGATACACCTCGTGATTCTTTATTATCTTAAACATTATATCTCAAACATTTACACAATTACATTTAATATTGTCTTTTGTTAATTAATTAAACATAATGTAGTTTATGTAGCTTATTAATACACATTAATACATAAAAAAGTGATGCAAAAAAATTCAGTAGCACCACATTATATGGCCTGGTTTCTGCAACTGTAGTCTATCTCCAGTAGATGTCACTGTTGTACCTTGCATCACACATAACGCAAGCTTAAACTTTGTGTTGGTTTCTGTGTGTTTAGCTGGGTGTCTGGAGACTGGGGTGAATGCAGTAAGTCTTGTGGGAAGACGGGAACTCAGACACGTTCAGTACGCTGCGTCCAACCTCTGGATGACGGCACGTTTAAATCCATCCGCAGCCGCTACTGCAGCGATGATCGCCCTGAATCCCGCAAAGACTGCAATCGCAACCTGTGCCCTGCTGAGTGGAGGCTGGGCCCCTGGTCACAGGTAGACATCTGACATGCTATTTCCATTAGCACAGGTCTGAGCACAGGATTAGTTTAATTGTCTTTAACATTAAAAAGTAATGAAAATGTGTCTGATTGTGTGTACTGCTGTAGTGCTCAGTGACATGTGGCAATGGTACGCAGGAGAGGCAGGTGCTTTGTCATACCCGTGACAACACCATTGGACTCTGCCTGGACTCCAAACCTGCTGCAGTGAGACCCTGCAGAATGGATCCCTGCCCAAGTGCGTATTTGATTATGTGTTCCCAATTTCAGTAAATTTCATTGAGGCTAAAATAACAACCTGAAATGTCTAACAGATCAGTACATTCAAAAGTCAACATGAAGTGCTGTTCATAGCCTTTTTTTAATTGACACATTTTTGAAGGTAGCAAGATATTAAAGTAGAAAAAAATATGGGACAGGACTTCAGAGCCTTTGAGTATCAACTGAACCGTTAAAAGTGGCCGTGACACACCAAAATGGAGTCAGATACTAGTTTGTGGGAAAGATAAGGGTGTATCTAACTGGTTACATTTTCCAATAAGAAAGTGAAAATAATTAACAGAAATTACCAATGAACAATATTTTACACCATATATACATTTTTGTTAAGATTGGGTAATATTTCTGAAAATCTCTTACTGCATTCAATTGATCAAAAATACAGTAAAACAGTAACATTGCAATATTTTAGGCTATTACAATATATTTATATATATATATATATATTTAAATATATATTTAAGAAGTGTAATTTATTCCTGTGATGCAATGCTGGATTTTCAACAGCCATTACTTCAGTCTCAAGTGTCTCATGATTCTTCAGAAATCATTGTAATATGCTGATTCGGTGCTTGTGAAACATTTATTTTTTCAAGGGTTGTTAACAACAGCTGTGCTGCTTTAATATTTTTTTCAGTAGGCTATTTAATAGCATCATAAATGTCTTTACTTCAATTGAATGCACTTTTCTGAATAAAGGTGTTCAATTCTTTAAAAAACACCCTTACCCTGACCCATCAATGAAACCGAACTTTCTAACATTAACTAGATTAATGAATAATAAATAAATCAGAAGTCATGATATCGATTTTCATTTCATGTTGATGAAGCCAAGTATCCATATATGAAGTATGGTAAATTGGCATTATTTGAATGTACACATCTGTCCAGCATGCTTATTAATGAAAATAGTATTATCTGTACTAGTTCTTTGCAGAAATAACAGACTAATTTTAACAAGAATGAACACACTAATATAGCTATTAAAGAGTAATATAGAGATACACTAATATAAAGATTTTTTTTCTTTCTCACGCATTCTCTGTCTCCCTGGCTTTCACCTTCACAATCCCTCTCTCACATGCGACAGACTTCAACAAGCACGGAAACTTCCTGATACAGTGGTTGTCGCGTCACGACCCCAAATACCCCGTGCAGAGGATGTCAAGTAAAGCGTCTCTCTCCAGTCACGTCGTGGCACTGCGCTGTCTCACCTCTCTCAGCTGGACCTTCCCTCTGTCTATCTGCCTGGCTTTACAAGGCAAACTCCCCTGACTGCCTCCCTCTTCCGAGGCTTGCACGCTTCTTTTTCCTGGGTGGTGGTCCTCTTTTATGGGGCGTTTCCGATAGGGGGAGGTTTCTCTGTTTCTCTCTCTCTCTGTCTCTCGCTCTATCTCTCTCTCTCCTTTGTGGAGCTCTGTGTTGTGAACGCTGGCCAGTAAGAAATTGTTGACAAAACAAAACATGTAAAAAAAAAAAAAAAAAAAAATGGGGAATGTTCGTTAAAGGAGGCTTTGTGATTGGACGGGCAGCTTGCGGAGCTAATGATTGCGCTGAGGTTTCCGCAGGGGCGACGCGTTTGTTTGAATCACTGCCCTCTGCAAGCTGTTTCCATATGGCTCACGCTCTCAAGGCAGACGCCGTTTTACAGAGGCGCCGCCTGAGCTGCAGGTGTGAAGGAGAAAAAATAAACATGAAAAGTGGCTAAAAGATTAAAAAAGACAAAAAAAAAAAAATTACAAAAAAAAACTAAAGCTTTATTGTGAATGTGAACTTGTCACAATGAGGAAATCTTTGCTAAGTGCTCATTCCACATCCTAGTTCATTCTGGAAAACTGATGGGACAAAAACAAACACTCAAACTAACAAGTTAAGATGTTAACATGGGACGTACTGTTGAACCGCCATCGTACGTGTTGGTGGCCGATGGTGAACATGAGGTGGAACTTGCTAAACAGGGTCGCTTTACTACACACGTTCGAATGCCATAACCACCTCATCCTCCATCCTCTCTTTGACTGTTAACAAATTCAATAAATGCAGCTTATTTGTGCTTGCAGACTTTAAACAAACATATAAATATATTTGTATTTATATATAAATATAAATCTATATGGGTACCAATAATATGAAATATTAATAATTTGTTTTACCATGAATAAGCTGTAGCTTATTAGCCTAACATTTTGACTGCTATTGATCGCTTTAATTCTTGACTGTTACGTGTATTTTTTTATTGATTTTACATAAATACAGAACTATTGCTATTTAATAACAGAAGTTAAGTGTTTTGGGGGAAGGGGAAGATCTATATTATGCAGGACTCGCTCAGCCAGTTGCCTCTCCATTTTTATTTTTTTCAAGAGAAGTTATTTCATTTTATCGGATTCATCCTGAACGAGAGAGATTCATGCACATTAAATATCTCCACGTGGTGATGAGTGACATGCGTTTTCGTCATGCCTTCGTATGCGCGAGGGTTTCCGACACGCGTGTGCGTGCGTGTACGTCTGCCAGCATGCGTTTTTAATGACAGTTACCAGTGGCCATACAAAAGACGACACATAAATATACCTCATGAACTTTCATTCACATCCGAGCGCACTCTTTTTGGGATGGGGGGGGCGGGGGTAGCCTACATAGAGCGTAAGAACAATGCCTTACACTACGTTTGAATGTATCGGCATTTATCTGTGAAAGTGATGGCTTAGCGCACAGAAACCAGAGGCAGCTTCAAACAAAACCTGAAATAGAACCAACCGATCAACCAATCATCACGCATCCGAAAACAGTGGCTAACTCATTGGATATGGAGAACGTTTTAGTGGAAACCTACACTCGGCATCTCTTTATCACTTCAGACGTGTCATTGTATCGTGAAACACATTTCTGTTGTGACTATGTAGCGAGCTATCCGAATTTTCATGCTCAAAGCCGTGGAGAAAACACTAGGAAAAGCCAGACATTGCAGTGAGATACTGTAAATAAACATTGGTGTTTACTGTATTTAATAACATTTATGACTGTTATCTCCTTACTTATAAGAAAAAAATGCTAATATTATATACTATGAGTAACTGTCATGTTACTTCACTGGCCTAACTGCGTCTTGGCTGGCTGTTGTGGGGGAAATGTCTGGGGAACATTCAGATGGACTTACGTGCACTGCGTCTATATGCACTTTGATTTATCAGGGAAACTTTATTAATGTTTTGTAAATGTTTAATATATGACACTTGTATGTGCCATGCCAGTTTTTACATCATCATGGAAATCCTGTATTTTATTTAACCAGTGTCCTATTTATTTATTTACCTGTTCATCTGAATTACCAATGGATTAATTGTTCTCAAAGTAATGAAGTGTTTAACCAAAGTTACTGTGAACTTGTACCTTTCAATACAGTTATTTATTTTTCTGAAGAAGACAACTCTATCTGTATGTTTAAATGGGAGTGGGGGTGCATTTCATTGTTTCAGTTTCTGTCATGATCAACTGCAAAAGTAGGAATAAAAAAAGTGTTATAAAAATGGAAAAAATATATATAATTGCCTTTTCCTGCCTATGTTGTCGCTCTGCTTTCTATCTGTTTCTCTTTCACCTGGAATTGTTGGTTTTGCAGTTGTTGTTTTTTTTTCTTATTTCAGTTGTGCTACAAATATAAAGCTTACCATAGTGAATCTGGGTAAATACACCTATATTTGCCATATATTCACAGAAAATTGGGTTTTTGTAGTGTAATGAACAATTTGTTTTAAATTCACATTTCTGCTATTATTAAACTTTTCTTTTTTTTTAGTATATATCTGCATCATATTGATATATGCCGATACATACCCTGCTCACAACTGTGAGCCACTGAAAATCCCTTTGATGGTCACCAATTTTTGGAGGATCTTACAAAATGTTTTAGCTAATGATTATATAAATATAATCCATATTCATTTATTACTATTAAAAGTAAACTGCATGTTAACCAATTCATCCTAACACATTTAGTCCTCTAGTATGCATGTACATGCATGTCTTTACAGACTTGGTTCAGTTCATAACTTCCTTTGCTTCAACTAATGCTTCACTTCACAGTAGTTATTATATTTATTTTTCCATTTCTGCTTTTTTCTTAATCAAACTTGTGAAAAGCACGAACAATTTAGAAGACTTGTTTCTGCTGTGCATATCATCATCATAGTTTGTAAAAAGTAATGTGATCATTACCTTTTTCTGACATTTAAACTTAGTTTTGATCATGTAAAAAATGTATTTAGCTTGTTGCAGTGACGTTAAATCATATATTTGTTTTCAATGTACATACATATCATGCCTTACCAGGTCACTCTCTTGTTTTGCAGAACGTTGTCATGGTGACCGTTCTGCATTCTGTCGCATGGATGTGCTGCGGCAGTATTGCTCTCTGCCAGGCTTCCAGCGCATGTGCTGCAAGTCCTGCAAGGTTGGCAATATCACAGTGACCACTGTGACTACAAGTAAGCCACCAGCCAAATCGAAAATCACAACCAAAGGACGATCCACCACAACCAATAGTCCCAGAAGCCAGTCCTCGACTGCTTGGACCTCCACAGCAGCCTTTTTCCCGACCACAGAAGCGAAACTTGCCACATCTGTGAGCACACCTTGGTTATATACCATTTTAGCAACGTCTGCTGATACTCTGGGTTATTCAACAACACCCTTTTATCCATATGCTACAACTCCTAAGCACGCTACTCCAGAACAGAGCACATCCTTTGCCATTACTACACCAAGTAGGATCACATCTGCATCTGGAAATGACATAGTGAATGTGACTGAATTACCTGTTAGTACTGTTTCTGCAGCAACAAGCATCACATTTGCCCCTACAGAGGATGAGACAAACAGCACCGGATTACCTGTTACCACAGTTCCACCAGTCATTTTTAGTGATCTAAATTATGGCACTATCATTCCCAGCAACACTGTCCAGTTTATAGAGTTTGATGATAGTAGTGGTGTACCAGATGGGTCAACAACAGTAAGTGGTGTGAATGAAATTGAATTGACAACCTCAGTTAATATGGATGTCAGCATCCCAGTGACATCTATAGTAGAGGTGCTAACAACCACTGAAGAACCTGCTCTCCTGCTACCAACCTTTGTATCTACTACTTTCAGTACACCTCCTTCCAGTACAACATCTTCTGGCACAGAGAAGACGAGCGGACGGCCAAATAAAGTGGATGAAGTGAGTGAGAGCAACGCTATTGGTATACCGTATCGAATAATCCCATTGGACAATGAGTTAACTGCAAATAACATCGTCCCCAGGAGAGGACGTGTGTTTTTGCGTGAGAAAACACGGAATAGGCGCATCCAGGAATTGCTTGAGGAGAAGCGAAACTTTTTGAGGCGGATGAAAAGAGCACAGGGGATTTGAACCCTGTTCAGTTTCTCTTATAGAGATACAGCTGCCAAATGCAACTTTTGAATCTAGACTTTTGGTGCTTGGGTCAAGAACTGGAAAATTACCAAAATATTATAGTGAACTGATGCTTTACCCTCTTTTAATGACATGGCAAACTGATCTTTGTGGAACAAAACCACTAGCAAGTGTTTGCACAGTTGCTTTGAATTTCAAAAACGTGCCTTTAGGAGGTTTCAATGAAGGATCATCAAATTCAAAGCGATGTATTCTTTTTAAGATTTTTTACATTTAGTTTCTGTCATCATTTATTTACCCTCATGTCTTTCCAAACCTGTATGAGTTTCTTTCTGCTAAGGAACAAAAACTGAGATTTGCCCCCCTTTTTTTATTACGTCAGAGAATGGTAGTGAGTAGCATTGAGCTCCAAAGATGACAATAAAGCATCATGCAAATCATCTTTCAAAGTCTTCTGAAGCCATGTAGTATTCTGCCAAAAACAAGACCATGTCATAAATAAGTCATAAATCTTTAATATCATTCACATTACAAGAAATTCAAACACGGTTTATTATGTTTTTTAATATACTTTTATGGTTTTGTTTTGGACGCTTGAATGCTTCTTGTCCCCATCCCCTATCATAGAGAGTTAGGCAAATTATAATTTGCACAAATCTATGCTTCTGAACAAGTTTTTCTCCAGATATGCTCAATGACAGAAACAGGCAACAGGCACATACCGTATTATGGGCAAATTAGCACAAAAAAAAAAAAAGAAAAAGAAAAATCTGCTGGCACTAGTCCGAAATGTACATGTTCCTTACAGTGTTTTAGCTGCTGATTTTATCCTAAAATTTGTAAAGAATCAAATATGTGGAACCTGTGATGGTGGTGTGAATATAGTAAAAAACAAAAGCCCAGAGAAGTGAATCAGAGTGTGAACATAGGCAGACAAGACATGCAGTTAAGACATTGATATTCTGATTTGATTGATATGTACCTACAGTATATCACATTCACACTAACGAACCATTTGATAAGAACAATTCAGGGATGCACCGTATTACTATTCTTGTTTCTTTTCACCAGTATGCAAGCTTGTGCTGAAACTATCATATCAGGTCAAGATGATATATTTTTATTTGTGAGATTTGTACTTGTTATAATAATACTTTACATGCCTATCCAAAGATGTCAAAGACTCCATCATTATGTAAAAAGCAGAAGAAAATGTCAAAAACAAATAAATTGTATATTTAGCAAAAAAAAAAAAGTTTTACATTTCTCTTATCCATTTATCGATTTTAGATTTGGATTATTTCAGTATTGAAATGTTAAAGTTATAAATGAAACTTGCATGGTGAATAATTCTGCTCTTAGGACAAACTTTTACAACTGTTTAAGTAAATTACACATACAAATTCTTTAAACAAAGACTTTGAAAAAAATGCTTGAACTCTTCTTATTATTTTACAACTTGGCCAGAAGGATTCTCAGAGGAAGAACTGGGCCAATTAGAACAGAAGGAATTAGAGCTGTACCTCTGCTGGAGCTCCTCACCTCACTTCATCCTCTTCATTAGCCTTTATCCTCACTGCAGGTGAAAGTGTGCATGGACCAGTCACCGTAAATTTCACATCCTTTCCTTACAGACGCAGCAGCTAATAACAGAGGAACAGGGCCCCTATAAAAGAAGAATCACAAATAAAATCTCTTTAATAACATTTCATTTTTTTCCCCTGAAGTCTACTGAGAAAAATACAGCATTAACATCACCAGTGTTTCTCAGAAGAACTCAAAACTTTGCCAGAGTAAATCTACCAAGATCTAAAAGAAAAATCGTATATTTCAGTATAAATATTTCTCATTTAATTCTAAGACGTCATTGGTGTACCCGTACTTGAGTATAGTTGACTGTGAACGACTTTTGCAGATAAAGTGAAGTAAATATACGCATCCACGGTACAATTAATCTAAACTAATATTTGACAGTAGAGACAAGAAAATATTTGCAGCCAACTGTGAAAGTTAGGATTAACGTTAGTCAATACAGCTCTTCGTTCATTTCGAGTCTGTCGGAAATGCAGCAGCTTAATTGCAAGATTACAGCATGACGTGGAAGTTTAAGGACTGGAAAAGAAGGAAACATTAGCCAAGTTTCCATCCAAGGCATTTTTTGCGAAAAATATTTAGCGCTTCAAATATTTTAGCGAGATAGCTGATGGAAATGCTAATTATCGATAGAATTTTGTAAATGTCTGCTAAATGAATAAATGTAAATGTAAATGTCGACACAGTATTTTTCCGTTTAACTTTAAGGAACTAATGAATTCTATATCGATGTTTGGAACTGTTTGGAAACCCCTTTTGTCGAGAAAAAGGGCTTTAACGCAAATAAATGTAGTGTCACATGACAGAATTAGTCTATCGGCAGCTTCCATGTTCGTGGTTTTGCTCGTATCAAAGTACCTTAGCCTCCTTCAGAAGCCCATTTAATCATATTGTCGCCACCAGGCAAAGACAACTCGACAAGGGAACTGAGTGCAAACCCCGAAGGGTGGATTTATTATGAAAACAGTGAAACAAACGGTGATATTAACAGTGTTGAGTGGCTGAAGGTGGTGCTGTGGTGCTCTTCCTGTGTTTCCCAGTGTCCAAGTGATCCGTTCGGCTGTGCTTCCAGGTGAGTGGGCCAAACGATCATGGGGAGAAAAAAAATGTATCTAAAATAAAATTTAATCAGGAAAACAACAACAACTGCACCTGCTTTTGAATAGCCATGAAACTGGAGTATCTAAATAATCTCTAACAAAGTGCAAAAACACGGAAACTCAAACTTGTTAATTATATGCAGGCTTCCATCATTTAATAAATGACTGTTTTTTTAAATTAAATTAATTAAGAACATACTATTTGCATATGATTTGCGCAATAGGTAAATTATGAATGGAAACAGCTGAAGGGCAGGGTTTTTTTTTTGCAATACTCCAAAACTTATGCGACAGTTCGTTTTTTAAGGATGACGTCATCACGCACACCATTTTATCGGTAAAAGGTACCGATTTTTTTTTTTTTTTTTAATTAAGACTTAGGCGGTAAAAGGCCAGTTGGATGCAAACAGGCTGGAGACGATAAAAAATTTCGCACATTTTTTTTTTTTCGGAAATTCTCTATCGATAACAAAACTGGATGGAAACTTGGCTACTGATATGTCAAAAGGGTGCCAGTCCGAGCTCCACAGAGAAAAGAGATATACCAAGGTGCACTTAAACTCCAAGGACCATGAAAAAGCCGAGGAAGGCCATAGACTTGCCATCGCGGAGCAGTTTTGCAAGGTGGGTTAAACACTACAGTGCTAGTTTGGACAGAGCGAATATCATCCCCTGTCTCCATGTCCGCCGTCGTTGTAGACCCCTCTCACCTAAACTACAATCTTAAACTCGGCATTTGGTGTCCCTCCAAGGCGTTTTTGCGAAAAAATATTTAGCGCTTCAATTTTTTTTTACCGATATAGCTGATGGAAATCGATAACATTTTTAATGTCGACACAGTATTTTTCCGTTTTACTTTAGCGCATAAATTCTATATCGATATTTAAAATGTCGCAAAAAATTGTTTGGAATCACCTTTTGTCGAGAAAAATGGCTTTAACGCAAATAACTTTAGTGTCACATGATAAAATTAGCCTATCGGCATCGTCTGTGTTCTTGGCGTTGCTCAAAGAAAAAGCCTTTCAAAAGCAAACATATTATTGCATCTAAAATTGTATATATGGTAAAAAGATGAGTTACCTTTCAAACATAAATATCTTAATTTTATGTTTCTTTTTAATACTTTTGAAAGTGAACATTTATTAGGCTTTATTTTGTTTAAGATAAATTGTGGAGTTAGTAGTTACCTGTGTGTGGTGCTGGCAGGATCACTTGATTTTTTTCCCCCCTTATAAAAGTGGAAACGGCTTACTATACTCATTCCAAAATGAAGACATTATTCCAAATTATTCTAAATATTTATTTTATTTGCCTACATTCACAATAAAAACTCGTGCTTCTGTAAATAATTGGATGCTGCTTTCAAGAGTGCATCACAAGAATGAACTGTATAAGAAATTCTGCATATAGGCTCCTACTTGTTGCGTTTTTTTTCTTTCATTTTGTTAATTTCTTATTTACAAAAAATATTTGTTTGGCATATATATATTGGAAACAATGAAGCTATTTTTAATGGGTCACAGCCATGTATCAATTCAAATTTAATTCACTTGTAATTTAGCATTTTCTAATAATGGCTTAATGACCGTCCATTGCCGGTTAGGAGAAATAAAATAACCTAAATTAACATTGTAATACAGTCTAATAAAATGTAAATAAGAAAATCAATAATACACCTGCTTGTGAATAGCCTATTGCTTGATGCTGGAGTATATAAATAGTCTATAACAAAGTACAAAAACATAAACTCATTAAACTAGTTTTTTTTATGTAGGCCTATGTAATAATGGGTAAAAATTATGTATGGAAACAGCTTAAGGGCACTGTAGTTTTTGCGATACAGCAAAATGCGACAATTCTTTTTAAGGATGACATCATCACAGAGCCAAAAATAGTGTAAGAGCTGGTTCAGTATATCAGACAGAGTTCAGAAGCGAACTCGGACTGAGCAGAAGAACGAATTCTGACGTAGTTAGTCTATAAAAATAACACTCATTCAGAGCCATTATTATAAAGAGCCATTTTTTAAAGTGCCCCGATGATGGACTTTTGAAAATTACATTTTATGCAGTGTGTAACACTAAGTGAAGGAAAACATTCTGCAAAATTTTAAATCGGTGTGTAAAAAGTTATTGTGTCTCAAAAGAAAGAGAAGACTCTTGAATCATTGAAACATCTTTTTTTAAAACGAGTCCCAAGCCTCATGTTGACCACAGCATGAAACATTAGCATTACATTAATGTTTACATTTATTCACTTTGCAGACACTTTTATTATTTCATGTTGTAGACCACGAAATAGCAATTGATTTACAGTTGAGATGCAAGAAGTAGTCAAAAGCTGGGCGTTGTAGTTGGGTGAAAAGTGGGAATAAATTACCAGGGCCTCAAGTGGGGGGAGGAGCCCTGAGGAGTGAAATTTTATTTTCCTTTAAATATCATTTTAAGATCACAATAAATGTTGTTAACTAATGTAAATGCTAATATTTTGGGAAAATGCCTCCGTTGATTGATGTATTAAATGATGTCGTAGGTAGTTGTGAACCTCGAGCTTACAGGGGCCCATGGCCACTTGCTTGTGCATAGGGCCCAGAATTTGGTGGTACCCCCCTGGTCAAAAGTATAAATTATACAGTACTGTGCAAAGGTCTTAGGCCACTAGTATGTTCACCAGCATTAAAAACAAAAAATGTTTCCAAACATTATTTTTGTCACTAATTGTAATAATGCCCATAGTTTTTCTGGTAGCTTTCCAGGTAGGTTTTTTTTCTTCATCTTGGAAACTTTGGCACTGTTCTTCTGGATTGAATCTGTCTCAGTTTGTTCTGTTTCTTCATGTGAGTCCAGACAGACTGGATGATGATCAGATCAGATCTCTGTGTGGAGCACTGACTGTTGTCTGACTCCTTGTGCAGACAATATTCTCACTGCATTATTACAATTAATGACAAAAAATGTTTGGAAAAACAAACTGATATTTCGCTACCGCAAAATATAGAAATAACCAACTTTTTTTTTTTTTTTTTTGTGAAAATACTAGTGCGTTTTGTAGACTTTTGTACTGTATATTACATTTGCTGACACAAACCTGTTTAGGCTACATTTTGGCTTTTCTGTGTCCACATGCTGTATTTTAATGCAGCTAAATTCTAAATTGATCTGTTTTCATTGATACTGTTTCTGTTGTCATAAAACAGGCCTATTAAAACTACATAACCAGCTCTACCTACTTATGTAAATCCACACAAAAATTCAGATTTTTTCAAAATGAACGAATCGTTCAAGAACGACCCATCACTATTCCACACCACTGAATTAGCCTTTCCTGTCTTATCAACTTTTTTGTATTACTTATGGAAGCTTGTTCATCCACTTCTGTATTGCGTTCAGGGGTTCTCATTTTGTTGCTAAAACTTTCCGCGACGGAGCTTAACCAAACCAACTACTGCTGAGCGTGTACTCACAGAGCGCTGGCAGCGTGTCTGCGATGTACGTCTTCACGCAATTCTATTCCGCTCTTCCTGACGACTGAGCACTGAATGTCATTCAGTGACAAATGCTAATGTATAAAATTATTTATTCAAATGTATATCGAAATATCGGAAATGTGTTTAAAGATCATGTCACTGTTATTGAAAAAAAATTCTATCGTGATATATATTGATATCGAATTATTGTCCAAAATAAATTCCTATTATATGAAAACAAAGGTGTTTTTTGACCTTGCGTGCATGTCAGCCTGTTATTTGGGGCCCCCAAAACCAAAATCCTCTATAACCCATAATATGGGCACTTCAAATATAATTCCAAATAGATTAATCTGAAAGAACAAAGTTATATACACCTAGGATGTATTGAGTTTGTGTAAATCATGGGTTCATTTTAATGCGTGGTCTTTTTAGCTGCCTGTGGCATGACGGGTCCAGAAGATGGCGTTATTTTACAATAAAGCAACCATCAACAACACAGGTGTTACACAAGCAGGTGTAATGGTTGTCCTGTCACCATTTAAATCATATTTTTAGAATCTGCTTTTATACATAAATGTCCTTTGAGTTTGAATTCTTGACGGTGCTAATCTATGGACCCACATTCCAGTATGAGACTTTTGGGTAGGACTGGAAAAGAGCGACGTTTAGTGAGACTTACTGAATAAATTCATTGAATCGAATCGTAAGCTTGCATTTTATGGCAAACAATTAATTTTTGAAAGTTATTTGTGATTAATAAGTGTACGTGTGAAGTTTTAAATACCACTGTATTTAACATTTGATCTCAGGATCTTTTTTAACCTTGGAATAAATTTCCTGTCTCTTTCAAAGACATTTATACTTCAGCATTATGGAAGTTGGATTAAAAGGAAATACTCTTAAAATGTGAGGCAGGAAGTGGAAAGGAAACAAACTACACAAAAGAAAGGAATGGAAAGCATCAAAACAAAATGGAACAGAAAGAATGGTACAAATCATGACCTAGTTTGAACCTGAGAAACAAAATGTGCTTTTCTTGCACAAGTTTAGTAAAGATGATGTTGTGGGCCTTATTATTATTTAAAAAAGATGTTTTAGTAATGACACACCATCATTTAACAAGCTAAAATGAAAACAAGGGGATTAATTGGATCTCACACCCCAAAGAATAAATCCATGGCTGTTTTCAGACTGAATTTATAATTGACCAGATTAGACATTTGGCTGATGAATTACAGACGCTCTTGCTGTCCAGAGGCCAAAAGAAGCGTGACTGTTTGTGACTAATTGTGTTTGTTCATAAATCAGGACAGCCATCTGTATAACAAACACCCCCTACCATGAGTGTGTGTGTGGTTTACAAAGGTGGGCTGTTCCTGTGGCAGATTCTTGCCATTGCCTGGAAATGTGAGAAAAAGCTCCCCACAATCCACGTATATGTTTGTATCTTCATTCAGGCCTGATTTTCTGGTTCCTCCATGGGAGCATGGCATGAAATTGGGAGCAGGATTCCATTAAAATCACTGTATTCAGTTCTCTCACCCACAACATTTCCATTTAAGGAGGCTTGCTCTGTCATTGCCTTCATATTTAATACGTCAAGCACATGAAAAAGATTGAAAAAGCATATTTAGCGGAATATTTGTAATGCATCAAAAGCTGACCTTTAGTCCAAGAGCCACAAAGTCAAAAAAAAAAAAAAGTACCTGTCAAATGCTAAGATCTGTTCAGTAAATCACTCTTAGAAATTTGGGCTGCGAATTGATTAATGTCTTTAACACAAGGTCTTTGTTATAATTGCTGAAAGAACTTTAAACTTTAACAGTCAAAAAAAAATGTATTTAGAGTTTTTAGAGGACGGTGTTTAGGAGGTCAAGACCAACTCATTCAGTTGATGTTCATGTGAAAGGCTGCTGTGAGAATGGCCAAGGGCGTTCTGTCATCAGCTTCAGTGGTCTCAGAATGAGAAAAGAAAAAGGTTTAAGTAAATTGGATCTCGCTGTTAGCAACAGTGACCGCAGTTCTAGCTTGATGCTGTTACTGAATAAAACACATCTATGTGCAGCCATCAAGTAAGTGATGATCATTATTTATTTATTTATTTTCAGGTTAAATTTTCCCCCCAGAAACTATTAGTAAAACTAACTACATTATATGGTCTTGTATAGATTTTTTTACTTTTATAATTTGTAATTAAAGTTTATAAGTGTCAACGTCAAAAGACACACCTGACAAAGCAATTAATTGCAATATAAATTTAGTATATGATTCACTAAGCATGTTTATATTCAAAATATCAGTGTGTTTCAGCTGCACAAGATGACAATAAGAATACAGTGATTTATACACATCTAAAATGTGTCTTTCCTGCAATGATCAGTGGGGCCAATCAGCTGTCAACTTGATGAATATGAGATGCTATAGCTGCCAGAATTCATCTTTAGATACCTATTGAATCTAATAAAGTGAAACTGAAGCTGAAGACAAATTGTCTGCTCAAGCAAACACTAAAAGCCCCCCCTTTTTTGGCCCTACAGCTGTGCACATTATTCTCACTTTCAACAACTTAGGAATTTATATAGATAAACAGATATCATAAATCACTTTACTCCAGTTTCTTGAAATTAAGCAAGTTCCTTCCACATGTTCAGAGCTCTTATCAACATACAGTATATTATGTTCCGGATCATCTGTTTGGCTTGCAATAAATCTATTTACACTTATGTTGTACTTCAATATCTATGCGGCAGGCAAAAAATAAAAAATATTAGAGCTGTCAATGTTTGTGCATTAATGCATGTGATTAATTTAAAATCCATAACATGTTAAAAATAGTTTAATGTAAATTAATAGGGGACGATATAGCTAACCCCCTATTCACTACTATCACGTCACTTGGGTGCCGATGCAATATGTTTTTACAAATTTTGTTTCACACAACTATTGTGAGCTCTTTAGGCGCTTAACAATCTGATTCCAAAATGTTTCTTGATCTACATTTTTTCAACATTTAATTCTTCTGCTTCGCAAATGCATCTTTACAACTTTACATCTTAACCAACATGGGAGTTTCTATTCTTTTTGCATAGCTAGTTGAAATATCTCTGTGTTAGTACTGCCATCGTAAAGTAGGTGTAAGTTGTTTTGATTATTCAAGTTCAATTACAGTTATCATCATCAACTCAATGGCCCAGTTTCACAAACTATAAAGCCAGGACTAGGCCTTTTACAAAAATGCTTTGGAATAAAACACTACAGCTGTGTATCTTGACACAGAACAATGATGCTGGCATATTTTAAGATATTTTAGAGCAAGATATTTTTAGTTGAAACATCTCAAACATGAATTTTAGTCTGTAACTAGCTTAAGTCTTGTCTGTGAAACCAGGAGAATATCTCACGGCAGTTCATAATTCGTACAAATTCCTACGACCTTATTCTTCTAAATCGTACGTATATTGGGAGTTGCCAATTCGTATTAATTTGTAGGAATGACCTAAACCTAACCCCACCCCTAAACCTACCCATCCAAGGGTTTTAGACAAATCGTACGAGTGAGTTTGATGGCACGAATTTGGCACCTCGTACGAATTGGTTGTGAGACTGTATTGCAATATCATATTCTCAGTTTTCAATATTACTGCACATGGATTTTCCTATACATTTTAAATCAAATTTATTTATTTATTATATAACCTGGCTACTATTTAAAATAATTACTTATTTAAAATAAGTGTTTTTTGAGTATCCGAAAGTTTAAACTAAGATTAAAGAAAGTACAAAGTCTGTGCTATGAAGCCCGCCGCGTCTCTAGCGCGACATGTGGCATATGCGTGAGTGAAAAGTGAAGAGAGAATAGCGATACATGGGTGAATTTATTTATTTATTTATTTATTTATTTTCCTCCCACCACTACAGATTAACTACTGAAGCACATGAAATCCAGGCTGATGAGAGATAGCAGAGAGAATAGATTCGGATTGTATTTTCAATTAATTATTTGTTATGTATTAGCTTTAAGACACCATATATCCAGCTCGCAATTGCGTCTTATGTAAATTGTAATTCTTTCATTGTAAAAAATAAATAAATAAATATCAAGATAATCTCGATTAAAAAGTCAGATCTGTAAGTTTGTATTCCACAATTCTGACTTTGTTTCTCAGAATTACAGGTTTATATCTCACAATTATAGATAGAGAGTGTGTGTGTCTGAATTTGATTGTATTAATTTTCTCATTGTTTTGTTTTTGTTTGTTTTTTTCACTCACACATGCAAAACTGTTCAAACTTTAAACTGTTCTGTTTGGCTTTATAAAGTAATCTGAATTATGCTTAAATGGTTCAAAATGACTTCTAATTATCTGTACACTCTAGTGACCACTATGTGTCAAAGGGTAGAATCAAGTGAATGATAAAACATCATTACTTGTTAAAATGTATTCACAATTTTCAATTGGTTTACATTGCATTCAGTATTGAGCAATGCTCATTACCTTTGTAATAAATAAATGCAAATAAATAAATAAACAATAAAAACGATTTCTTCTTTTAAGGAATCATTTGAAATTTGTGAAGAAAGAGGAGGCTGCAGCTGAGGTTCTGATGTTGAGGCGAACACCTTATCTACTATAAACAGACAGCGTTGAAAGAGCTGGTCCTGAAGGCTGGCCATCATCTGTTCCTGAAAGAGCTGACAATTTCTCACTGACTCTCCTCTTCGCTTCTCAAACACAAACACTGCATTGCTCCAAAAACCTCCAGTCCTTTAGTTCAACACAGGTGCCTGCATGAGACAATGAATATGGGAGCACTGTCTTTTTCTAAGTTTTGATGAAACGCATGTCTTCGACACTATCACATTGGTTTTTTAGAAGCCAGTGGAAATGTTTTGCATAGTGTAATGATTTGAGACTTTACAGTTAGAAAAATAATGAATAAACAAACAAACCACTACAGATGTTCACCGCTGATAGGAGTGTGGGTCTCTTTGAAGCAGCAGTAATAATGGTGTGGAAGTCTTTGATATCAGGGTTGCACGCTCATGCACCGCTTGATTAAGAGTGGTGGCAGCTATTTCCTCAAAGCCTATTTTAGGGTCTTGCATTTTCCATACAGGAAATTGTCTGTGTCATTATGACATGTCATTCCTGGCATGGATGCATTACATAGAGTTACAAAAATATCATATTTGTTTTAGCATACAGTTGTATAAAACACATACACTGGAAAAAAAAAAAGCTTTTTTTATCTCAACTTTTTTCCTTGCTATTGGGATATTACATCTTACAATTCTGATAAAAAAAGGTCAGACGTTAACTCACAATTGTGATATCATAACTCGCAACTGCATCTTATGTAAACACTATGTATGTTATGTGATTCTGTAATAAAAAAAAAAAAATAAATATATATATATATATATATAAATATATATTTAAACACGCAATTATCACTGTCACAAGTGAAGCCGGCACGATCGCT
>JAUMHI010000055.1:8719195-8731291 GCA_032359435.1 Enteromius unitaeniatus
CACTGTGAGCACACCCGGAGCAGTGGGCAGCCAGTGCTGCGGCGCCCGAGAAGCAGTTGGGGGAATGGTGCCTTGCTCAAGGTCTCACCTCAGTCATGGGTATTAAAGGTCGAGAGAATGCTGGGTAGTCACTCCGCAAATGGTTAGCAAACAAATACATTAACGTTTTGCAGTGGCCCAGCCAGAGTCCCACTCCAATTCAGAATCTTTGGAGGGTGCTAAAGATCAGGGTGATGCCAAAGAGACCATCCAACCTGAAAGAGTTGGAGTTCACCGCTGAAGATGAATGTGCAAATACCAGTGGAGTGCAAAAAGCTGATCAGCAACTATAGGAAGCGTTTGATTGCTGTAATAGCCAATTAAGGCTTTTCTATTGATTATTGAATGGTATGAATTTTTTAAGTTTTAAAAAATATTTTGCAGTGCAGTTTTATGTTTAAGAAACTAATCATTTAATGTATGGAGTAACCTCTATATATGCACTTGTATATGGATACATTTGACATTGATGTTGTTTTCATCTTCCTGTCAGATGATCCCGTTTAAAATTCCATCAGTGTGAACAGGACAAGGTCAAAACTGTCTGATTTTCACTGCCTTAACAGGCAAGAGCATTAGCGGGAACACACTGCTGCTTTGTGCAAGTATTCAAGTGCAAGATTTTTACCAGTTTCACACCAAAGACTGAGAACGTGAAAGTTATATCAAGCATGCGGTAATATGGTTTTCTTATTTAACAAGGTGGAAGATTCCGTTTTGGAGCTCCGATGCATGAATTACCTTAACTGATCGATTTGACAAAAGTTCTTGAATCTTTTTACTTGTGCTGAGTGGTACAACTTTAATCTAATAGATGGGTCTATTGACATTTTAATGCAATGGATGGGTCTATTGATTTTTTTTATGTGTTTTTTTTTTCAATTGAGTTTGCTCTTCATGCTATTTTCACTGGGTGTTTTAAGCCAGTCTGCGCTGTTTATTTCAGTCAAAAGGAAATTTCAGTTTGAAACAGAGTTGTTAACGTGGGATTAAAAACCAAACCAGCTCTAACTCCCAAAGGGAACTGCAGTCAATAAAGCATTAAAGACGAACAGATGAAAGCACTAATTTCCCAGAGGAGGCAAACTTTATATGACAGTATTCTGAAGTGCATGGTCATTAACAAGTGTTTTGCAAAACAACCAAGAAATAGCCACTCCTAAATGCATCAGATTACAGAAGATAAATGCTTTTTCATGTTAACTTTAGGGCACTTGAGCTAAATGTTTCCTCCACTTGGTATCAAACATTTTCTTCAGTTTCTCCCTTTAATATCTTATTAACTCAAACTCGATTAAATCATGCCACAGCATATTCTATAGACATATCACTGCTTTGTATATATTCCGGTTCGTTTCTTTCGGAAGTCAGATTGTCATCTAATCTGCTAGCTGCTGAACCCATTTGTTTATCATTTGCCTCTATGATTTTGCAGGCTTTAATAGCGAGTGTTTTTATGTTTTATTAAAGAAGTTTTCCCACTCTTGCTATTTTTATCTCTGTTTCTCTCCACTTCTCCTTCCTTATTCTGCTTTCCTCCTCTGTTTAATGACAGCATGATTGGATAATTGTTATGCTAGCAATTTCTGTCATAGCAGTCTTGCTTTGTTCGATAGTCTTTTCTACCTCCTTCTCTGCAATTATGGTCCTTTCCCTTTATTTCCCAGTGACGGCTCATCAAATAGTAATTTTGACTTTGCAGGGGTTCATCTTTCAATGGTCATCTTTCCACAGAAATAAAAAAATTCCAGTAAAAGACAGTGGAACTCCTGTAGCTTGGAACTTGCTGCTTAATTTGCATCCTCAGCCAGGAATTAAGAAATGCTTTTTTTCAGAACACATGTCATATGTTTTTGAATGATTTTTTTAAATATCAGTTGTTGTTGTTATAAACGTGCTTATCCCTTTAATTGGATGGATGAATGTGAAACTCTTATTGTGAAATAAATGATATTTTGAAGATTTTGCTTAAAACCCTCTTAAACAACATGTGATTTAGGGGCTGTTGTATTTATTTATTTATTTATTTATATTTTATTTTAGGTTGTCTTATCCCAATACTCAACTAACCTCAATTCTTTAGTTGCGACCATTGGTTGCATTAGGAAACCCATTAGGACAATATAGATGTGAGCTCCCTGATGGTGGAAATTAATTTTCAATGCTTTAACTCTTTTCTTACAGCCACTTTTTTATTTTGTGAAGCTCAACCATCTATATTATTTGTTTTTACTCCCTGTGATGTCTTTGTGTTCCTCATGTTCATGTACCTGCTCACTCTGATGTGGTGAAAAAAGGCAATATGAATGGGAATATACTTCAGAAATAATTTACTTGTAAGATTTTCTAGGGGTGCCAATAATTGTAGCCAACATGCATAGAGAAAAACATTTATTTCTTCTTTCAATTATTTCACTGTATGGAAAGGTTCAAATTTTTGTGGATTTTTTTTAAATGAAAGATTAAAAAAAGATTAATATATGATTACAGATATATTTATACAGATTTTATTACAGATTTATTTTCACAGTCACCTTTACCAAGGGTGCTGATATTATTGGAGTGCACTCTGTTATTTCAAGTGTTATTTTCCTGTCAGTTTTTCTTTTATTTATTTATTTAATAAGCGTTTTAGTACTATACCCTTATATAAGTGATAATAAGTGGTGTAGGTAAAGAAAGCCAGAGGAAATTTGCTCTAGCAGCTGATGTGAATTTGTTAAATCCTGATCGATGTACAACTCTTCTAATGTAAGAAACATGCCTCTAGGTGTTTAAAATCCAACATGATCCTCTCTGAAAACAGGGTTTTCATTTTCACCTTCATTGTTTGTGCACGTAATGTCTTGGTATACTGATTTCTTTCGTTATTCAAAGATTATCAGAGAAAATGTAGATTTAAAAGACTATTTCATCTGTTTTCACCCTAAGGGGACTCTCCGTGTGAGAGCTATGTTTGACGTTACCCTGGAGTGTGGATACACAATCACAATGGTTAATCCAGTTGGCAAATCACTGAAGGTGTTTTTATTTCATGTTGTCCAAAAACAATTATAGCTTTGCTGTTTAGAATGATTCCAGTAAGAAAAACTTACACCTTACCCCTTAATAAAAATGCACAAACAAACATAATTGTGGTGGCTGCAAGTAAAAATGATTTTGCAGGTACAATACAGGTCCATGAACCTGTCTCTAGATTGTCCAGAAGATCAGTGATGGACAGATGATCTGTAATCAATATGTCAAATTTTCAGTATCAAATGTCACTTACAGTATCATCTATCCACTGCAGTGATGTATCAAAAATGGTTTTGGGGTCAAGCATAATATCAAGCGTAATTTGTTTTAGATTTGTAGTATTGAATGTGTTTTTTTGCTGACACCTTGGCTGGGTTAAGCATATCATGGATAAATATAGCAATAAAAGGTATTTATTTTGATGATTAAATATTGTACCTTGTTAAATTCTGGTTGCTCCCTCGTTCCTACACAGTAGCGGTAGCTGAACTGTGACACAATCAAATAACTCATTCACAACAGCTGATTCAATTATAACACAAATGATTCTATCTTAATGGACCGTTGAGTCATTGGCTCACTCAGTTTGTTCATACTCGGATGAATAAAGGAGTGAAACACTGTGCTGCTCTGCAGTGTTGTGTAAAATGAATAGCACATTTGTGCTTGCGAACATGTGCTGATATTCATTTTTTATTTTTTTTTATTATTATTATTTTTTCTAGATATTTCCTTGCTTGAATTATAAGAGCATTCTAACTGCATTCTAGTTGATACTGCAGTGAATGCTTTGAACTCTCAAGGCTTTTGTTATATTGAACGAGTGACTTGACAGTGTCAGCTGTCCTATCATCTTGCAGTCACACTTGCAGCATTATGTCAGGCAAATGCCTTTAAATTGTAAACTAGGAACAATCGTGCCTTCTCTCGTCTTCTTTTTAAAAAACTTCAAAAGTTGTTCGGAAAATGCTGAAAACCTTCAGTGCGAGTGCAGATCTGATTGGCCAGTTGCAGTTATTTTCTTAAAAATAAATTATCATGAGTAGAGAGTTTTAGTTTCATTTGCGTGACAGGCTTTACATACTACACAATATTAATAATCCAAAGGGGAGGGTAAGAATCCCTCTTTTTGCAGAGGGGATGCTTTTTGTAATTTTGGTTGGTTCTAGACAGAAATGATGCCACATGTAAGAACCTTTGAAAAATCATATGTGTGCGTGTGTAGTTTCCGAAGCTTGCATCCTAGGTTTTCTCCCTTTTACAACCTCATACCAAAAAGGCCAGCTCCATCACTAGTCCCATATGCCCTGTATAAAAATAAAATTGTCCTCAAGGATCACAACCAGTTTTAAACCGAAACATGTCATGACTCTTAAATAGGCCTTTGAAATATTTAGGGTTATTTACATTCTAGAGCCACATTAGCAAGAGATTGATTGTTTTGTGCATATTAATTAATGCGCATGATCCTATAGCTCTTAAAACAAAGAACTAACATATAAAAAAGTATATAAGTCTTCCATTGGTGCTACCCATCTTTGTCTTCATGTCATCAACCATTGTCAGATAATTTTTTTTATAGTGCTTCCAAAGCTGCTGTAATGCTTTAATTCTCATCATTAAGCAGTTTTAGAGATAAGTAGTTTATTTCATGGAGCTGCTAGAGAGTCACTTCATAATGATTTAATCGCCTGGTGAGGAAGCCAGGGAAGACTGGACGGGAACCAAAAGCCCATTTTTGCTGTTAACACGTGAGGAAGAAAAAAAAAAACACACCAACCACGGACACAGAAGGAGACAGTTCTTTTCTCACAATGTAATATTCAAACAAAATTAACAGTTAGGTTGTTTGAGGTTTGTCTTTGATTTATTGATGAAATATACATAGATTTTGTGTCAGACTGGCAGTGGCGAAAGTTCAGTCTTTCTGAGGCCAAACATGAAAGACAGGAGGAGGGTGTGTAGGGTTTCTTCACAATTGTCCTGCTGTCAATAAATGCCAGCAACTATAGATTTCAAGCACTCTCTTTCTTTGACTGATGTAAGGGAAAGTGTCAGTTTTCTCCTTAAGTCCTTTTTGGTTGGTTTGTGACAAAGCTGATTTCGATGACTGTTCTCTATTTGATGATCATTAAATATATGAAAGCAAAAGAGATTTTTTTTCCCAAATATAATGAGTTTGTCAGCTTCTATGGAATTTTTTTTTTTTAAATCACAGCATTTTATTCAAATAGTTTTCTCCTTTTTATCATCAGTTTCACAGGTTCACACTTGCTTGTATGCTTGTTTGGCGACTGTCCAGGGATCAGGCAGGGAATTCGGCGGACTCGGAGCCCTGGGGGAATCTACCCCTAGAGGGTGAGGGTTGAGGGATGCTCAGAGCCCTGACGGATCCCTATCTGCCCCCCGGGAGGAAGTTCTGTTAAAGTACGATAGCGATTCGTTGTTTAGCGATTGAAACGGGTGGAGCAGGGGAAGAGAAGGAGAGCAGTATATAAAGTGGGGGAGCGAGTGGCTGATTGGGTAATTGGTAATGGGTAGATTTGTGGCAGCTGGCTAATCGTTCATGTGTGTTCCTCCAGAAATTGGTTTTGTAAAACGTCATTTTGTGCAGGAATTAATATGCTTATTTAATGTTTATTGGATTATTTTAAAGTTTGTGTGTGTTCCAGGCAGTTTTTCTAGCAACTACACCTGCCTTTTTGTTTATTATTTATTAGTCATTTTTATTATGTTTTGTTTCCCTTTTGTAGGTAATGATGTACACAAATACAGGTGAAATTATATACCATTCAAAGACGAGACAAAATCTTATGGCAACTAGTCTGCCATTGACAAAATTTCAGATTATTTCACATTGACAAGTGCAATAATATTAAAATTGCCTGATAATATTGTTTAATTTGAATGTGTCTATGTTTTTCCTACCATTTTTCCTTAACATCTGAATAAAGTCTATTATTTTGTGCTGCATGGCTGAATTTTCCAAAAATTTTTTTTTTTTTTTACAAAAAGCCTCAGTTAAAGGCTTCAGTGCTTTAATATATAAAGAAATCCAAGGCCAGGTAACTGTTATTACACTGTGATTTTTATTTTTATTTTTTTACTGTTATACTTTTTATCTAATCCTTCACACATGTCAAATTATAATGACACATTACTTTTTGTAACTTGTTTCAGCTGTGATTTGTTTTGTTTTTCTCTGGTTGGAAAAGATTTAAATAATGCAGATATTTATCAATGCAGTGCAGATGTTTTTATGCTATTGAAAAGAATATGACATAAACTAATTTGGATAATCATACAAATTACCAGTGATATACTGCATGATGAATAATATATTGGCTTTGAATAAATTCTCATTTGTATCATATTGCTGAGAGGAATGGAAAAGCAAGCAGCTGAAACAGAGAGGATGCATTATCATTATTAAATTTTTGCGTGTGATGTGAAAAGCCGTCCAATCGGCTCTTTTATCCTTCATTTTTCATTCGTTTTCTCTCAGATGTTCCTTTAGTTGTGGTTTCGGTTCAGGATTGAGAGTGAGAGTAAAGCATGACGCTAAAGGAGATACGAGTCTGCTTTCATTCGCCCTCAGAACTGACACGCGTCATTTTAACCTGCTGCTAACTAAAGAGGTTAACAAGTAAAATCCTAAACTGTTCACTATGGATAATCAGTGAGATTTTTCCTTTAAAATCTATGTGTGTGTGTATCAGTGCTTATATTACATCAATTTATATCCTACTCTTTTGCTGTCCAAATTTTTTTTTTTGGGGGGGGGGGGGGCAGATATGTAAAGTTTTTAAAGGATTATGGATTATTTTCTGTCCTACTTGTTTTCTTGACTTCCCTCAGCAGTGCTAAGAAAAAAGTTCATTTTGATTGAAGATGCACTGCAGTCGGATGATTGTATAATACATCTTTCTCAAAGGGCTATTTTCACAGTGTGACACTGAGACAGCGCGGCAGGTCCTTGCAGGACAGTAATGTTTAAGTAGCTGCTGAGTTAAGAATAATTTTGAATTCAAAAAGCAAGACAGATTGGCTTGCTTATCTTAAAAGAATAAAATGGCAATTTGAGAGTCACATTTAAACTAATTCACATAAAATAGGCATTGGTACTGTATATACACACAAATGTTAAAAGCTAATGTTAAAATGGTCTGATTTAGGGTCTGAGAGCCATGGCACCTCACTGAGAAAAGGTCTGTAATTGTAGGGATCTGAGTGATTCATACAACTCTTGTGGTAGCTGCAGAAAATTGCAGTGTTGGTTCAAGAGAAGACATGTTGTGTGTATTTGTGTCCACTACTGTTCAAATTAGTAATCAGTAAGGTTTTTAATGCCAATGAAAAGATGAATGATTAAAAAGATTAAATGAAAGAACTCTCTTAATGCACACCAAGGCATTTGGTTTAATTTTTGTTCAATGCAGTAAAACTGTAATATCTTGAAATACTGTATTGAAATGTATGATGGGAAGGCTGACTTTTCAGCATCATTACTCCATTCTTCCACATGTCTTAGAAATCATTCTAATATGCCCAAGAAACTGTATTATCAATGTTGAAAATCATTGTGCTGCTGTAGGCAAAACAATAATAAAATAACAAATAATAAATGAAAAGGTTATTTTGACTTTTTATCTTGCAATTCTGGCTTTTTTGCTTAAACTTAAGTTTCATTCAGAATTGTTCCTAGCAATTGTGAGTTTAAATCTCACAATATATGACCTTTATGCAAATTGCGAAGAATAAAAATTCAGTGGCAGAATTGGGCTTCTATACATTTCATATTTCAAAACCGATGTATTATATATTCAATTATTGCTCGTTTGAGCAAAAACTTTCAATTCAGCTCTAGATAGGGTAGCTACATAATGCATTCAAGCTTGGTTTCATGATTCTGTATTTACACTTACTCATTTAGCAGGTGCTTTTCATCTACACTGACACTGTAGAACTGGATCTGGCAGTGGATTTATGGAAAACGATAATAAAGCCTCTTTCAGTTACACTAACAAGAGACAAACAGGAGTTCTCTAATTGAAATGAGCATCTTTTATTCACCTCTTCATCTAATAAGGACTAATGGCTCTTACAGAAAACTAGTGAGAGGGGAAATCAGAGATAAAGTGCTTATGGTTAAGTGCAAGGCATGCTGGGAAATGTCATCTATTGGTGTAGATGTCAGGACATGTTGTTACAAGGAGGATATATATACGTCACTGCTTCCTCTATCTCTAAGCAGCCATAGCTAATAGAATAGAAGCTGATGTTTTTGGCACATTTTGTGTGAGAATGATTATTTCAATGATTTGCTTCCTCATAATTGAGTTTTCATTGATGTGTCTAAATGCAATTGCCTAGAACATGTTTTAATTTCTTCAGCATGCCCAGAAACCACAGCAGAGATGAAGCTCCTTTGGAAATGTGCATTCCTCTCTGAGATTAGCTGCTCTGCAAAATCAGCTCTCTGGTTTGCATATGTTAGAGTTTAATTAGGGGAGATAGAATTATGTACCAGGCAAATAGCAATTGAAAGATTAAAATAAATAGCAGCACATTCCCAGAATGGCCATTCTAGATTTTCAGGTGCCACTCAGAAGTTTCTCTTGTCAATTGTTCACCATAGAACAAGGAGCTGTTTGGCTGGGAAGCCAAATGATATTTAAGAGACATGTCTGCATGCATCGAAATATAACTGCTATAATGGGCAGGCTGTGTTGTAGGAATAACTGAGAATCTGGGTCATGAGGGAGAGGGAGGTTAAAGGGAGCTCACTGTAAACTTATTCAAGCTGTTAGCTGTAAATTAGCTATGATGCAGAACTAAAAGAGCAAGTGCTTCTTTTATTGCAGCATGTTTCTCCCTAGTATGTGTGTGGAAAACTTTGAGGAACTGGAGCAAGAGATGCGATTCGATTACAGGAGAGCGGCATTTGGCTCATGACCCCTGTGTGCGTGAAACTAAAGAAGAACTAAAGAATTATTATTATTATTAAAAGAGAAAGAACTGGCATCAAATATCAGCAAAATATGAATAGGATATTCTTTAAAAGGACCAGTTTGCTCAAACATAAATATTTGCTGAGAATTTACTTACCCTCAGGCTCTCCGAGATGTAGCTGAGTTTGTCTGAACAAATTGAGAGAAATTAACATTTGCATCACTTCTTCTGCGGGTAATGGGTGTTGTCTGAATATCAGTTAAAATGAGAAATGTGGCTTTATGGCCTTCATCTGTAGCTTTAACACAATCCTCTTTGATCACCACTGTCTGGCCTGATGTTTGGACAATTTCTTCACTGAGCTGGTGACCCAGAACTGGACTTGACTGTCTGAAGGTCAGGTTCTGGCTGTTGCACAATGACAGGCTGCTACAGTGTTTCTTCGGCCAGGGTTTTACGCCATTATGGCATTTATGGGAGAAATGTCATGTAGATGTCTGTGAACTGGGCAGCAATCACAGGGCAGAGAGGGTGTGCTGAGTCATGCCTGTCCTGTTAAAAGATCGTCTTGACAGCATTTTGAGAGCATTTAAGGAAGGGGCAAGCATTTAAAAAAACAACGATAAGTCTGGGTAGCTACTCTTTTGTCCAAGATCAGTCAAAGTTATGAAGTGTCTCACAATTTTATACACCAGTGTGTCAACTTTGACAGAAGATTTTGGTTGCTAAACCTCATCCCTACAACTGTTCGTCGTTTTTCAAGAAAAGTGATGTAGTTCGATGCAAAGTCCCTCCCCCAGGTTTCTGTGGGATGTGCGCTCTCTGCGCTCCATACTCAGTCCGTGTGCGCACAGGAGCGCACTGAGCATCTCCGCGGATCACACGGATCTCCTCGAATCCTTTACATTGTCCTTCTTTCTTGTTAGAGGTGGCTGACAGCGAGGGACAATACAAGTATTGTTAGTGAGGGGGAAATAGAGAGCGCACACTGAGCTTTCAACTGGTGTTGGACATCACGTCCTCGGTCGCCTTTACCATGCAAGTTCACGTCGCCGGCATCCTGATGTGCGGTGTGTCGGGTGAGTTCCTCATTCATTCAGACAGAGACAGCAGTCTGGTTTCATGATGTGTAACTAACTCAGTTCAACTTTCACTATTAAGAGTGTTTATAATTTTAAGCATAGTTTAATTTTAGCTTATATCAAGTTTTTGTCCCAAGTGAGAAGTGGAGCATTTTTTCGTCGTTGTTGTTTATATATATATATATATATATATATATATAGCCTACGCTACATTATTGATGGATATTAATTAATATAATTTTACTTTCGCACTTTTATTGTAAAGTGTAATTTTCTCTTAAAGGCGGATGTAGTCTACTTTTTCTGTCGGTATTTTTATCATTATTATTTATTTATCTATTTATTGCGCGCAATCGGTTCGTCTTGGCGACAGTTTTACCGTGAACACGTTGTGAACAAAACACGAGAGCGCTTATATTTCGTTAATATACCGTCAATTATGAACTATGATCGAGCCGCAGTTGCTATGGTTACCCCTTCAAGCAAAGACTATTCGTGTTCGCGAGCGTATATTTTTGCGCAGCCTGACTAACTTGCAATCTAACTTTTTCAACGTTTCATTGAAACGTTGTTTGAAAGCTGTTGAAACACTTGCATAAGCTTGTATGAAAAAAAATAAGAAGAATCGGTAGCTTGTTTGCATATCCTGCTCCCCTGTTTACTTTGACATCGTAAGAATGATTTAATTGTCTTAACTCTGCTTGAAGAAGGATCAAAGAGGATTATTTATAATATACAGTAGCTACACTATATCAAAATTCACTGTATTTGAAATAATAGGCCACACTGAGGCTGTATCTCGAGTCCTACAGTGCTGGCTACGGCTGGCTATTTAAGTGGTGAATGCACCAGTGTAGGTGTCTAGTATATGTAAGGTGGACAAAAACATTTTCCTGTGTTTACAAATTGCACAGCATTGATTTTACGTCAGTGTGAGTGTGTTAAATTTTGCCTATATTAAGGGGACCAGCCAACGGTCACCACACGAAAAACAGCTGGATAAACATACAAAACAATGTTTTAATTAAAATAAAAAATGCAAAAAGGTTTGGTTTGGGGGTACAGGTTAGGACATGGGAAATATCTTGGATTTAGCAGTCCTATGAAAACACTGAAAGTCAATAGAAAGTCCTAAGACAAAAACAAACGTGTATGTGTGTGTTTTAATACGGTTTAGTATCATAAATTCACAAATAATGAGTTACATTGACTGTGTAGTGCTTCTAATAATAATATAGTTTTATGATTTTTTGTGAGTATAGTTTGTGTTTTCCAGTTTAATCTAAGTTTAATCCAATACAGATGCAAATAGATGCAGGTCCTCCAAGAAAGATATTAATCGATTTTTACTCCATGGATAACAAATGAAGTGAAGGAAGCAAATGGAACAGGATGTACATTTTTGTGGTTTGTGACAGTTTTGTTTTATTGGTTTAACTAGAAACCCATACTAAAAAAATTACATCAGGCCACTTCTAAATGAGTTTTTTGCATTTCAAAAAGTATTTTATTTAATGAAATAGGCTATGTTTCACTTAGGATTTGATTAAGAAAATGCTCCTACATTTACCTCCCTTTGCTGTAACCTTTTGTACTATTTCTAAACAATGTGACGTAATGTGAGCGTAAAAATATGGTTACAACGTTTTAGGTTTTACGGTTTTAAGTTGAATTGGTAAATTAATCAATTAATTGATAAAATGGTAATATACCATCTATTAAAGTTATGTAGCTTTAAAATACACTGATAAGCACCAAATGCAGGTGATGATGAGAAAGTCACATGATAAACCAAAGCCCATCACAAGCAGCTTTTAAATATGAACATATATAGAAGGTGCTCAGTATTATTCACACAAACACTAAACTAATAAAGTAACTAATACTCATTTACTCAAGTAAAATATGTAATAAACGTTCATTTAACAACATTACATGTAACACACAGCCCTAATAAACAGAACTGATAAGAAAAAACTAAGAAGAAACATAGTTATTTCAAAGA
>JAUMHI010000055.1:8731391-8752676 GCA_032359435.1 Enteromius unitaeniatus
ACATTACATGTAACACACAGCCCTAATAAACAGAACTGATAAGAAAAAACTAAGAAGAAACATAGTTATTTCAAAGACAAACATCAAATTCAAACACAATTGCAATGCAGGGAATTCTGGGAATGTCAGTTTACGGTTTTTCTCTGTAAATTTTACAGTAAAATTTACCGTTAACCATTTAACAGCTTTTTTCCCCTTGTTTTTTACTGTTAAAATCACAGCCATTTTTTACAGTGTCATGATTGACCTCCATTCACAAGCTGTAATAATTGACCGCTTAGTTCTTAATGATCTTTTAGACATCATGCGTTTGCACTGAAATATGTATGTGTATGTAATGTGTATACCATATCGCTTTATTACAGTTTTTTGCTACCTAATAAGGCAATACAGTCTTACTCCAACTCGTCACATTTTGATGCTTGGTCAAAACAGTTTTGCGTCGTTTTTCAATGCTCAAGATACCCCTTTTCAGTTACATTTTGAAGCAAAGGGTCCTCCGTTGTTTTAAATAGGAAACCCTTTGTGTCAATATGCCAGCGCAATGTATTTTTAAAATTTTATCATCATAATTAAAAGATATATTGGGTAAAAACATTGGCATTATTGCATAAATGTAGGGGTGTGATTTTTCAATGTAAAAAGTCAAAACAGTTTTATTTAAAATTATATTATTTACACATTTATGAGCACGTAACCCAACCCCTGCCCAAGTAACCCAAGTTGTGAAATGTCATTGGCTCTTGTGTGTCTCATGATCAATTGCGTCTTGCTGTTGTGAAATACTATTGGTTCTTGTGTATCTCGTGATCGATTGCGTCATGCTACCAGACGGGAGTATGTTTTCTGAATGAGATGACAGCGCATGAACGGAGCAGGACATTTTTAGTTATTAAAACCTTGTGTTTTACCCTCTTCTTCACATAAAGACGTCGTATGGCTTCAGAAGACTTGGAATGTAACACAACTTGTTTGTAATGTATTTATACTGCTTGTTTATTAGTTTGTGCAATAAATACCTGTACAGTAACTGCATTTGCCTGTGTGTGTTTATATTGTTTAGTTTATATTGTTTATTAAAATTCTATAATACATTTATATATGCATGCAAACCATTACATTAAGCCAAACACCTGAAAACAATGTCCTCCCTCACGTCGAAAAGTGACTTAAAAGGGGGTACCTTGAGCGTCGAAAAACAATGCAAAACTGTTTTGACTGTTTTTGGAGTGAGACTGTGTTGAATAAGGTGACTTTCAAACGTATCTAATTTATTTTTGTTATATAAATCAGCTTAGACTTTAGTATGTTTTACTCCCAAAAACTCTGTGATAAATCGCCTTGCATCGTCTGCCCCCAAAGCTTTTGCTACATCACAGCAATTCTTCATTTTGACATGCAACTAGTACTTCTGTTGGGCTGTTTATTCCTAGATCTATAGGTTGCCTTGAGAATGACTTGCAGTAATTTGAGTCATACAGAAGGTTGTGATCAAACGTTCACTGAGGAATAATAAATTCTTTCTTTGATTTTTATTAGTCATTAAAAGTAGCTGCAGCAAGTAGATGTTCCTAATGCAAGTTTGACATAGTGTTTTATAGAGGCCACTAGTTATACGTGTCAAAATAGTGTTTAAGCTACAGAACCTTTATTTTTACTCTGTCATTTTTTATCTTTGAAAATGTCACAATAGTCAAATGAAACTACTATTATGTTAGTGAAAAAGATGCTACACCTCACAGTCTAAGAAACAGACTAATGTAACAGCGTAACCTAAGACTGAATTAATAATGCTCAATTTCTCTCTTCTCTTTGTCTTTGTCTCTGTCTCTTCTGAAGTGGTGCTGACCATGTTTAATGCATCAGAGGATCGGGCTCACTGCCCGCTGGGCTACTTCCCCTGTGGAAACCTCAGTACCTGTCTTCCTCAGCTTCTACACTGCAATGGCGTGGACGACTGTGGGAATCAGGCAGATGAGGAAAACTGTGGTCAGTTCAGCTTCCTTCCTGTCAGACTTGTCATTTCCCCTGTGTACTAAACTTCACATTTTTTTTGTTTGTTTGTTTTTTGTAAGCCAGTAGTGTTGAGCATAGATCTGCTTATCTAAAGGCAATTTTACACTGTCAATACTAATATTTATACTGCATGGTATATTTTTTTTAATACCTCACATCAACCGGATTAATGTATTTATTTTTGGTAATTTAATGTCATGTCATGTCCAGCTTCAGCAACACTGGGACTTTTCGTGTGTTTTTTGTCACTTTTAGTCATTAGTTATGGGAATTTTTGTAGCACAAACCTTAAGTTCCTGTCTATTGAACTGGTGTATTTTAAATAATATCACGTATGCAATCATGCTAATAGTTTTACAGGTCTAAAAGAACCTGTTTTCAGGCAGTCATTTGAATATCATATGAAACAAATCATCCTGATATATTTAGAGTATTCAGCAATAAAGAAAAAGATTTGAGTTACCCTGTTGCATAAGAGTGTATTGTCCCTGTTCTGCTTTATCCTCGGTATCTGTTATTCTCGCAATATTTTATCTGTCTTTTTTGCATCTCATCATTTGATTCTTGTGCTTTGTTTCTGTTTTTTCTGACTATTCCTGCTCTTTTTTTCCTCCTCTTTCTCTCTCTTCTTCATTCTATGTCTGTGAGGTACAACCATGTCAGTTGACTTTGCTTCCACTTCTGGATGCCGATTATAATACATAATCAGTCAAATTGAAACAAAGACTTCTGCAGTTTTCATCTATACAAATTGTCATACTTAATTTACCATCTCATCCATCTCTCTGAATAAGGGGAAGCCTAGTAGTTAAACAGCTTGGTTTACCTTCATATTTCAGTCCCAAGCCCCAATTGATTTTTTTTTCTCCACCAGATTATTTTCTAATAGTCTCAAAGGTATCGTCTGACAAAGTAATGATGATTAAGCAACCCAAATGACTACTACCACCGAGGCAAAGTCCTTGATTTAAATTTAATTCAGTCACGTGTTAAAGTCGTTCATGAAATAATGCCAGGTGGCGCAAAGTTTCAAAACTGACTACAATTTTGTTTTGTTAAATAGAGATAAAATAACCAAATACAACAATAACAACATTATAATATAACACCCTTAAAAGTAATATAGTAAATTATTTATAAAAGGTGAAATGACATGTCAACAGGACATCGTCCTTAAAAAAAGAGAAAAACAGAGCAGCACGTGAGGATTCACATCACTCATGCAGAGCTTGTGCAAACAGAGAAAAGCCTAGCTATGTATATCCTAAACAAAATACATTGGTCCATATTCCAAATATATTTTTCTATCGAAATAATAAGTTAACAAAATGAATAAAATAAAAAACCAGCAGCTTCTCTGCAGAATTTCAGTTGAGTTTCAGTTCAATTGTGATGAGCTCTTCAGAAAGCGCGTCCAGTTCGTTTCCTTTATGTACAAAAGCACAGCTGTTTTTATTGTTAATGTACAAAAATAAAATAAATATTTAAAATAGATTTTAATCTAATGTCTAATGTCTTATTCTTAAAGGAGTATTTTCCACTTTTATAAGGAAAGCTTCAGATGACCTGCCGGCGCCGCACGCAGTTATAGACGCATTACTGACTTATTCAGTTTTCATAAAAAAATTACACCTAATACATTTAAACTTTCAACACATTTTTTATATTTTAGAATATATATGCTTCCAGGCGCCGCAGCAATGGCTGTCCACTGCTTCGGTGTGTGTGTGTGTGTGGTTGATCATTTCTCACTGAGAAAGCGCATTATAATGCTTGCCATAATGTCTGAGAGGCAAGTCGTTTTTACCATATATATAATAATTTTAGACAAGCAGCACTGAGAACACGTACTAAAGGCTTTTTTTCATGTAATATTTCATTTATTTCATCATTTTGGCTCATAGATAATATGTTAAACTTATTAATATGATAATACGTTAAACTTATTTATTGGATTCGCTCTTTAGAAAGAGGCATCGGATAGTTTCCTTTGTTTACAAATACACAGCTGTTTTTATTGTGAATGTACACAAATAAAATAAATATTTAGAACAGTTTTAAATAATGTCTTATTCTTGAGCGAGTATTGTAAGCTGTTTCCACTTTTATTAGAGAAAATCAAATGATCTGCCAGCGTCCCATGCAAGAAATGCATAGGCTCATATTCCAAATATATTCTTCTATCAAAACAATAAATTAACAAAACGAAAAAAAAAAAAATAGCAGCTTCATAGCAAATATTTAATGTAGATTTCGGTAATGTCTTATTCTTGAGAGAGTATTGTAAGCTGTTTCCACTTTTATAAAAAAAAAAAAATCAGATGATCTGCTGAAATGCATTGGTCCATATTCCAAATATATTTTTCTATTGAAATAATAAATTAACAAAACGCAATACTGCACACACACACAAAATACAAATATCTGGCCACATGTCACTTAACTAATATATTGTACAGTCAATACAACTACAGCTGCAAAATAGAAATAAGCTGTAGTTTTGTCTCTCTGGCAGACGAGCTTCCCTTGTAATATTAATATTATTGTGAAGTGAGATGAGTGAAGAGTGCGTCTGTCTTGCGGAACGGACTCTGTTGTGGGGGGTTGATGAAGGTGTGAATCTCTGGCTCGTTAACACAGAGAGCGCAGCTAAATTATTATATTTCGTTTTGTTTGTTTATTAAGTCAATTTAGAAAAATGTTTGGAGTATTTTTTGTTCGTTAAATATAAATTTGAGGTTTTTTTAAAGACTAAGCAGCCATCAGCAGCTGATTAGAAAGTGTTTGATCACTTTAGCCTTCTCAAACCATCATCACAGTTCAAGCCTATAACTGTTGAGGCTGAGAGATGACAAGGCGTGCAAATTCAAATGCTTGGGGCTGGGTCATCACCGTCAGACAATTATGGAAGAGGCAAAACAAGAGAGTAGTCAGAGTCCAGGTGTGGGTCAAAAACGAATGGCGAGTCCAAAGGGAGAGGCAAAAACAATAGTCCAAACGAGAGCAGGGGTCAGTAACAATAAATCCAGACAGGGAAACCAGAACACGAAAGAATACGAATGAAAATACAGGACAGGTTGACAGTGCAATGGACCGCGGGGACAGACAAACATTTCCGGGTTGTGTAACTAGGTCAAGGGGTGGAGCAAACAATCAAACACCTAGACAACCAACGAGTGGGCGGAGACATGAGTTTGAGTCCCAAATAAACACAAAACACACAGTCTGCTGGGCGCTGGAGTGCCATCCAGTGGCCTGAGCTTCCACCTCCAGCTGATCGTGACAATAACAATGTTTAGATGTTAAAAATGCACTATAATAATAAATGTGGGATATGTCTGTGTGGGGAGGCTGCAGTGCACTGAGCAGGATGCGAAGGATGAAGGACGCAATCACTTTCATTTTTTCAGAAACAAAATAGCCTATGGCATAAATTTAAATGTTATTAAATACAACGTTTAGGGAGACTTTATATAGAAAAATGGGCTTGTTAGTATATGTTTCCTCATGGCGCGGTGGATTCACTTGTTGAAGTGTGAGCTGTATCCCTAACTGGGAGAGAACGAGTCAGGACACGCATCGTAATTTGAGATGTTTAGAAGGTGTTTAATAGCGCTGCCGCACACTAAAGATTTTCCTAGTTTCTCTATGTTCATTTAAGTTGTATAATGCAATTAACCGCAATGAATGAGTCTCAATATATTCCGCACTCGAGCACTTGTAATAAGTTTTCCAGAATGCACAGGCAGAAGTGGCTTAATAGTTATGGAAAAAATAAATAATTATAATAATTATAAACTAATGTTTTCTTGGTCGCACCTTTATAGAGAAATGCAATCTGTTTCGAAATGTTAGCTAAATCGTGGCAGGTTTAACTTATTCGTTTCTTATTTTAGTCCTGTCTTAAAAAATGGGAGTGAAATACAGTGCCTCACGTTATACTTAAATAAAGGAAAGAATTCATTTCACAGAGTATTTTTAAATAATAAAGCTCAGGTAAGAAATAAAAAGTCTGTGCGTCACACAAATATACGCTGTTGCTATTTTAATCAAATGAATTTAAAAATATTAATAAAAAACGTACTTGTAACGAATATTAATAAGAATATTTTTATTTCATGCATTCATGTTTGTTTCCTAGACTACAAAAATAGGCTACCACTTTCAAAAAACTTTTTCAAAAAAGTGAAAAGTTAATTCTGGTTGTCCACCATCTGTACAAGAGAAAACCCACACTTGCTATTTACTTTGCAAAGAGGTGGTAATTTCCCCTTGATTTCTCAGTAATCATTTACTTAACCAACACGTTACAATGGCTTAAGGCAGTTTTGATAATGTCATACTTGTCAGAAACAATGCATACCCAGCCATTTGGCAACTGTCTCACGGCGTCTGTCACAGCAACTGTATCCAACTCAATCCTAAGTGTCATCATTTGGCCCCTACAGCGGTAGGCACCGTGTTTAACCTTGTCTTTCGCGGCCTTTGTACGATGGAGAACAAGGGGGGGATTAAGCCATTGTGTCAGCACCAAACTGTAAAAGGTCAGGATGAAGGGAAATGTCACAGTGTACATAATATCTTAAGACATTTGCTTAGACCCGTGTGTTGAGTCAAGCAGAACAGGATAGACAGGAAGTGAGAGATCCACTAATGCTTTTCCAAATCCCTGCGATTGGTATTCCGAACGTTTGAGATTCCACTCCTACCTTTCTTATCGCATTTCTCTTGTCGTAACTGAGTTATCAAAGCCAGAAAGGTCACTGTCGGATATCGCTGTAAATGATAGGCATGAATTATCCAGGCTTAGCACCTGGTGGAAGACGCTTGCTCGCTGTTCGGAGAAAAGTTGGATATAGATGAAAAGCCAAGTGACCTAAATGATAAGTTGTACTTGAGCACTCGAAAGATGATAAAAGTATTCTGTAACACTTTATTTTGATGGTCCCTTTTGAACAATCTGTTGACAATAAGTAGCTTTGCACCAACATGTCAACTAACTGTTATTAGAATATTAGTACAATCTCTAATTAATATCTGCTAACTCTTTTTCATGATTGTCTCCTAAAAGACGCTCTACAGACTGTAAGTACTGTATCTTTGCAAGTACATATCAATCTATTCTAACCCTACCAGTCTACTAATACTCTGCTAGCACTCTATTGAGAGTTACAGTAGTAGATATGTAGGTGCAATGTTTCTTTGAATCAACCGAGTATGTTAAAGGGACGATCAAAATAAAGTGAAACCTTTATTCTTTCAAACTAGAAAGAAAAAAAGTGCCTTTGAGATTTGATAGATAATGAAGTTTTGGATAAACAATTGAATCTCTATATAAAATGAAAGTGGAGATGTGGGCCCACCCGCAGTCAATCTCATTCTGTCTCTCTCTCATGCACTCTCTCTCATGAGGATAAAAGACAGGGACATTTTAACTCTGGGTGACGCCACAAAGAAAGCCATTTGTTATTTTTGCCTTGAATGCTTTGAACCTCAAGAGCTTTGTCAGTTTGTAAAATCTGAGTCCCTCAGGGAACCATCCATCTATGGGCTCATATACAATTTGTCATCGATAATGGTGTGTGGCTTTGATTTAGCATCATATTAATCTGGAAACTGAAGTTTGAGCGCTGCCTTACAGACATCCGTCCATTATGGTGGAGGTTTATTCTGTTCCAAATAATCTTTTGTCTCCATATAAGCTTTTTTTCTTATCTCAAAGTGATATTTGTTGATCCTTTTGGAGCCAACCTTGACTTCTGTGTGGCTTTTCTCCTTGTATATCTTTTATGAATTGTTTAACAGTGTAGATTGTGATTGTTTTGTTAGCTGGAGATAAGACAGAGGCTGGTTTCTCTCTCAGTAATCCAACAAATCTAAAATATCTCACAAGGCTTCCTTCTGATTATGGGTTTTGCAATACCAAATCAACAAAGCATTATATTAATGTTGCCAGCCAACAAACTGCTTTGTCTCCCCACCTGTTATAAGTATTTTTTACAGTTGTATTTGCTTTTGAGATGAGCAATACTAATATAATTCTATCTCACAGGAACATTTAACGCTCAAGGGTTTTTCATTTATAGCATGCCAAATAATGTAGTCCTTTGTTGTATTGTTTATATTGATACTTTGGGAAATCTGAGCACAGCTGCTGAGATCTCTTAAGGATACTTGATTCTTTTTCCCAGGAAAAATGTTGAATTATATTAAATTTCCTTTTTTCATCTCAGTATATTAAATAATTGCCTTCTAGTTTTAAAGAACCAGCACATCAACAAGGTCTTAATGCACAGCTGGGATATGAAAATTCTTTAGTCTCTGATAAATTGGTTAAAGGATTCAGTGAGTATTTTAACATTAATTATCATAGTCGCAGTGTATAACTTTTGCTTTGCTTTATGCACAAGATGAAGAACCTATCCATTTTGTTTGGTTCTGAAAATGCAGAATGCAATGTTAATAAGGTGCCACGCTGTGCATTGATCCATTGATCAATGTTCATTCATTACATACCTATTACATTATTTATAATTAAACTAAAATTTAATTATAGAACTGCACGTTTTTGGCCAATGTACCTTTAAATAAAACAAGGATGGCTGCATTAGCCCTTGCAAAGTTTGAGAATCTGAAATAAGTTTTTAATTTAGTTTGGTTGCCATATTAAATAGGACAGAATTTGTGCCACATTCCTTCTAGAGTAATATTATGAAAAGAAATAAACTCATGATGTTGTTTTTGTAGCAACCTGGATTATGCAAAGCATTCCAAATCCAGTGATAATATGTTCCTCTTCCCAAACACACATAATTTTAGTCTCATTGAAGCTTGGAATTATTGAAAAGTGCATTCCAGTTTTGTGTGCAATATGCGTCATCAAGGACTGTGGTTGGTCTGTGAGGGTTTGTAATAACTCAGAAGAAACTGATTGGTGCATGCAACTCTAACAAAGATGAATGTGCTAACCTAATAATTGATTAGCTCTCTCTCAGCGGATCCCATAACCTTAGTCATACCCTACCAGTTCCCCCCAGGTAAGTGATTGGAAGTGATTGCATTAATGTATGTGGTACATTTTCTGTGCTGAAATGTAATAGGAGAAGCAGTTAGGAAATATAATGATGTATCTATCTATCAATAATTTGGAGACTTTTGAAGTATGTATCTCTCATATGAATGTGTAGTATATCTTCATGCAGTATGCATATTTTGCATATTCATAGCCCAACATGGATAAAAAATACATTATAGAAATTATATAATTAGGTATATGCAAATGCAGTGCTTAAACATTTACAAAACTAGACACATTATTATTCAGGTATGCCTGAGTTTGCAGGAGTTCATAGAGGAGTGGATGAATAATGCATCATATTTCAAAAGAGATGTTCTTAATGACACATAATCAGGAAGTTAAATAAGATGTCTCACTCATCTAGTACTCTTGAAGCAGTATTAACAGTTTTTGAAGCAACATAATCATACATTTTGCACGTATTTTAGCCTTTGTTTTTATTAAAGTGGACATGAGTAAATTAACTGAAATTTGTGATCTAACAGCAGTCAGATCAATGAGCGGGTTGATGATTTGGGAGTTACACTATTAGAAGACAGTCATCAAGAGGCCAGTGACTTTGACAAAGACATTACATCTTTTCATAGAAACTAAAATGTTTCGAGAATTTTTTATTATTTTTTTATTTTTTCTGAGTCTGGATTTGATGTAAGGACTACAAGGTGCAGACTCTCCGCTCTGAACATCAGTTGTTTCAGAACCAGCCTTGTTTTCCCATGGGGCTTCCCTGCTAATTTTAGGCCAGACTCACACCTGCTGCTCTGTTGTTGTTCAGATATATATTATCTAAAATTGGTGAATGTAGTAATTTAACATTTAATGAATAAATTATTACTTTATAAACTCAGTGGCCATTTAAAGATTTTTGTCTTAAAATAGCAATAACTATTAAATATCATATTTTGTCTAGGAAGTATTTGCACAAATAAGCCTGTATATATCAATATAATTGCACTTGATGAAGTTTTTTTATGGTGAGGTGAGATGTGTGTATAAATTTTTGTTTTCTTTCTTTCTATTTGTGTAATCTCATCAATGCATCTTGCACTTAAGATCTGAGATGCATGAGAGAGAAACATAACTCTGACGGGCTTGAATTCCACACTCTCATTATAACTCAGAAAATTTAATCTGACGCTAAGTGTTGAATGTTTCAAAGTCGACCAGTTTGACACATTCTTTTTTTATCACTGTTTAATTAGGGTTGGGATCAGTGTTGCTGATCTGCAGGGGTTTTGGAGTTGACATTATTTACATCTGTGCATTAGAGAATGAGTTTAAACATAAACAGTGCAAGCTGCTTTTCCCCAGTAGTGGTGAATGGGGGGGGGTATGTGTTCTGAGTTCTGAGTTCACTGGTGATTGAGATCCTGCGGGAAATCTCTGACAGAATTCATCAGGACAGAGAGAAAAAGCTGAGGATGAACCGTAAGATTAGAGTAAGACGTCTTAATCATATATCTCTCATCTCTATTCCAACATACTTAGCAGAGGAAGAAAATTGAGCCAGGCGTGAGTGCATTTCAGCATTTCAGATTTGTGCTGCCTAATTTTCTTTATTATTTATTTGTATTTTTGGAAACCCTGATATATATATTTTGAGCATTCTTTGATAAATAGAAATGGGAATGTTTCATAATGTTATTTCATAACGTATTTACTGTCAGTTTCGCTAATTTTTTTGTGGTTTCATTATTTATAACTGACTTTTTTAGGGGAAATTATTTTTGGCAAGCTGTTCAGTAATTAATTAATTTCAGCATTAATACTGTATTTTAAAATGCAATTTATACATTTATAAATATCCAACAGTGTTAATGCATCCATGCTGAATATTGTTAAAATAGAATCATACTGACACAAACCTTTTGAACTGCTGCATACTTTAATCATACTTGGAAAAACATCTTGTTTTGCATTTCACTTGTTTTGAACTGTTGATAACTTCAAATCATCTGCTAAATATGTAGGTAAAAGATGTGTAAAAGTTGGCCCATCCTTGAGCTGTTTTTTGATGATGTAGGTAAACACTTAAAACTAGTCAGCGTCAGAACATGTCTTTCCCACTGTTTGAAGTTGCTCCTGCCACTTTACATTTAATTCTGTAGAATCCTAATGTTAGGGATGATCTCTTTTAAAAGTTTAAACGGAACACTGCAGGACCGGTATTTTGGGAGGAAGGGCTACTGACAATGTTCTTTTTGCACGCAAAAAGGTATCTATACTCTATATAGAACTGTTTAAATCTAAGGTCAGATAAAGGGTTACTCCACCCAACTAACCCTAACCCAAACCATAATATTATTAAGCTACGAGCATTCTTTTTGTACAGGAAAAAAAAGAAAATGTTTTTTTATTTATGTATGCAGTTTTGTGTTAGATGCAATGCAAAGATACACTTTTACACAAAGATACACAAAGCGTAAATACACATACAGTACAAGATGTATCTTTCCATTGCGTCTAAAACAGACCTACAGATTTGAATAGCGTCCTCACTTGAATATATAATTTTTCCCCGTATGAAGTAAGTGGCATACGTCAGCTATTTCTTTAAGCTGTGAGGATGATTTTGTTGTTTTCTCTCTTGTAAAAAAGAAAAGAAAAGAGGAAAAGCAAATATTGGGTCCATCCAATCCTGAGATATAGCCTAGAGAGGAACTGAGAGTTTCACCTCCTTATTAAGGAGTAGCAGAACGGATTATTCAAATTTTATTTCAGGATGTCAGTGGCTCAGTTAGATGCTTTTGGCAAAAGTTTCGAATGCTTTGTGTAAACATGATTGACAACATGAGGTTGTATTCATTTTTGTAATGAGCGGACATTTCTGACCCATTATCTTAAGAGACAATTTAATAGTCATGAAAAACTGAATCAGTTTTGAACTGATTTAAACATGCATAAATTCACCAAATGATTTGTGTAGATCTAAATGGCGTCTTATAACAAAATTTTTTTTTAGACCATGCTGAATTTTATTGTCATTTTAAAAAGATTAAGCTTTTTTATAGCATCACTTCAGTTGCAAGCTAAGGGGCTTTAGGAACTGAGATAGCAGAAAAGCAACTGAAACCAGAAGCAATGTTATGACTTTTGATATTTGTCTCAGGAGAGAAGGAATGTCTGCTGTGATACATGAATAGGGGTAATGTGTTTAATAATGTTTGCTAAAGTTAGCAAAGTGAAATTTGTCCCAGTTCTAGAGTGGAAGTGATTTCTCACTGTATATTCACAGCACATACTGAACCTAATCTTTAAAACAGAGTACTTCTAGAAACACACATTTGGTTAGGTTTAAGTTTATAAAACATCCCATGTGAGGTTACAACATAATGAACTAAAAATATCCTAAAAGTACCATAAAAGTACTCAATATGACTAGTCTTTTTTATTTTAGTTTAGTGTTTGTAGATTATTTAAGTGATTTTTAAGCAATAAATTTGAGTGATGGAAAGTCATTTGTTTCAGTATTTACTGTAAATGTTTAAGCACACTTTTTCTTCAATTTAGTTGTGTCTAACCATAGATACTAACAACTCTCTAACTAACTAACTTTCTCAGTAGTCTTTGGCACACAGTCTTGCACCACCATAGAGCACTGTAGCTTAATGAACAAATGATGGAATGAAGCAGGGGTATTTGTCACGTACAGTGACTAACACAACTGTGTCATAATTTGTCTGAACCTCTGCATGTGGAACGGTTTACGTGTCAAGGCTTTTCTCGGGCACATTAATTACAGTTATCTTTCTCATCTTGCATTTTTCAAAGCTGCCATTTCATGGTTCTCAGCTATTTTCTGTTGGGCCTATTGAAAAAAGGCTGTCAAGCTTAGAAACCTATCAAGAGAGAGAAAGTAGAAGGATACTTCAGTTTGAAATTGGCACAGATTTTCTGTCTACTGTCTAATGGTCCCATCATTATCTCATCATTTACTAGTAAACGAGGGCATGGAATGAAAAGTTTGGTAGATTGAAGAGCTGAAAATGTTCCTCTGGAACATTCTGGACAAACATTTTGTCCCTTGCTTTGAAGTCTAAGCATTCAGAGCAAGTAAAAACATAATAAAAGGCATAAGGAATATATATTTTGAAATAGCAAGAATTAAAAAAACATACCTCTTTCAAACTTTAGTGTGTCAAACATGTTTTTTATAATGGAGCGCCAGCCAGATCACTTACAGTTTTTCTCAGTCGCTTTGGTGCAGTTCTCACAACAGTTAATGCATTTCTCAAAACGGTTAGTCATTTGTGCACATCATAGTAGGAGTTTCTCATTCTTTCCAACAAATTGCAAATGCTTTTGGACATGCATCAATTGCTTTAATACAACTCTCTGCTGTTTTATTACATTATCATTTGGTTATGTCATCAATATTAACTAAACTTGTGAATGCTGGATGGTCATTCCATATAAAACTAATAGTCCTAATTTCATTGCTTGAGTCATTACATACAAAAATGTTGAATTAGTTGTCAAAATCTGTCAAGCAAAAACATTGTTTATTTTTTTCCTGAAAAAGTCTTCTAAATTAAATTGTTTGCACAATGCTTTGAATACAGTAAATTAGAATTGCAAAGAGCATATGATGTAAAAATGTGAAACATACATATTCAGCGTCTTGTACTCAGATACCTCACTACATGGAGTGTGATTTCAAGTACAAGATGTTCCTGGATCAACATCCATGTATACATTTTGGGTAGGGGTAGGTTTAAGGGTAAGGATTGGGACGTTTATATTTTTGGACAGTAATTTTCTGCTTGGCAAAATCACGGCGATCCTCACTAAATACACTAATGTCTAACTTTACTGTAGTTTTCAAATGGCTGTGCAAATAGTATATAGTGCTGTCTTGAGCATTTTCAGGAAGTGTCACCAAAATCTGACACTTTTTGCATTGTAAAAAATGTACAGAGTAAACTGTCACAATAAAAATATGACAAATCTTCATGTTCATAAACAATGGTGTCAGGACTTTTCATTTTGATGACACTGACACTTTCATTGACATGAATACTTGCTTTTGAGGAATGAACTGTCCATTTTGAGCAAGTGCCACGCTTTCGCAGGCTATCAACTAGGTTTTGCAGTTTGCACTAATAGTTTTGAGAAATGCATTAACTGTTGTGCAAATTTAAATAGTGTTGTGAGAAATGCACCAAAGCGACTGAGAAAAACAGTAATAAGTTACTGAACTTCAGTACATTTAAAGCTTTCAGGGCAATTTTATGTACTATCTCCAGTAGTTTCTCATTTCAAATAAAAAACTGGCTTAAATTGTTCAGTTGTTTTCCGGTCTTTTTAGCCCTGTTTTCAAACCAACTGTGTCTGAAACTGAAGGCAGCTGTGATTGAACAGACAGCCTTGTTGTATAAAAGTTCCTCCTTAGGATTCAGACAGGTCTGCAAGGCAAGATAATTTTAGACCAGGAAATATGTTTTGTGACTAAAATGGTAATTTCTCTGTGGAAATTTAATTACATTGCATTAATGTATCAATTCATTTTCCACTTTCGACTGCTCTTTCAGGTACCATTTCTATCTTTTCTGGCAACAGTTAAATGCATTGGATTCTTGGATATCGTAGACACTGAAGGATACAGCATACTGCCATATAATAACCAGAAAATGGTAATGTAGTGGACAGGGTGTTATGATTGCATTGAATTCAGACTTGAATTTATGTTCTGATGTCTTCCTGCCATTTGTACCCCTGAAACTTGCATTTTAAGGTTTCTAACATGCCAACTGTCTCGTTTTAGACAGTGTATTGAATTATTCATGCACACTGACTTATTCTGCCTCATTATTAATAAAGCGTACAATATATGTATTGTGTTTAAGGTCCAATCCCAATTCTATTTTCTACACCTCGTCCGGTATTTTGGGAGCCTAGCCCCCTTCCCCTTCCCCCTACCCCTCAATCTTTGCTTTACTGATGCCATTTCGCATCAGTCATTTAAAATCTATTGACTCAGAGCAGATTACAGTAATTAGGTGAAATTTATAGTAATCTATTTATTGGATTAATAATACTGAAAGCTACAGTCAGGTTTTTAAGATATGTTTTGCTTTTTGTCCTCTCTATTAAAAAATGCTCCATGCCAGGTGCACCATGGAAATGCAGTGGCAATGTCACATCAATCTCGCTTAGAAGATCTGTTAGAAAGGTCAATTGTGAGTCAACTGGTCAACTGTGACACTTGACTGTTATGCAGTGACACGCTCATGTTTGTCTTAGAATTTGAACCCCCAGAGTTATATATGCTTCTCTTCTAAAATAGCCTTATGTTATGAAATGGATGGCTTATGAACTCTGATATTTACAGTATGCCCAGCTAAATGAATGAGTCATATCATAGCGACACAGTGTGACAATAACTTTATATCACACCATTGACTCAGTGACCTGAATAAAGAAACTCATCTTGAGTTTATTTTCAATGTAATGTCTAACCAGACAGATTATTCTTTTAAGAAGCCTAAGAAATAGAGATGACACATGTACTATATAAAGGCTGAGAAATATCTATGGTACTTTTTATAGCAGTAAAACACCATATAAGCACTATATATATATATATATATATATATATACATATATATTTGTAGAATTTGTAGGCAGTAGTCAGCTCACTAAGTTTTATATTCATCTTTTTCTATTCATTCAAACTATGTTCTGCATTACCTACTGTAGAATGCAGTAGTCATTTTAGTGGTCATTAGCTGTATTTATGTTTTGTTCAATTTGTCATGGCCCAGCCGCATAAACAAGGCCATTAATCATAGTGTTGCACAGGGAGAAGATATTATCTCAGCACTGAATCTTCCTTGTCATTTTACGTTTCTGTTGCAGAGCTTGAAAAGACAGCAATGACACATAGAGGATGCAGTGCACTGATGCTTAGATTTAAAAAACAATGAAAAACAAAAAAAAAAAATCTTTTTTAATATGGTTTGCAATATCTTAAGCATCATCATTACACTTTATGTAATGATAATTTGTCAGAGGCACATGCTATAACCACAAAATTACTACTGTCCACATATTAAAATGCGGTGAAGCATGCTTTTTTTACTAATTAAGGATGACAGTATCACATATTCAGGCATGTTGTGTTGTTAAGTATCAGTGGTGAAATGCCTTTAGAAAATACCCTTAGTATAAATTGGGGATCATTATGTTTGATGTGGTAAGCTTTCAGCCAAAACACAATGAAGTTATAAAACTATATAATTCTTGTGCATATAAAATCAATGCAGAGGTCAAAGGTTCAGATGGATATAATCTCTTTTCATGTAGGCAAAGATTATATGGTGTCTTTACTAATGGCTGCCTCAGTGCTGCTTAATATAACAAAGAGTGCAAGCTTCTGTAATTGTGACATAAGGCTAGACGGGGGAAAAATTACCTGTCAGAGCCTTGCTGGGACACAAATAGCAACATTACCTGTCAATGATGGATTTCAACTCATTGCAATGCTGTTCACTCGTGTTGTGTGCAGTATAGTGTTAAAGGAGAAGCTGAATTCATTTGGTGGTAGTGGGGAAAAAGTGTTTACTTTTTAAGGTAAGGTTTTTTTTCTTTGCCCACAAACAAAAGCAGAAGAAATTGTCTTTTAAACAACCGTTTACAAAACATTTAGGATTTTTTTTTTTGCCATTTGTCCGATATGATAATGTTCCTAATCGTTACACATCTTTTTTTTGAGCTCTTCAGACAAAAATAGCAGCATACATGTTTGTACCAACACAAAGCAGAATATATCAAGGCAGATTTTACCTTTTTGAGTGAACTGTCCCTTTATTGTTCTAATAAGAATTTCATTATAAGTTCCTTGAATTTCATTGACCAGACAATGTCACAATTGAAAGAGGAATACGTGTTGTTTTTGCAGAATGCATGACTAAACCTTAATTGAAGGCAGATGATTTTGCTAGGGTGCCTAGATAAGACTGTAATGTTTACAGACGCAATATCCTTTTATAGCCTGTTTGCAATAAAGATAATGAATTAGAACAATGATTAATTGAATATATTAATTGAGATGCCACTCAATAGTTTATTCCATTTGAATATGACCTACTTTTTTGTCCTGGAAAGAATATTTTTTATATATATATATATATATATATATACATGTAGGGTTTTTTAGTTGTGATGTGTAGTCAGTTATTTCTTTACCAGATGCCTTCGTTGTTTATGAATGTTTGAGTGGTATACATTTTTTTTCCATTATAGTTTATGTAGTAAGTGTTTAGCCTTGCCATTTTGGCATTTCAGTTAAATGAGAAATTGATTTACTTTGAACATCCCTAGACTGAGATTGTGGTATGATGTAATCTTTGGTTGTAATAACGTGATATTTTATATATGTACAGTATAAAAAGAAATATAATCAAAAATAGCTTCCTGACATTGCTCACCTTCTAGAAAAAGTTTATTTATTGCAAAGACTGTTTGAGGTCTTTGTAGTACAGCTTAGTTGTTTAATTAACATTTGCATTTCACCCATGCATAATCAATTACCTGCATGACATGAAAGAAACGCCATAGAAAATTGATGGATAATGAGCTATGCAAGCAAAGGGTTGATGCTTCAGCATCACAGAAGTCATTTCTTTTATTCTTTAACACTCAGTAAAATGAAATATGTTTATCATCAATGACCCAGAAGACATTCTTTCGGTTAAACTTAGCTGAAGTTAGTATTCAGCACTGCTGAGCTAGACGTCTCATGAGTGTACTCCATGTTTGAAAATCAGTTATCTCTGTCAAGCTGATTTCAATTTTTGTAACATACTAAGAACAGAAATTTTATTATAGGAGAGCTTTTATAAAACCACATTCGGTTTATTTCTATTGTCCTTAAAGAGTCAATTTTTTATTTAGTAAGTGAAGACCTTAATAAAAATAAGAATTAAAATCCAGTTTAATCAGTTGTCGTTCTAGTTTTTATTGTCTGTAATTTTTCAGTAAAAATTTCTCTTTGGAGAATTCTGTCATTTTGCTTTTGAAGCATCATGAACATTTCAGACTTCAAACCTCTACTCATTCTGTGATGTAAAGGAAATGACAGTTTATTAATATTTTAAACACATATTTCTTTAATAAAATGACAGACAAATTTGTCACGCAACAGAATTTTGTGTATGTTTACAACTTTTGTTATTATTTTTATTTATTATTGCATAATTTGAAAACAAAGACAGCTTGTTAGTGATTGCAGCGAAAATTTCTAAATGTAGTCAAAGACTATAGAATACCCAAGACGTGTCACTCTTATCGTTTTGAATGGGGAAGAATGCAATGCTTAAAATGTCTGATCAATCACAGGAAGCCCTGCCTTCTAAATAAAATCGCTGATCTGTGAACTCAGTGCATCACCACATCTGCCTTTAGAAGTTTAGGTTGCTATAGAAACAGTCAAAGTGAAATTTTATTCAGTAAACAGAGTACACACACACATTTAGGCTAAATTCATATGCACAAACATATACACACATACTTATATATAGATCCTATTATGATATATATTCATATATTTATCTCGCACACACACACACATTCATATTCATATTGTCTGGTTATCGATCTACCAAAAACATAAATAGAGATGTTTCTGTGTCTGCAAAGGCATCTCTGTCACTGACTAGCCACCAGCCGTTTTTGGGGGTTAGGGTTATAACATTTATATGATGTTGAAATCCTTTTTTAGCAATTATGAAGACAGGTTAAAAAGTTTTAATAAATATTTTTAAACTTGCCAAGCACTGAATGTGTTTTATTAAATTTAGAAGGACAGTGTGTCTCCCCTGGCCTTTTGCAGGTCTTGTTAGCAGGTCAGGATTTCCCCCTGTTGACCATCTGGACTGTGAGGTTGATGTCCAGTGGGGCAGCTAGATTATTAATAAGATGGTCAGGTTAAGGATGTGGTTGTCGTTGGACATGTTTGGCATTAAGAACCCAGTTTAAGAATACCTTTAACATCCTTACATTCTGTATTTCAGATAAAGTGTGTATTACAGCAGCTTCTGTCTGCAGTGGTAAACAGCATGTGGGTTGAATTTGTTGTGGTTTCATCATATCATTAATATTACATTATTCACATAAAGGCTTGTTTTAGAACTGATTCCTTTAATTATGTTAAAAATGTATCAAGGCAACGCCTATTGCAACCCGGCGCTCACCCAGCCGCGGCTATTCTCACCGGCCCCCAGCCATTCCGCCTGCTGCCTGGCCCTCTCCGGCCTCGCTCTACCTGCCCATCACGGTCTCTCTTGGCCGTATTTTCTGCCCCTGGCCTTGTACTACCTGTTGCCGGCCCTCTGGTCATTCCGTCTGGTGCCTGGCATCTCTCCGGCCTCGCTCTGCCTGTCCGCTCGGCCCCCTGGCCATTTCGTCTGCCGCCCGGCCTCTCTGTGGCCTGCACTGCCCGCCCCGGTCCTCTCCGGCCATATTTCTGCTGCCTGGCCTATCTCCAGCCCTGCCTCTCTTCATGCCTTCGCCTCCCCTAGTCTTCCCCCGCCTACCCTAGTTCTCTCCCTAGGGCGCCAGCCTCCGTCCCCTCCGTTGCAGTCCGGGGACCACAAAGGCGGTTCCCAAAGGTCAAGGGTCCCGCCGGAGATGGTCGTCTTTCCCTCACCCTGACCCCAAAGGAAGGTTCTCTTCACTTCTTGCCAGAGGTCCTTCGGCGGGGGCGGACGCCTCCCTAAACTTCTAGCCCCGCGTCCGGCTCATCTCAGGCTTTTTTGGGTGGCTTTTTTTGGGGGCTTTTTTGGCTCTGTCCGCACTCTATGGCTTTTTTGGGGGGCACGCGGGGACCAGGCTGGGCTCCGAGCATCTGTTAACCATAGCCTCCTAGTGGGTTAAACCTCCTAGGGCTCGGAGGCCGCCGGGCTCCCAGCCTGTCCCCCGGACAGTTCGCCAAACAAGCTATTTTATCACCGAGGTAGTGGGAACTAGTGAAATACATATAAATTTGAATGTGATCACCCTGACAGTGATTGATGAAGGTGTATTGAATGAGCCGGAAGGTTGAGATTAATTTGTTTGAGATGTTAAGTGTGAGGTGTCAGGAGACAGGAAGCGCCACAAAAGTCATACCTATTTGCATGCCACCTGCTTTATTTCCTCCACGATGTTTGTAGTTGGCATTCAGTGTCAAAATGATTGACAGGAGTTGCTGAGTAGGTTAACTTGATTCTTAAAAAAGAACAAACCCAAATGCATTATGTATTATGCAACTTCCACTGAGAGACTGAGTGGATGCACATTTGATAAACCAAAGACCCTGCAAAATGGTCCGTAGCCATTTGAATTTCCCATTGTGGGCTTTGCTTTGCCATCTGTGTGTTCTTTGTCACACCTGTGAAAATCTGTGCCACAGCAAACTGCTTTGTTAGCACTGACAAGCAGCATGTGTTTGATTCAGTAATCTTTTACTTCTTGTTGTTTTTCTTTTAGGAGACAACAATGGTTGGCCTCATCTCTTTGATAACTATTTTGGAATCCCCAGTAATAACCTTGGAACCAAGTCAAATGCCTGCTGTGAGTATGCTCTCATTTTTACGTTTCTGCAAAAATTCTGATGATTTGAACCTCGCAGAGAATATCTTAAGGGCACATTTTACATGTTTATTTTAGAAACGCTGTATGCATTCATTTAGAAGCTGTGCTTTGCACAGCTGAAACAACATTGAGAGATGGACAGTTGTCTCTGCACAATAATATATGCACAAGATTTTTTCAGTGTGATTTTTTATTTTTTTTTAGAATCATTGCCATTCACAAAATAATAAAAATATATTTTTAACAGTAAATCAGCATATTAGAATGATCAAAGGAATAAATAAAATTTTTAAAATATAGTAAAATAGAAAACTGCTCCTTTATAACTGTTACGTGTTTGAATGTTCTTGTTGTCATTTTCCCCATGTGCTCTTTGTTTTCTCCCCTGTGACCTAGTTTCTGTTGACACCAATTCATGTCAAGTGTGTCCAGTGTATTATCAGTGATTTTCCGTGATCGTCAATGTATAGTGTGTGTACAATAGGGGTGGCACGGTTCACGAAACCCACGGTTCGGTTTGTATCACGGATTTAGGGTCATGGTTTTCGGTTCTGTACGGTTCTTGTTATTTTTTCTTTTAATCTTTCACACTCCAGAAATGTACTTCAGCATATGAT
>JAUMHI010000055.1:8752776-8771088 GCA_032359435.1 Enteromius unitaeniatus
TGCCATTTCTACACGTACAGTATTGTGACCTGCAGCACTCACTCCACACCGTAGACACATCAATTTTTTTGCGCGAAAGGGAAACACACTGACACACTGAGACAAGCGTACCGAACAGTTTTTTTCATTAACCATGCCACCCCTAGTGTACAACTCTTGTCTTTGATCATTGTTTATATTACAATATTGTTAAATTGCTCCAGCAACTCTCTCTACGTTTGTGTATGATACACACCCATGACAATAACAACATTTCACACTATTACTGTATTTTTAAACTATACATTTTTCTGAAAAGCAGTTCTAGCCAACTGCTTTTCAACTTCTAGCCAATCACCAGAAAGACACCTGTGTTGCACAGCATCAACATCACACCTTCATATATTACTGTATATTTAATAAACAGCCAGTGTTCCTGAAAATGAAGAGAACGATATATATATGTTGTGTACTGTATGCGTATAATCCAAAAAATACTGTCAAAAACACCACTAATTGTGGAAAGCACAAAATAACAGCCATGATGTTTACAGAACTGTCTCAATTTAGATCATTTTAAACAGGTAACTGACAGTTGATTGTCATGAATTAATTTCTGATATTGAACAATTTGTCTTCTCTGAGGAGTCTTTTCTTTGACTGACAGACTTTGCTGTCAGTACAGCTGTATTCACAAACTGACATTATAAATCCAGTCAGCAGTATTTACATGTGTTTTGGCATGTGCGTTTGATGATTGGAGTCATGTGTAATGCTCTCTTTATCCCAAATATTGTTAGGACAGCAAGGTTAATGGCTCAGCATGGGTGGCAGCTGTCTGTATGTTGCTTACATGCAAAGAGAAAATTCTGCTTTTTTCAGTCTCTTTTTTTCAGGCTGTTTGATCGTTTCAAAGTTTTATTACTCTGAGTCTTGGGCAGGAAATGAAAGAAGATTAGGGCAACTGCTCATAAGTCTTAGGCAGCTCATATCTTGAGGCTTATATGGTTTACTGTTTGAACTGATAGCAGTATTGATCACAGATGCATGTTCAGATGGAGCCTGGGTGTGTAAAAAATCTGAGTAATATTGCAGAGTCACAGCAATAAACAAACAACACTGAACTTTCTGAACTTTGATATTTGTCTAACCATTTCTGTTGTGCCTTTTAATTAGCTGATCACAAGGTGATTGGTGGATGCCAATCAATTCCTCTCAAGTTCACACAGGTGTAGCAAACCTACAGCTCATGTTGGCAGTGATGACTTTGCTGTATTCATCCCCTCATTAGCTGATTGGTCTGAAAGACAGCGTGAGCTTTATTATAGCACTATCTCTGCTTTGCCTTCATCTCTTCTCTCCTCTTCTCCCCAAATTAGTCACCACGGGCTATCCTGGTTGAATGTCAGAGTTCAATTTCTTTTCTTTCTGTCACCTCCCTGCATCTTTTGTTCTGTCTTTGTGCTTTCACATCCTTCTTCAATGTTTAATACAGATAAGACTCTGTTGGAACAATGTGTTGGGCCACAGTTGGTCTGTCGGAGGCATTTACTGGATTTGAGGCAACTGTCTGCTCTGTTTAACTACGATAAAGAGTTGCTGTATCTTGTGGGGCTTACTTCTGTCTAGCAGACTGTCCAACTGTTGACACCATCAGATTACAAACATTCCTTTTCAGTTTTCACTTAAATATACTTTCAAATCAAAATTAGTTTCTTATTTTGAATAATCTGCACACATTACGTATGAATGACAAAAAATAACAGTTAAAAGTAAATTTTGAGATAGTCCCACCTCAAATTCATACTATTAGTTGGACATTTTGGAGTATCTAACCTTCCAATGGCTTATTTATACAGAAAGCATTTAACATTGAATTATATACTTGCCATTTAAAGATTTTATTTCTCTTGGGAGCTCCAATGATTCTAATTAGGAAATCTTAGTGGAACTTATCCGTAACCTAAGTTGACAGTTTGCAGAAATAATTTAGTGCTTATTAGTTCAGCATGACTGTTCACATACTAAGCATCAAACTGTAATGCAAACATACTTTTTAAACACCAAATTGTATATCTAAAATGTTGTCTGGTCTGTCTCCCATTTTATCTTACCCTTTCTGTCACGCAGTGCTTGGGACTGTCCCAGCTGAGTGCCAGTGCAGGGACCTGGAGCTTGACTGTGACGGTGCTCACTTTAAAGAGGTTCCCACAGTATCCGTTAATGTCACCATGATGTGAGTTTCATGGGTTGTGTGTGAAATGTGCCTGCAGTTTGTTGAGTTTCTGTGACTCCTCGGATTTGCATTAGATGCCAAGGCCCTGCGGCAAACTGACAAGTTTGCTTTACTCTATATGTTGAATATGTATGCTTTTCAAAATCTGTTAATGTGGCTATACCCTTTTTAAAAGGCGCTAGTACAGTTTTGGTACTAATATGTACAGTTAGGTCCATATATATTTGGACACAGGCCATTTCTTTTAATTAATTTTAGCTGATGAAAACATATTCAAGTTACAATTATATCATTTAAAGATTAAATTATATAATTAATTAAATCATTTTAAACTTTAAGCTTTAAGCCCACTTTTTTATGGGCTTAAAGTGCACTCTGAGCTATAATTTAAGGGCATTTACATCAAAATTGGAGAAAAGGTTAAGGAATTACAGCTCTTTAGTAGGGGCTTTTAGGTACTTAGGTGCTTAATTCTAAGCAACCAACAGTGATGTCTTTTTGCGTGGCATGAACAATAGTTTTTCGTGGCTTTTGCGATAACGGAGCTAGAATGTAAACATTCAGTTTGTGTAATTTCAAGGGCAAAAAGACTAAATTGTTAAAAAAAGGTTTGTATTCAGGATCTTTTGGGTCACCATTGACTTCCGTAGTATTTTTTCCTACTTTGGAAGTGAATGGTGACCCAAAACAGCCGGGTTACAAACTTTCTTTAAAATATCTTCCTTTGTGTTTGGCAGAACAAAGTTAATACAGATTTGGAAATACTCAAGAGTGAGTAAATGACGACAGAATTTTCATTTTTGGGTTAACTGTTCCTTTAAGGCACTAACAAGTCCTATTAGATTCAAAGATGTAGCTTTTGTATGTTAGGATGCCACCCCAGTGGCAGCTTTTACTGGGAGTTACTGAACAAACATTTTTTCTCCAAAGAGTTGCACAGTACTTTGGAAAATGAGAAGGTTGCATCAGAAAACAAACCTGATGTATTAGAGTTTAGGCTTAATTAAGTGTGTGTGATTTTTAGTCACTGAAAACTGAGATAATTGCATTAAAAGATAATTGTTCCAACATTATTCTCCATGCAGCTTAATGGTGAAGCTTGGTTCTCATTTTTATTCCATGCCTTGTGAACATCTCTATTGTTCACACAATAACTGGCTGATATAAACCCTTCTAGCAGTTTAATATATGAATTTGAAATGCATATTTATGTATCAGCTGAAGCTGCATCTTAATTAAGTCTCAATTTCCTGTATTGCGGCTCTGTTTGATTTTCCGCCGTTCATTAGTATGCCACGGTGAAATTCACATCTACCTTACAGTAATTCGGAGAATGTGGCAAGGTGGATTAAATGCAATGCCACTCTCTGACTTCAAGTAGACTCACTGCGTGTCTTCTCTCTAAGGTCTTGAAAATCATTGCTTTTAAACAGCCTCTCTTGAAACATAGCTTTTAGTTTTTTCATAAGGTCAAATATTCTCAAGTGTTCTTGTATTTCCTGTATATCAAAAAATGATCAAAACATATATCCAAAATATAAATTAATTAATATGTTTCCTTTTTTAATATGTTTCATTATAAATTGGGGATATGACAGATGGCCATATTGGTTTAAAGTCATATGTTTGTTTAGTGGATCGGTGCCTCAATCAAATGACGGTGGGTGGAATTAAGTTTGGTTTTCTGTAGTATAATGAAGCAAGATCTATTCTGCCACTAAATAAAAAATTTAAAAAAAGGTTATTACGTCTTTTTATCTCATGATTTCTGACTTTTTTTCTCAGAATTGCATGATATAAAGTCATAATTGCAAGTTATAAAGTCAGAATTGGGAGATATAAACTTGCAATTCTGAGAACATAGTCTTTTTTTCTGCTCAAAAATTGAGCTTAATAACTCTCATAATTCTGAAAAAAAATTCAGAATTGCAACTTTATATCACAGTTGCGAGTTCTAAAGTAAGATATAGCGTGATATTGCGAGTCTGAATTGCAAGATATAAAGTCTGAATTGCAAGTAATAAGGTTTATATCTCACAATTCTGAGAACAGTTTTTTTTCAGCTCAAATGTGACTTTATATCACGCAATTGTGACTTTATATCTCACAATTTGACTTTATAACCATATCACGCAATTCTGAAAAAAATTTTGAATTGTAAAATAAAAAGATGCAATAACCATTTGTTGTGGCGCAAACAGTCTTCCATAATCTATCTAAAAAAAAAACTTAAGACAAGAAACCTATTGCCACTGTAAAGTGTGCTTTTGCACTCTTTTTTTATATGTATTGGACAAACATGTCTCTTTTGTTTGTTGCAGGTCTCTGCAGAGAAACCGGCTTAGGAAGCTAAATGCTGACATGTTCTTGAAGTACCAGAGCCTTCTAAAGCTGTAAGAGCTTCTCTGCTTCACTAAGTATATCTTCTCCTTGTCCAAATGCTTTATGGATGTCGTGATGCTGTATTAGCATCATCGCAGATGTTCACAAAACGTTGTTTGCTTGTCCTCACTCTGCCATGGTAGTGAGAAGTGTGCAAAATAGAGATGTTGAGTGAGATTAAACAATCCCAGTGGAATAAAACACTCAGTGCTCTCCACAGGAACTGAGCCAAACACACTCAAGAACTGAAGGACTTGAGAGCGTACTTTTTTATAGCCTGACAAAAATGGCTCAATGTTTTTCTTCAGCTGTAGATTTTTTTTCAAGTCTGTTTGCATGTCTTAATCTGACATGCACGCTTGTTGTCAGTATCATCTGGTTTCGCATTCAGAAACGCCAGCTGACTCAGAATCAGCCCTTATTTTTGTCCTCGCTCATACACCATCCTTGATCTAGTGACAGATAGAGGCTTCGTTGTACAAACAAACTTAATCTGAGCAGTGGGAAAAAAGAAGAAAATAAATGATGTAGGAATAGAGGCCACAGTGCATCTTTTGTGAAGCTCAAAGTTGTGTAAGCTTTGGATTTGTTAGGTTTAATGACAGCGTTGTTGGATATACAATATGAACAGGCTACAAAAATGTTGCTAGCAGTGCAGTGAGGTTTAGATGAGGACAGAATGACTTGTCAATAGAAGATTAAATGTTACTATATTTTAACACCTAAAATGTGAGTAGTGCCCTTTCTTCCTTTTTATATATTGTTGCTCTGAGTGTTTTAAATACTTTTAGTGCTTTGTTATATTTGCTTGTTCAAGAACTTGAGCATATCAACACAACACTGTTTTCATTAACTAATTAAAACTAATAATAAGGATTGTTTCTAGAGATGCATATCAGCCTATTAGAATGATACACTGAAGGCTGGAGTAATGGCTCTTGAAAATTCAGCTTTGTCTATGACAGGAATAAGGACACATTCTCTCTGTTAATTAGTTGTCTATTGGTATGCCTATTATTATCATCTTGGCTGTTTCTGTAAGAGATAATGTAGATACAGCAGGTTATTGCAGAATAAAGCCAGACTGTGTCGATCAGCTGGATGTGCCAGCACAGACCACTGGATGGCACTTCAGCGCCCAAGACTCCTTTTGTGTGTTTGTCTCTGCTTTTCATTCCCGGACTCTTATTATGAATCTGTGTTCTCATCTCTGTGTGTTTAGTCAGGACTTTTACTCTGAAACTGTTGTCACTGCCCACCTTGTCAGCTCCCGGACATCCTGTAGCATATAAGCCCTCATTTGTTTGTTGTTAGCACGGATCATTGTCTCAATGTTTAGCCGTCAACCCTAGCCTAGTTTATTCGTGTTCCTGTTTCCAGTTTGTTCTGTCTTTTGGATTTCCCGTTGCCGTTTACTCCCTGTTTCCTGGATATTCCAGTTTCCAGTCTCTTCCCATGGACTGATTTACGATATTTGATCATTGCTCTGTTTAACGTTTCTCCTACTGTCTATACCTCCACTGAGTCTGTTTTGCCGGATTTTGCATGTCCTGACCCTGAGCCTTTAATAAACCTTTTGAAAAACGTCCTCATTCGTGACAGAATGACCAATCAACGAGAGTTCAGCAGCGGGTTTAAGTGGGGCTCGCACCGAGACTATCCAGCGCCTTGTAGGCAGGACTTAATGCCGGTTTCCCCGACTCGTTTGTGCGGACGAGACATTGAGGATTATGTTGAGGAATTTATTTCATTTTGCCACCGTGTCAACAGCGAGGAGGACTTTATTAAAGACTGTTTTATGTGTGGCTTGGATTTTAATGTGCTCAACCGAGTGCATCATGAGGATCCGAGCTGGTCGCTCGAACAGCTCATAGACAGTGTGCTTTCTATCTGCGGTTTATCATTCACTGTTGGGGAGGTGGAAAGGGACGATCGTGCACGCGGCTCGGGACAGAGTAATCGTCGCATCGCGAACACTAAATCTAACCCGTGGCTCGGTACTCGCATGGCTATCCGGTGGGGCCGCCCCCGCGTTCGTCACACTACGGTTTTGTTTTCACGGCCCGGACCACCATGCAAAGCTCCTACTATGCCGAGTTCACCTCCAGCGATCTCCTCATCGGACACAACAAGGAAAATTCAGAGTATCTCACAGCTCGCGTTCGAAATGGCCACCGATCGCAAGATGCAGCCCAAAATGGCGGTCGACCACGAGACTCCATCTGCTATGTGGGAGTATCTACCCAGCCTGCTGCAAACTGACTCCATACAGCCATGCCAGACCCCGTCGGTTCCAGTAATGCTTCCAGGTGAGCCATCTTCTGTCTCTACGATCCAGTCAGTACCAGTTGTGCAGCCTGGAGAGCTGCTTTCAGCAAACCCTGTCTCTAACCAGCAAATAACAGGTCCTAGCCCCATTTCATGGCGTGGCAAGCCGTATAAAGCACAGTTGGTCCTGGTTTTACAGCCAGGAGTGCTGTATGATGTCCAGTCAAACATGTAGCGAAAACATACATCGATACAATCAATCACCCCTCTAAAGGACTGGTTAGAAATAGTGGAGACATCAACGCTGCATTCCAGGATTTCTTTTCTAAACTTTATAAATCCAAACTCAATTCCTGTAGTCCAAATGGTACCACTTTCTAGCAGTCTCTTGCCTGTTCTCACTCAGGAAGAATCGGAATAGTTAGGACAGCCTGTCACTTAAAAAGGTAGGAACTTAAAAAAGCATTACAAGGAGCTAAAAAGGGTAAAGCGCCAGGTTTAGATGGGATCCCGGTAGCGTTATTCCTTAAATATTTTGATCTGCTTGGGCCTGTTTTTCTGACTACAATTCATGTGGCAGTTGAAGCTGGGGCCTTTTACTCACAGATGAATACAGCGCTTATATCATTAATACCTAAGAAAGGGAAAGACCACTCAGAGTGTGCTAACTATAGACCCATTAGTTTGTTAAATACAGATATTAAAATTTATGCCCGAATTCTAGCCTTGCGTTTACAGCGATATATAGATAAGCTAGTCCATCCCGACCAGACTGGCTTTATACCAGGTAGATTGGCGGCAGACAATATCTGGGGACTACTACATATTATACATGCATCCCATTTTCGTCCCACTCCAGCTGCAGTTCTTTCCCTGGACGCAGAAAAGGCTTTTGACAAACTGGAGTGGGACTACCTGGTCTGTTCTGGAAGCTTTTGGCCTTGGACCAAATTTCCTGAACATGATTAAAGTTGTCACGCCGTAGTCGTGTTCTGTGTTTGTTGTCTCCCATTTGTTTCCCATCCTCCTCACAATCACGAGGAATATGGCAAGCCATTAAGGCCTAAACTGTTTCAATCAAGAGAACTGTTTATTACTCAGTCTGTTCCGGTTTCGCAGCCAAGAGTGCTGTTTAATGCCCACTCGGTTTTGGTTTTTCAGCCAGGAGAGCGGTCATTTATTTATTTCAACGGTTCTGGATCCTCAACTACAGGGTTTTTTCCCAGTTCCACGGCGACAGGGGCCGTGTGTTTCCCAGTCTGAGAGGCTGCAGAAGGCCCTAGTGGTTCCTAGACTGCAAGTAATGGGTCACCTTCCCTTAGCACGATGAGAGGGGTCCTGTTTGGTCCAGTCGGTTCCGGTTAGACAGCCAGGTGAGCTGTTTCCTCCAAACCCTGCGGTTTCTGATCCGCAAGTGGTGGGTTCCGGTCCCGTTTCCCGGCAACAGGGGCCGTGTCCTATCCAGTCAATATCGATTGTGCAGCTGTCAAACAGCCTGCTCGGCCCCGGAGGGCGCAGTCACAGCCTGCTCGCTGATGGTTCTGCCTCAGAGGGTATTACAGTCGTCTGCTCCACCCTGGAGGGCATTCGAACTGTCTGGTTGGCCCTGAAGGGCATGGTTGCGGTCTGGTTGGCCCTGGTGGGTGCCTTCCCCGCCTGATCCACCCTGGAGGGCGTTCCCGCTGTCTGATCCACCCAGATGGTCATCCCCACCGTCTGCCCAGCCCAGGTGGGCTGTTCCATCCTCTGCTCCTCCCTTAAGACTTTTTTGTTGTTTTGCGTCTGGAAGCCGCGCCTCGGGGAGGGGCTATGTCACGCCGTAGTTGTTTTCTGTGTATGTTGTCTTTTGTTCCATGTGCTCTTTGTGTTTACTATTCGTTATCCCCATGTGCTTTACCTTGTTTGTAACCCCGCCTCTATCATTAGTGTTTGATCCTTAGCCAGCCGTGTCTGTCCAGGTGTCTCGTATTAGTCGCTGTATAAATTCACTGCCCATGTCTTGATTGGTTGTCGAATGTTAACGTTTCATGTTGTTTGTCTTGCTCCGCGCAGCTCGTGCATGTTCCTTGTTTTGTTGTTTTTTCATTCAATAAATGGCAAGTTTGCTTTGATTCCTAGTTCCGTGTCCTCCTTGCTCGCGAGGAATTGTGAGCGCGAGTTTGGCGAACCGCATAAAAGGATTATATAAAAACCCAACGGCATCTAGTTATAACTAGGTTTGGGTATCGTTTAGGGTTTTTTCGATACCAGTGCCAAATCGATACTTTTAAAACGGTTCCGATGCCTAAACGGTGCCTGAATCGATACTTATAAAATAAAAATGGTAACACTTTATAATAACTGAACACTATGAATCATTAGTTAAGCATTAAACAGTCAGTTCATCCTTTATAAAGCATTGTTCCAACATTAATAGTCAATAGTAAGCAGTTTATAAATACAGATTTAAATGCATTGTTCTTGATTTATAATTATATCTATATCAAAGGAGATTTAAAGGCTCGTTATCAACCAATCAGAACAAATAAAAACAACACAGGTGTACAGAACTATTCATATATGCAAATAATATGAAACTGCACAACTGTTCACTTGAATGATTTATCATGAAATTGCATGAAAGGTTTAAAAAGTCTATTCATAAAGTATCTGAAAAAGATTTACTCAATACAATACATTACATTACAATAAATAAAGACAAAATCATTAGGGAATCAATAAACTAAGCTTATGAAACAATAATTAACCAGTATGATCCAATGCCATGTCTCAAGTCAAGTGAATAAATCATCAACAGGCATCCAATACTGACACGACTGACCAAAATAAATGTTCACGCGAGCAGGTGAGAGAAGATCGAACGCAAGAATAATCGCAGGCAGATGACATAATCATGCGCGCGAGGGTTTGAAATGAGCTTGCAGGCTCCTGTTTCTTCACATATAGATCCGTTTTCCTCTTGCAGAAATGATTTACCATGCGCGCCAGCATCAGTGGTGCGCTCACTTATTAATTCCATAGATTTATTGGGTTTGTCTTTTAGGCACGGAACCGAAATGAGGCACCGAAATCTACGTTTTGATTAGGTTCGGTACATACCGGTTACTTGGGTACCGGTGCTATAATGGTCCTGGAGCTGGCGCTCCTCTTCCTCTGCCGCCATCGTAAAGGCCAGCCGAAAAATCTCCTGGACTGTGTTCGCCTCCTCCTGTGAGAAAGTTCAATCAAAGTTTTAATATAAACAAAAGATCAAGGAACAAGAGTTACATACACCTTACATTGACAATAACGGACCAAGACTGGAACACAGGGATCTACTTAAATAGGGAAGACAATCAACGTAAATGAGGGAGACACACCTGAAAGGAATACGTAATTAATGAAATCTAGGTCACAGGAAAAGCACATGGGGAAAACAGGCAACAAGAAACATAACATAACAGAACACAGACCCACGGATGTTACACATAGCTGGCATTCCCACACACCTATTTGGTTTAATAATGACATTCACTCAGGTGGCACGCCATTTTTCTTTAAACACTGGAAGCAGAAAGGCATTTCACACTGGAAGATATTTCTGGTCCTAATGGTATACTTAGTTTTCAAGAGCTGTGTGAACTGTATGGAACTCAACCTTCTTCTTTGTTTTTATACTTTCGTCTAAGGTCGGCCATGAAGGCCTATGGGGTCCCCTGGGGAGACAACCTCCCCAGGCATTCAGTTATTACCTGGTTTGATTCTGTTTCTTCTAGTCATCTCACTTCACGGGTTTACAGGAAGGTCTTACAGGAAACAGCCAAACGATTGCCCATACAACGTATCTTTCAACAAGTAAAGACTTTCAACAAGGAGAAATCACAGGATGGGCAAGAGTATGGCAGAACATCTTCACCTCATCTAAAAATCCGAATCACCAGCTGATTCATTACAACTTTTGTCACAGAACCTACTGGACCCTACTCAAAAGGCACCGTATTGATCAACAGCTTGGATCCTTTTTTCATATGATGTGGGAATGTGAAAAAGTAAAAGAATTTTGGAGTAAAATGTGCAGTATCTTATCTAAAGTGATTGAATACCCTTTACCGATTCCTTCTATGTTATTACTGAGTGACGACTCTCTGCTGAATCTCTCCGAGTTTCAAAAATCTCTCTTGCTGGCTGGCTTAACTGCTGCAAAAAAACTTTTAGCACAACGTTGGATTCCTCTTCATAACCTGGACATGTTCTTCTGGTTGGTACAATTTCGTGACATTGTATTGCTTGAACTATCCACAGCATGGATCAACGCAGTACAAATATCAACACTTAAAAATTGGTCTACAACAGCAGAAAAAATCACAAAAGCAAAATGCCCTAGAACTGTATCATTTTCTTTTCCTTTATTCTTTTTTGTACACAAATACTATCTATGTATTTGCTATTTTGTTTTTTTTATGTGTACTGTCCTATGTAGGTGTACAATCCTTTTTTTTGTCGTTTATTTGTCAGATACCCTATCCTGAGTGACCGCAAAGGGTGGGTGGGGGGAGATATCTGCATTGTTTGTGATATCTGTTTATTACTGTTTTGTAAACGACCGTTTATTATAAAAAACGTTTTAGTTAATTGGACACGAAACATTGATCTGAGTTGAAATATTTTACTAACCTTGTTAGATCCTCTGTGTCATATGTGTCGTGATATATCAACATTTTTGCTTTTTTTCCATTTTAACTTGCACCACCCCACAACAGCTAAAGTCTTTCTACACTAGACACGACAAAGCGACCGTTGAAAAATCATTTGAAGCTTGTGTCGATATGTAATAGAACGCAGCATTAGTTTTCTGTTGGGAATTTGTCGTGCCATGCAGCGGAGACAGCAGAAAAGGTTCTATTGTATTTTGTCTTGTTGAGTCGGTGTCAGCCGCAAGATGGTGCCAAACTGTCAGCAACAGCAAAGTAATGCGTATAACTAACAGTTAAGATGATACGAAGTACCCGGATGAGCCTGTGTTATTAGTTTTACCGGTTGTTATCTGGGAATAACATCAGAATCGAGTATTCCACAAAGTTGTGTAATAATATTACTTATAAATCATATATTCTATATCCCTACCCAATACCTAAACTTAAAAACTACCTTACTAACGATTAATTAGCAGCAAATTAAGAGTTTATTGAGTGGAAAAGTTGTAGTTAACGGTTTATTAACAGCAAGAATTTGACCTTAAAATAATCTGTGACCTAAATAAGTAAGTGCTACCTAAGGCCCATTTCTCTAAAAAGTAAGAGCAGCACCATTTTTAAAGCTCTTCTGCTTTTTGGGAACATAATTAAACATTAACGATTTTGCTTTTTAATGCTTCCTATAAGGCTTTTTTGTTTGTTCGTTTTTTTAGGTATCTCCAGCACAACCGAATTAAAGCAGTGCACCCGCATGCTTTCAGAGGCCTTTACAATCTGACGAGACTGTGAGTCAGAAGACATTTTTTATTGTCCTTTCAAATCTAGTGAAACTTTAATCAGCTCATATGATTAGAGTGACAAACAGGCTTGCAGTGAGTGATAAATGTTTGAGTTTGCTTATTTGCTTTTTTTATATAGGCAAAATGCTTTTGGCTACTCACAGACAGCTGTAATGTCTAATTTTCTCAGGTATCTCAGTTATAATCGAATCACCACCCTACTTCCCGACGTGTTCCAGGATTTGCACAAACTAGAATGGCTGTAAGTGTTTCTTGTCTTTCTCCCATTTGTTTTATATATGTCAGCTAAATGAAGATGGATATTCTCATTCATTGCTTTCTTTCAGGTAACTGTGGAGGTATGTGTCACTCAATAAAACTTTTCTAATACCGAGTGCATAAAACCGATGTTATTTGTTGGCAGTGTACGGACGGATTTCTTTATCAGTCATTAGTAGTCACTGATGATCTGCTCTAAAGAAACACGAGTGATTGAACTTTCATCACACATCTAATTGAATGCCATTGAATTGAGGTTCATAACCCTTATGCATAAACAAGTATTAGCATCTGCTGAACAAACAGTGGACAAAGCACTTCAGTTTGTGATGCTTCAGTGTTTTTAATGAGCTTCTCCTTTATTTTTGTTTCCTGAAGGATTCTGGAAAACAACAATATTCATCACATCTCCTCTTTGACCTTCTCTGGTTTGCGCTCCCTTGTGCTTCTGTGAGTTTCAGCCTGTTGCTATTTTGGTGACTCATCTTCTGTCTTTTAAATGTAAATCTTATATTTCAACCAATACATAGGAGCTGTTCTCTAAACATTTTTGTATTCACTTATTTATATATTTATTTACTGGATTTTTTTAATGTGCTGCACTGCTACATTGTCTTATAAAGCTTTTGTGTTTCAGAGTGTTGTTGAACAATGCCCTCACAAAGCTGGATGACATTTGCCTGGAGATGCCACGATTAAATTGGCTGTAAGTTTGAATACATGCCATTAAATCATCCAATCTATCCAGTACAACTGCAATGATAAAACACTTATTTATTATTTATTCTTAAGGTATTATTATTTTATTTCCAATTTTGGAGCTTTTAGAAAGCACTTTTAAGTCTACATTAACAAAAAAAAAAGTCTGAATAAATATATATTTACACTTTGCTTTAATGTAAAATGATTTGGTCTTCTAGTAAGCTGATGTTAATCAATGTAATAAGGAGTCCACTGAAGGAGAGCGTTGAAGTGCAGTTTATTGACAAAGTGCAATCCATAATACATAATATTGGCATAAAACAGACTCACTAACAGTGGTTACAACTAGGGATGTCCCGATCGCACACAGCTGTTGTTCAGTGACAAGCTGCACAAATCCACGCTGATAATGAACATGGTTTTGCGCAGCTCATCAGTGAACAACGGCTGTGTGTAGTATATACACGGCTCAATGTGAAATCACGCACCTGATGCCATTTACCGCTGATTACTGGACCGGGTTTACTGACAAAACGCACATTACAGATCGGCCAATCGCGATCGGGACATCCCTAGGTACAACATTAATACACAACAAAATGACAATGGGAACATGGCAACTTATACCAAACAATCAGGGTCACAAGACATAAACAAACCAATAGGAACATGACACAATAAACCAGAACATGACACAAAGAACAAGGGAACCAACAGTGAAGAGATTAGAGGGCCTGGAAAGCATAAGACAAACTCAGACAGGAACTGTTTGTTTGTAGATTCTCTTCCAGCAGACTCAATGTCGTTCAGAAGACTAAACTACAAAATAAAAGACATGGACATGAAACAAAACCTGTGTTACAATCAATAAGTAGAAATGATCTGTCTTTTTCTTTTACAAACACATTTTCAATACATACAATTGTTTCTATTTCTCTTTGCAGAGATATTGAGGGAAACAAGATGGAAACTGTGGGAAATGTGACCTTCAGGTCCTGTAACATGTTAACAGTCCTGTGAGTATTCTTACCCCTTCGTAACAGCTGCCTGAAACTCTCTTCTACTTCTTCTTCCCGTTGTGCATTTAACTATCATATGACCCTAATGTGCACTGCGAGTGTATTCCAGTATTTACAAAATGAGGGTGCAACGGGTCATCAATTTCCATTTGGGGTAAAAGGCCCTTTCCATTTTATTGTCTTTCAAAACGTGTTTAAAATGTACTGCCAAAAACAATGAAAAAAATTATAATTAAATAAAAAAATGTATGAACAAAATGCTTATTATGAAATAAGTAAACAGGGAGCCCTTACATATCTTTAGCTTCATCAATATTTAGTTTTCATCTCTTTTCGTCACATAACTTTTAATAATATTTCTGATCATTAGTGGGGAAAAGTAATGGCGTAGACCCAACCAAATCTAACATTCACAGACATTTACATATATTTAATCCACCATCCATCTACATATATTAGAGCAGTATCTGGAGATGAATTATGGATGGAATATATGTAAATGTTAAATGCTAACTGTAAAGAGACCTTGCATGAACTGAACCCAATTCTCGACATTTTTTTTCTGGTTTTCTCTGTTTTTTGCACCAATATGCACAATTAACAGGTATTTTATTAGCATATCATTTTTCATAATATAAAATAAATCCTAATATAATTAAATGTTCATACTTTAGTTCAGTTGTGCCCTATATGCATAGCTGAGGTCCTTTTTGCCAAAAACACCAAAAATTGGATCGACATATTTTTAGGGAAAGTATTTTCTTCTCCCCAGTACTCGCTTTTCATTTTCTGCAGATATCAGTGCAATAGACTTATCTTCTTTTGTTCGTTTTGGAACTTATTTCAAGGAACATGGAAACATTTACATATTAAGCAGAATAGCAATGTGTTTGGACTTCGGTTATGAATATAATGCTATATTACTCTAATTATTTTCATTTCACTGATTATATGCAAGAGCGACTCTGTTAATTAGAGGTCAGATCAAATTCACCTTCTAAATTGTTTTTTGTTTTTATACTCGGCTATTGACATTTTATTGTGTACAGCACTGTATTTCCAGAGGTGTGAAATACTTGAGTGATTTTACCTGATTATTTTGTATTATTTTTATTTTGGGCTACTTTACTGAAATACTTACTTGTTTCTCTTTGAAAAGTAGTCACTGCATTTTTGCATTTTATTTCCTTTCGTCTTCTTGCACACAATAAATATGGTAAACAGAAGCTCAAATGCACGTGCTTTACATGCGAGAACCAATTATGTTAGCATTTCATCTTCATAGCAGAAAGTGTCTGGCTTCAGAAGCTTGCCATTTAATCTGAGGAATCATATTGAGATGCTGCCTGTGTAGTATATTGGCTGAATGCACAAGATTGATCACAATTAAAATCAGCAATGAAAATTTATATAGTTTTTTAAATATATATATTTTTTAATTATTAATGAAAGTTGTACATCTAGGATGGCATGAGGGTGTAAAGGATGGAGTATCTCTTTAAGAGCTGTATTTTTGTTTCTCTGTGCTGTATTAATTTGTGGTTATATACACTAAAGATTTTTTTGACCTGTGCCATTTTATCTTTTCTTTTTACCCCTTTAACCAATATTTTGTATGTTTGTGTGGCAATATATTTTGTACAACTTATTTCACTAATAATAAAATGATATGAATATGACAAAGCAAGATTCACTTCTCTTGTTTTTATTTTCTCTAGATTATTTCTACTTTTTTATAGATAATTTAAAGTTGTGCTTTTCTACTTGTACTCATTTAAATATATCACATGTTTACTTAAGTATATATTTAAAGTTTTTACACCCTTGGTATTTCCTGCAACTATGAAAACAGTCAACTAATTTCTGTCCACCAAGATAAATGTTTTTTTTTTGGTTTGTTTGTTTGTAGGGTACTCCAGCGTAACCGTATTAGTTACATCCATGAACAGGCTTTCTCTCTACTTCGTAAACTGGGCGAGCTGTAAGTTCTCAGGCATTTCCATTCCATTATAAATGTTTGCCAAAATAATCACCACAAAGTGTTCTCTGGAGTTTAGTCGTGACCCATTTCTGTTCTATTTTTGAGAAGCTAAGCAAAAACTAAATATGTAAATAAAATAAAAAATAAATCCTTCTTGCATGGATTTCCTTATCAGTTTCAAAGTCTGGTTTGGTCTTACTCCCACTCATCTCGACCAGTTACGGGACATCAGTCATCAAAGAGTTTTGCATCAGACTGCCTTGCTCATCACTTTTGTCAATGGATGCCTGTTTGAAAGGCAAAAGGCATGAATATTTTCTCTCTCCACAGGGATTTGTCCAGTAACAGAATTGAAGCAATCCCTCCTGATCTTTTCGTCAATCTCGGAGACCTGCTTCAGCTGTGAGTCTTCTATTAAGATGTACATTACAAAAAACCCCAAACTGCTTCTAATGACTGGACTGCAGGGGGCACATAGTGGGGTTCTGCAAAAATGGGGCTTACCCTTTCAGTCTAATTACTTCAACGTTACATATGGGATATCGCATGAGAGACCGATCGTCTTCGAGTCATTGGAAAAGGCCAATGAAAATTGGCGTGCAATAATTACAGCCAGGTGTACCTTATCACAGGGTGGATTGCACATGCAGCTTCTCGCTTTCAGAGCCTCTTCTGAATGACATTGAGTCTGCTGGAAGAGAATCTACAAACAAACAGAGTTCCTGTCTGAGTTCAAGCTCTCCCGTCGTTGCAGCATCTTCAACTGCGCAGCTGTCAACAGACCTGCGGGGCTGGTAGCCTTTCTAAAGGCTCAAAAAGGGGCTGGTAGCCTTTCTAAAGGTTCAAAGAGCGCCAGTAGCCAGTACTGGCAAAGGAAGCAATCAAGCCTGTTTCTCCAGCCAAGTTGAGGTCAAGGCTTTACAGCCCTTACTTTTACCAGTGTGCCTCCTTGCACAGACCCTAATTCAGGGAGGTCGAGGAGCAGGTTCTGATGGTAGCACCTTATTGGCCCTCCCGAACATGGGTTCCCAACCTCATGCTTCTCGTGGAAGTCCCTCCTTAGAAAATACCCCCATGGAGAGACCCTCTCTGTCAGGGAGTGGGCACAATCTAGCACCCACGCCCCGTTTGCTGGAGCTCGCCTGTCTGTTTCCTGGACGGGATGCGGCAGACCTTTCCGGCCTGCCAGCAGCCATGATTAACACCATCTCTCAGTCTCAGGCCAGGAGGAGGCAGACCCAGCCTTACAGTTGCTGTGTCCTGTACACGCCTTGCGCCTCTACATTGACCGCACTCAGAGCTTCAGATGCTCTTAGCAGCTCTTTGTTAGCTTTGGAGGTCAGCAGAAAGGGAATGCTGTCTCCAAACAAAGGCTGGCCCATTGGGTGGTGGAAGCCATCTCCCTGTCCTATTTATACCAGGGAGAGCCGTGCCCCTTAGGTCTGAGGGCTCACTCCACAAGGAGTGTTGCCTCCACCTCTGCGTTGGTGCACGGTGCCTCATTGGCAGATATCTGTAGAGCTCTGGGCTGGGCGACACCTAACACCTTCGCCAGGTTCTATGACCTCCGCGAAGAGGCTGTGTCTTCCTGTGTCTTAAATCAGACAAGCAGGTAGCGGAAAGACCGGCTGGTGTTAGCTTGCTGCTGTGCCCTTTATAGGTTTCTCGATGCCAAGACGATCCTCTTCCTCCTGCCCCGCAGTCAGATTTAGTCAGTCCCGACTGTGCTTCTCTGGAATTCCTTCACCAGATGTTGTGGCTTCAAAAAATTTCCACAGTCAGCCAGAAGGCTGTGTTTCCCTTCACTTACAGGTCCTTTTAAAAACATTTGCATATTGTGATAAAGTTCATTATTTTCTGTAATGTACTGATAAACGTTAGACTTTAATATATTTCATTACACACATGAATATAATGAATATTTCATTACACACAACTTTATTGTTTTAATATTGATGATTTTGGCATACAGCTCATGAAAACCCAAAATTCCTATCTCAAAAAATTAGCATAT
>JAUMHI010000055.1:8771188-8826955 GCA_032359435.1 Enteromius unitaeniatus
TAAAATATATGAAAGTCTAATGTTTATCAGTACATTACAGAAAATAATGAACTTCATCACAATATGCAAATTTTTTTTAAAGGACCTGTATATCCATATCTTATCGATATAGTGCATTCCTTAAAAATTGAATTTTTGAGGATTCAAAAGATAGAAGTTGGCATCCCAACAGGGCCCGGGTGGCCCTCAGGGCGTTGGGTCGGTTACATGCAGACTCTCCTGTTGACACGCTTGCCCACCTGTCAGCACCAGTGTCTCCACGTAACGCGGCCTCAGGTTTGTGGCCTCTTGCATGGGTGTTCCCATATGTAATGTTGAAGTGATTTGACTGAAAGGGTAACGTCTAGGTTACGAACGTAACCCACATTCCCTGAAGGAGGGAACGGAGACGTTACATCTTTTTGCCACGACCCTGGGTCGCGCTGATGCCGACTCGGCTCCTCAGCGAAAACCTGGATGTGCAATATATCACGCTGTGATTAGGTGCACCTGGCTGTAATTATTGCATGCCAATTTTCATTGGCCTTTTCCAAATGACTCGAAGACGAACGGTCTCTCATGCGATATCCCATATGTAACGTTTCCGTTCCCTCCTTCAGGGAACGTTGGTTACGTTCGTAAACTAGACGCTAATTCTAGTCTAATAGGACTTACAGTTACAGTTCTTTTCTAGGTTAAAGGTTTATGGAATAACACTATTAAAAATCAAACTATTGTTTTGGTAACACCTACAATACAGATGCACTAATAATCAGTAATTCATGTTTAACTAAAGAGCAGATATGAGATATGAAAGAATGAAACCATTAATTAATGATTACTACATCAGCTAATAAAGAGTAAGTAAGTAATATTGCTATTAATTCATCATGTATTAATTCTTTATTATTACACAGCTTCATAGAATACTCGTTTCTGGTTGGTCAGTCGCTAGATTCCAAGGTTTGTTATTCCCAGATAACAACTGGTAAAACTAATAACACAGGTCCATCCGGGTACTGCGGATCATCTTGACCGTTAGTTATTATCACTTCGCTGTCGCTGACATTTTGGCGCCATCGTGTGGCTTATAAATGCTTAACCACGAGTTAAAATAGAGCTAGCTAGAGCTAGCTAGCTCCTCCTCCCTGGAGCTCCAGCTCCCCCTCGCTGGATCTAGTGGCAGGACTTGAGGCGTTATTGGTCCAGATGCACCGCGAAAGTAGAGTCCATTCGAATGTACTGTAGTTTAAAGATAACCCAAACTTTCAGATGTACATAAAATCTAAATATTTCATTTATCACTGTCTCAACATTACTAATGTTATGTTTCATAATCATAATCATAATCAGAGTTTTTTCACATAAGTTAACTATAGACAGCTAACAGACCAAGTGTTTGCAAAACAGTTTTTTTGTGGGAGCCTAGCTGGTCGCAAAAAATGAGAGTTTTCAAGTGGCAGTCATTGGAAACCATGGAATAAAAGAATACAAATGGTGAACTCGTCATTCTCTCTTCTGAGTTTACATCCCACAATTCTGGCTTTTTTTCCCCCCTCAGAATAGACAAAATCACTGTTGTTAATTTAAATCAAGCTGCATATTCTTGTAATAGTATTTCATGCTGTTTCATGTATTCCATATGAACTGCATATGTGAATATTATGTAGACCAGTTGTTTATCAAAATTAGAGTAATTATAGCAGGTTGCATAGCAGGCAAGCAAGTCACATTTAAACATCTTTGGTTAGCATCAAATTATGTTTTTGGTGACAGAATTCTAAAAAAATTATTTGTTTTCTGATTATCACATCCAAAAGCACAACAATACATTTTCTCTTTTATTCAGTGCATTTTTTTTTTGTTTCACTCCACTTGTTACCAGTGCTTTTCTGCAACCACAATATACCTGCAGCTACGTAACTGTGACGTCTTCACTAAATTGGTCTAGAAATGCTAGGATTCTTTCACCCGCCATGCTAACTTACATTTTAGCAAGTGTAGTATTTTTTTTTTCAGTATTTCTTTAACCTGAACAGATGTATCAGACAATACTTTTGCGAGGACAGGACCCACTGTTTTCTTTCGAGAGATGCAGAGTGTGAAAAAATGACAAAAATGACACTGTGCCTATAAATGTGCCTCTGAAATAATGTATACCTAATCACATGTGAAATAGGCATTCAAGAAAAACATATGTGTGTGAACTATTTTAATTATACTATAACACATACTTGTTGAACTTTAATGTTTTTGCATGTAATAGTAATTCTATTTTCTATCCCTTTCTAGCATTTAAACCAAAACAAAAAAAATATTGTTCATTTAATAAATAGTGTTGTGAAACCTTTGGAAAGTCTGAATTTCCCATACTTCACTTCATTTTTTTGTTATAGTTTTTCTACATTACGTTACTTAATTTAAATCATTGTAAATATTAAAAACAAGTATATAATTAGTCTGTACATGGCAATCAGCCTGCAAGAGAGTAGAGACTAACCTAGTAGAATTTTATCATTTAGCCTATTATTATAATTCTTATTATTTTTTTTATTATTATTATTTATCTAAATATTATTAGAGAAAAATAAGCCAATAATATCTATGCCAGCATCCTGCAAATCAAGTTTATTTATAAAGCACTATTCCAACAATATCAAAATCAAAATAAATATTTACTTCTATTACAGTTGAACTCGCAATAACATTCATATAGTATTATACATACATAACATATAGTATTAACTAAAAAATGTCAATGAATGTGTTAATTAGCAGCATGGTTAAAGCTAAGCATTTCAACTTCCAGTTTTAATTATTTATTTGCTAATGATCTGCAAAGATATGAAAACATTCCAGGATCTAGATTGCACTTCAGTGGACTCCAAACAGTTGAAGGTCAAAATGACAGTTTCAGTCCAGCTTCAAAGGACTTTAAATGATACTAGACGATGAATAAGGGTCTTATCTAGCGAATCTTGTCTTCGGCCATTTAAAAAAAAAAATGCTTGGTTCTGCGATGCACATAATTTGTAATTACATTAAAAAGGTCACCGTTGAAGTTCACTACATTGATTTAAATCCTGGAATGTTTCCATTAAAAACCTTTATCTCTTTTCAACTGAAAAAAAGAAATATATAGGCATCTTGAATGACATGGGGAGTAAATTATCAGGAAATTTTTATTTGAAAGTAAACTAATCCTAATCAGATTAATCAGACTTTTTATCAGATGCTGATGTAGTAATCATTAATAAATAGCTTCATTTCTCCATGCATTATTATTCTCCATGAGTCATGCATTAGCTAACTCGGGATGATTATATGTGCATTAGTTAAGAATGAATTGTTGCATATTAGTGCACCCCTATTGTAAAGTCTTACTATAGTTTTTGATGTTATTTGTATGATTGTTATCATACTATTTACAATAACAAAGTCATATAAAAATCTCTAATCTCTAAAAATCTCTAAAATCTAAAAATGCAGTTTATATATGCTGTTTTCAAAAATTATATTAATCAGACTTGTGTCTGAGCAGCATGTAAAAAATATTTCTGAAGGATAATGTGACAGTAAATGCAGAAAATTCAGATTTTTAAATTAGTTATTATATTTTTTCATCTATTTAGAAACATTAAATACAATAATGCAATAAAGAAACTTTTTAAATGGTTTTTGTGTCGTTGGCTACAACAAATCAGACAACTTGCCATCAAAAATTATGATACACCTTTATGTACTATTATGAATGTTTCACAATACTTTATATATTTCATGAAATGTGTTTTTTAATTTCTATACTGTCACTTGTTCTTATCTAAACTTTTTTTTTATATGCCTTTTCCTGTATTCGCAGACAAAGTGCCTCATATCATACATTATAACTTTGACATTACAGATATATTTAAAATCAATTCACTATTGCCCCCATATTATTTGTCTGCAGGAATATTTCATATAACCCTATCACAGACCTGCGTGCGGACCACTTTGAGAAGCTGCATAAGTTAAAGTCACTGTAAGTCCTTTTATAATTATTGAACTTGAAGTAATGGAGTAAATAAGAGGTTTGTTTTAAAGATATTATCTATTTTGTAAAATTTCCACAGTAAACATTGTGGAAAAAAAAAGAACATGTTCACACGAGACACAACAGAAATAGCTTGCAATTTTAGTAATGTGCTGTTAGCAACACAGCACAATGGTCCTACCCAAACTCCACGCCGTGAACATTGTGTTCTCCACTACTCAACAGACGAAAAACAATCTGCTTTTAGGTCATACTTCAAAGACTTCCAGAGAGCATCTTGGGCACAAAACTGCATATTTGTAAGAGAAGGAAAAGGGAAAAGAAGGCTAAAGCATTGTAAAGTGAATACTGAAATGCTAATGACGGTGGTTTTCTAAAGAGCAACCTCTGAGAGAAAGCTTTTTGTGTCACAGGAGCATTGAGGGAATCGAAATTGGGAACATTCACAGAAAGATGTTTGAACCTCTCAAGAACCTGACTCACATGTGAGTGCTGCTTTTTGAAAGTTTTAATACAACACTTCTGCTTTCTTAAGTTCTAAAATTTTACTCAAATCTCTATTTTCTGAAATCATCACCATTGAGAATTATCTTTTTTTTTTTTATGTTGAATAATAAAGTGTTGAGATTTATGTTTGACATATTGCCTGACAGCTGAACATCTCAAGTATTTGCACTTTAAAACATTAACCAAATGACAGCAGACCAAATGCAGACATTTTGTAATGTTTTCATTATAATAAAAAAATAAATAAAAAAAAAATAAAAATACAAAAATATAATATTTTGTGTACAATTAATAATTCATGGCAATTGTTTTCCTACATGACCTGGTATAGTAATTGCGAATGATTTGCCTGAAAGCAAGTAAAAAAAAACAAGGGTGTCTGGAATATATACTGGAGTGTGTACAATTCCCGTTTCAATCTTTTCAGATACTTGAAGACCCAATATTGTGTCTTTCTGCTTTGCATATCTTGCGGTATATAATTTACACTATAAAAATAAGAACACTCTGAATTTTGCAAGTAATTTACAATGTTTCCTCTTGGTTAGAGACTAATTCTAGAACCACTTCAGTTCTGTTCTCTGTGACTCTTTCCCTTCTCCTTATGTCTTCTCCCCTTTTAAAAACATCTTTCTTAAGGACAGGTTTAGTAGCAAAACGCAGCATACTAACAACTGAGACATATTGTAAAGTGCATCTGTTTATCTCGTAGTGTTAAAATTATTTATTAAACTGATTATTAAAATTACTTTTAATGTTATATTTTTAATTAGATAGAGATTAAATGTTTTTAAAATATTTAAACAAACTAATCAGTGTTCTTTATGTTGTACGGACATGGCATGACACGACCAAAATGAAGATCTGATTGTTTTTTGTTTTTTTTGTGCTTCTTTCTTTTTTTCAGCTACTTCAAAAAATTTCAGTATTGTGGCTATGCGCCTCACGTCCGCAGCTGCAAGCCCAATACTGATGGCATCTCATCTTTCGAGGACCTTTTGGCCAACATTGTGCTGCGTGTCTTCGTTTGGGTTGTCTCGGCAACGACATGCTTCGGCAACATCTTTGTGATCTGCATGCGATCCTACATTCGCTCGGAAAACAAGCTCCATGCCATGTGCATCATCTCTTTATGCTGTAAGATGATATTTAGCATCTAGAGGCATTTTAAAGTGATACTAAATGTGTCAGAATTAATTTGGAGAGTGCTGTATGCTTTGTTGAATATCCCAATATGCTGTTCATCATCCCCATGTGGCAAAAGCAATTTCACACATAATTAGTCTCATGCAACTTTCTATGCATTCTCTGTTGTTGTTTCTTTCTTTTGCACTAGCGTTGTTCAAAATACAGTATTATTTAACTTGTCGTAAATATATTTCCAATTGCTTTGTGTGCGTTTAACCAAAAATTCAAGCTTTTTCGTTAAGTGTAAAAAAAAAAAATGAATTGCACTTATGGAGGTTGTCCTAGTTCAGCAAATCAATGGTGCCTTCTAGAGAAGCAAACTGATGGCCTAAAGGCAGCTCATAGCCGGCCAGCAGCATTCAGACCCTGCGTTTACCTGACAGGATTCCCACTTGACTGAAATACCGCCACATGTTTCACATTTTATAGTGTGAAATTCACACATTCAGTGCGCTTCCTGTAAACTAACCATTTCTGCACAAAGAAAATGATGTTTCTTTAACACTTTTCCTAATTCATGTTGTACACACTTTAGCCCACTCCCAATGGAAGCAGCAACCTATGAAACGAAAAGCAGTCCTTTGATTTCTGCTCTTTGATATGGGCTGAAGAAGGGGGAAATCAAAGTTGTGCGCTGGGCATCAGTATGCTCCAGAGAGCACTGCCGGGAGCAATTCAGATGAATGGAAGCTCATTCAGAATACATGGAAATCAATGACTCAGAGCGTCCACTTTCAAGTGTAGATGTCACACTTAGATGTAGGTATATTTACAGTTTATTTTTACATTTGCATTTAAATTCTTTCACTTACTAACATGAAGTACAAATTATCCATGTAGTTGTTTATAAATAAGACGGAAATAGCTGAGGTAAAGTGGGTTTTCTGAAATCTGAATAAATAAGCTTTACATTAATTTAGGATATGATATTATGCTAGGATAGTATTTGACTGAGATACAACTTTTAAAAATCTAGAATCTGAAGGTACAAAAAAATGAAAGCCCTTAAAATGAAGTCCTTATCAATGCATATTACTAACCAAAATTAAGTTTTAATATATTTACAGTAGGAAATTACCTGCATATGTTTATAGAACATGATCTTTGCTTAATATCCAAATGAATCTTGTCATAAAATAAACATCTTGACCCATGCAATGTATTTTTGGCTATTGCTACAAATATACCTGTTTGACTTTAGCTTGGTTTTGTGGGTCACATATGTTCTTTATAGCACATGTGTCTTATATTAAATGGGTCTATTAAAACATTCTGCTAAACTTGCAATTACCCAGCAGCTAATTGTGCCTAAATTGCTCAATATTGTTGTCTGTGGCTGTGTCAGTCATGGGTAAAGTTTCTCGGTTAAAAGTCTATGGGTGAGAAATGCTCTCAATTTTACGGCACCTGGAGGGGGGAAATGGGTCAGACGAAGAAAGTGGAAGACTGGTAATAAAGGCTTTTCGATTTTAGGCCTGCTGTCAGTTTTCATCAAGAGTTTTTATTTATTTATTTAATTTTTTAAGTTTTCGACATTTTGGAAGTTGTAACAACTTCGATCTGTCTTGAAAAGACATTTATTACATTGAACCTACAAGCACAGCAGTTAAAGTAAAGGTCTTTCAGACACGCTGAGTCCAAAATTATCGGACATTAAAAAATAATTACAACCTCACATTGTGTCCAACATGTTTAAACACTGCCTGCCTTCTTAAAAAAATCTTTTTGCATCATTAGCAAGCATTTTAATAGAAAAGGATGACGAATACAACAAAAGCAAAAAAACACAACTTTATAACAACTTAAATGATGTGCTAAACTCATCTACGTTTGTCCAGCTTACAGGTTCTTTCTCTGCTAAACAGGTGCAGATGGTCTGATGGGTGTCTACCTCTTCATGATAGGTGCGTATGACCTGAAGTTTCGGGGCGAGTATAATCGTCACGCTCAGGCCTGGATGGACAGTGTACCCTGTCAGGTGATTGGATCTCTAGCCATGCTCTCAACCGAGGTGTCAGTTCTGCTCCTCACCTACCTGACCCTGGAGAAATACATCTGCATCGTCTACCCATTCCGATACCTGACCCCTGGCCGCAGACGCACCGTCACCATTTTGGTGGTCATCTGGATCTTGGGCTTTGTTATTGCTTTCCTGCCTCTCGTCTGTAAAGGGGTTTTCAGAAACTTCTACGGAACCAATGGTGTGTGTTTCCCTTTGCATTCTGAGCAGCCAGAGACTCTCGGAGCACAGATCTACTCCATTGTGATCTTTCTGGGTATGTGAGAATCCTTTAATTGTGTTCAAAAGATGTTCTATTAGATGATGGCACACAACAGTCGGGTTCTGACCTTAAAAATCCCAGTCATTTTCTCCATAGAGAAATATATTTTTAATGAGTAAATCATTTATGAGAGACCTACCATAAGCTCTGAGGTAATGTTATATGCGTTTATTGAAGCCACCAGTCATTTTTGCACTTCAAAACTGTTCTCATAAACCCTCAAGTGTGTGTGTGTGTATGATTTATGTCATATTTATTTTAGAAATCAATCTAATATTCTGACTTGGTGATCAAGAAACATTTTGTATTATCATCAATGATAAAAAACAGTTTTGTTGCTTTTTTAAGGATTGTTTGAAGAATATAAAGTTGATAGAATAGAATAGAAAAAAACTGGTAACATGTTAGAATAGGTAACACTTGTTAAATATTAGTTTCGTATTAGGGATGTAGAATAAGGCATTAATATTAGTGCTTAATTAGCACTAAACATTGGCTAATATTATAGTAATATGTATGCTAATAAGCAACTAATAGGTCTAACCATAAGATAAAGTGTTACCAAAAATCTTTGTATCTTTTTACCTTGTATCTTATATACATTTATTTCAATAATGCTGCCGTTAATTTCAGTGCTGTTTGGTTTTGATCCCCTATGGAGAAAATCCATAACCAAAAAATGCACATTTAGAAGAGACAGATGAAAGTGGTCGGTCAATGTTGCACTCTGTTAAGTTTTTCAAGACATTTGAGACATCGTAATTTCCCCCTTCGAAAGTTTATTTTTGTTTGCTAGCTTTTCTGTTCTTTTGGCAGTAAAGAGTTATTTTGTTCCTGGTTGAGAAACTGTTCCCTCTCTGAGTGCTCAATTTGTTTGTGTGATAGAGGTCACATCCAGAGGTCTAGGTTTAGATTGGAAATAAGGACTAAGAGCACTGGCGTTATTAACAGAGCACTGAAAAAATTTGGTGGTTTCCAGTGAGACCAGTCATCTCAACAGTAACGTATACTTTTTTGACCTGAAAGGTAATTAAAGCATACTGTTGTGGTGCTTATGTTTTGTATTGAGGTCGTGCTTCACATTGATGAATGCTTTTCGCTGTTATTTATCATGTCAAATACATATCCTGTTTCCAAATAGGTCTCAATCTGGTGGCCTTCCTTATCATCGTACTGTCTTATGGAAGCATGTTTTACAATATCCAGAGAACAGGAACTCAGACGACCAAATACAGCAACCACATTAAGAAAGAGCTGACCATCGCCAAACGCTTCTTCTCCATTGTCATCACCGATTCGCTCTGCTGGATTCCTATTTTCATACTCAAGATTCTGTCACTGATGGAGGTCGAAATCCCTGGTAAGTGCATCACAGACCATTTAAAGTCTGCAGGGCCATCAGTTTCTTCAAGGATGAGTCTGATATTGAGCTGAAGCAATGTTTTTATCAGCTACAGTAATTTATCATTCTCTTTTATTTCAGTGTCTGTAAATAGTGAAAGGGTTAAAATAACCTAAATGTTAATATGATATGAAGAGTTTTACTTCTCCTCGTGTAGTTACAGACCTATTTGTGATTCAGTTCAACACAAAAAGAGACATTATGATTTGCGTACTTATGATTTGTTTGCGTTTAATTGCAATAAATGAGGGCAGGAGCCGAAGTTATGACTCACAGTTTCGCACAAGAAACTGCAAAAGTTGTCATTTATTAATGATCTTTCTCTCCAGTAAGCAAATACCTGCTGAAACTGAAATGAGTCTTTTTCATTCATTCATTCTTTTTCAGAATGATTTACTGAATAAATTTAATTTAGCTTTAAAAGACATGTCATGTGGGCTAATTTTATAGACATTTCCTTTTAAAAAAAAAAAGTAATACTTTAGAATAGGGAGCACTTATTCACTATTGCCTATGACAATACTTTCCCCTAACTAAATTACTAATTTGCTGCTTATTAATAGTTAGTGCAGTAGTTGTTAAGTTTAGGTGTTGGGTAGGATTGGGGATGAAGAATAAGGTCATGTTGAGTAAGGCATTAATATGTGCTTAATTACCAATAAATGGCTAATATTGTATGTTTGCTAATAAGCAACTAGTTAAGAGACCCTAACAAAAAATAAATAAATAATCACCTTTTGTGTGTCAGTAAAGAAAGAAGGTTGTAAAAGTTTTGAAAAACATGAGTGTAAACAATGACAGAATTGTATTTTTGTGATAAGCTGTGCTTTTTTAGTATATTCAAAAACATTCAAAAATAATAATTTCCTCTCTCTCTAATAATTGCGTAAATTTAATACATATTTTTAAGTTTAGAATAGATTTTTGACCACTTGAATATACAGAAACATTCATACATAGACTTGCCCAAAAATTCATGTCTGTTCATACTAAGTGAACGAGACCCATTGAATGCTCTTTCCATCCGCATAATATTCAACAATGGCTGGGAAAATGACAATGTGCTTCATTATGATTTCTGAACCCAAGCTATATTTCTAGGAAATTTCACTAAAGGACTGTAGTTTTTGTTGCCATCCTCTATTTGAACGATGATATTTCTAGAGATAATTAATGGGCAGTTGAAAAGTCCAAAATGATTTTTCAAAGAAAAGCAATCAGCAAAAATGACATGGTATTCCAGCTTTCAATGCATAATTTTCTCCCCATTACTCTCTGCAGGAACCATCAGCTCATGGGTCGTCATCTTTATTCTCCCCATCAACAGCGCTCTCAACCCTATCTTGTACACACTGACCACGCGGCCCTTCAAAGAGACACTGCTGCAGGTGTGGTCCAACTACAGACAGCGGAGACCCCTCCTCAGCAGCCACCCGCCTCATCTACCTTCCTTTACATGGCAGGAAATGTGGCCTCTGCAAGAAAACAGCCAAACACTCTGCTCTCCGGACTACCTGGCGCATCCGTCTGAAATGTCTAACACCACCCAGTTGCTGCCCGTGGAGGGGTCGAACGGGACATGAGGGGGTCTGATGGTGTCCTGCCATCAGCATCACCTCATGCCTCACAGCTATGGACTTTGAAAGGACATTTGTTTTTTTGTGGATGTTTACATGCATGTCCTCACTCAGAACAGGGATAATAATCATGAACTGCATAGAAGGACCGTTTGTCATCGTGAGTGTGTTTTGGTTTAGGAGGATATTAGGAGAACCGTACAAAAAATAAAAACAAAGACACAGAGCCAGAGCCAGATGTTTGCAAACCCTGCTGAAAAGACCTGCTGTTTTTGCAGAAAAAAAAGTTATTTTATTTTAAGAATTGTATTGCTGTTTTGGTCCATAAAGCAAAAACATTGTATTTAAAGGATTAGTTCACTTTCAAATAAAAATTTCCTGATACTTTACTCACCCCCATGTCATCCAAGATGTCTATGTATTTCTTTCTTCAGTCAAAAAGAAATTAAGGTTTTTGATGAAAACATTCCAGAATTGATATCCACAAGGAACTTCAATGGACTCCAAACGGTCGCCTTGCTCTGCAAAGGGCATAATACGTTTTTAAGGTCACATGAAAGTAAACTAATCCTTTAACTTAAAATGAAAGATATTTTTATTAATTGAAATAAAATAAATGTTAACTAAGAAGCATTAAATGTATTTAGTATCAGTTTTCACATTTTGGTTTACCTAAAATAAAACAAATGAACAAATGAAATAAAATAAATGAAATTTATATAGATTTTTATATACCCATATACAAAAAAAGCGCAATAAATAAAAATTTGAATTACAGGTGTTTTTTGTTTGTTTTTTTACAAATGCATCCTTTTGCCAAATCTATTTTGCGCTTCTCTCTATATTAAAAAAAATCTCTCTATATAAAATATCGTAACAACTGATAAGCATTTTAAAGTAACAGATCACTAAAATATTTCGAAATAGCTGATTCCAGTCTTGGTTGGAGAGATAGTCAGGGTTTGAATTGGTTTTACATGAGAGTGATTAAATCATGAAAGAATCTTGACAGAGCCTGGTAGGCCTGGCTTCAGCACACCAGCATCCAAAAGACAACATGAAGTACTTTCCAGCAAATTTTTTCAACAGGGACATAACAGCACAATTCATACGATTGTATTGTATTGATAAGGCTTTTGTTTAAAAGTGACTCATCCACAGGGTCTGAAATGACAGACAGAAAATAGATATGGCTGAATAATAAAAGTGTTTACTTGGTGTTTTACCATAGGTCTGTGTTACACATTAGACTTTTGCCCCCACTCGTTGTATTGATTGACATCTTGTCTTTTCAGTGTTAGTACTGGTGTGCGGCTATTCAGTGTTTAAAATGTGTTTCTTGTCCAAATGAAAATGTGTGTAGCATGTTAATACTTGCTGCTTTTTTGTAAAAATGTATATATGTATTGTATATAGTTATTTTTATCTAGCCAAACTGGTTCAAGCATCATTCAGGGCAACAGAAGGTTTCCATGAGAAATATCATTCCTTATAGAATACAGCAGGTATAGGCTTTTGTTTTAATTAGAGATATCTGTCAGTCATTTTAATTGTCTTTTTCTTTCAAACTCACAGGAGGAACAAAGTGAAAATGCCCATCCAGTGTTGCCTTTTTTTATTATACTTGAATCATCAGGACTATGTTTAGCATACCGTTTTATGGAAATAGCTCACTGTACAAATAGAAAACCATGCATAATTTATTTCATTTGAATGTTTTTTGTCAGAAACTTTTTGCCTGGTATTTTCTTTCAGGGAGTAATATAAAGATATAGCAGGGTGAATCTCATGTGAGCATGAGCATATTCGGTCTATATTTAAAAAGTAAATAAAATAAAATACCAATAATAATTTTTCTTCAAAAAAAAAATTTAAAGGTCCTAAACATGGGTTTATTTTTATGAAACTATATATATATTGTATACATCAAATTGAATACACAAACACTTTTATCCAGAGGGACTTACAAATGAGGACAATGAAAGCAATCAAACCAACAAAAGAGCAATAATATGCAAGTTGTATAAGAATTTTCATATAGCTTAATGCAGTAAATGTAGCAAGGGAGTTTTTTTTATTTTAAATTATATAATAAATAACAAGAAAACAACACGAACAGAAAAATAACAGCAAGCTAGTGTTAGAGGCTTTTTTTGTTGTTGTTAATTTTAGAATTAATAAACCGGACAGAATACAAAACGATTAGAGAAGCTAGTGTTAGTGTGTTTTTTATTTTTTAGGCAATGTTTGCAATGTTTAGGACCCTTTTTTTGCATTGCGACTGTTATTTCTACCCCAGCTTTAGTCAGTGTCATTTACAGCACTTTATGATCTTAAAATATACTACCAGTCTACCAAAAGCCTTTTGAACAGTACGATTTGAAGTTTCTTCTGCTCTCTAGCCTTCATTGTTTTGATCCAAAATACAGCAAAAACAGCTAAAAAATTATTATTTTATTTAAGTAGATTTTAAATGGTAACTTATTCCTTAGATTTTTTTCCAAAGCTTAATTTTAGCACGATTACTCCAGTAAGTATTTTGGTCCAGTTACTGCTTTAAGAAAATGTTATAAAATGTATATAAAAAAGATGCTTCACAGCAAATCAGAATATTATGATTTCTGAAGCATCTTGTGACACTGAAGACTAGAGTAATGCTGCTTAAAATTGAGCTTTAATCAAAATATATTCAGATGAAAGCGGTTATTTTGCTGTATTCTGAATCAGTTAAATGCAGGCTTGATGAGCAGAACAGAATTCTTTAAAAAAAACACAATAAAAATGTTGACTGGTAGTGTATGTTTATCTTTATGCAATGTTATATCACAATATTACTTTTATTTCTTATTTAAAATATGAACTGACATATTTTTGTGAGATTCACCCAGCTACAAAGACCACTTTATTTATGTAATGCCCTTTGAGCATGTAAGGGTTTTATATTGGCTGTCTCCATTTTAGGGACCCATTTATAAAGAGCTGTTGACTAATTATTATTAAAACATCATTAGCGTTCCTCTCTTACATGTGGAAGGTTACCATTTACAACTGTGATCATTAAACAAAAAATGATAATTGTTTTGTGACACTGTCAACTCAATTAAAGAAGAGGATATTTTCATGTTTTGTGACATGTTATTTTCAGAGATTGTAAGTTTCTGAATGTAAAGATAAAAAATAAATCAGCTAATTTTCCAAACAAATCTTTGGTTATTTCAATGTGTAAATACAGTGCTTTCTATTTCAGAAGGTGTTGATATATTGCTTCACACCAAGCACACCTGGGTCACTAAATTTAAGTGAAGATCCAATGATTCACATGTGAATCAGAATATTCTGTATAAGTGTGAAGACATATGACGTTATAAGGATGTGAATTACTCATATAAACATGGCGAAACATGCATTTTGTGCTATTAACTGATCATTACTGTTAACTCACAAATAATCCATTAGCAGCCACATATTACAAATAGCCCTTATTAATCAATTACTACCATGTAAATTTTCATTTTCTTCTATGAGGTGGAAAAGAGTGTAAGTGAGCAATTACACTAATTGTTAAGTTAAGTCCAGAAAGTCATCTCAGACACAAGCCTGGTTTGGCAGACACAGACTGAAAATGCAAGCTAGAGCAAACCAGATGCACATCATAAAACTGAAAAAGAAAAAAACTGGAACAGAGAATAGGCTTAAAATAGGTCAACCTGCTGACCTGGACTGGAAGTGTCTTGACCATGTATGAAGCCTGTGTTGGCATGGAGATGAATTAGGTGACCCTATTGCACGCTAAATGAAGTGGAAGTGACTGGCTTCACTGACAACACTTTCACAGGGGAACCTTATGAAATCTGCCAAGAACAATCTTTCAGAAACTTAAAAGAAATGCTTAATTTTATGAAAATAATTTCATGAATTTTATGAAAATAAAGGCATAATACAAGTACAAGTGGTGACAGATCCCCATTGGCTTCTTCAGTGTTTAAAGTTTGGGAGAAAGGAATACGGTGAGGAAAATATTAGACAATACAATAGAGTTATGTCTTGATAGAAATGTCATCAAAGCCATCCCACAATCTGGAATTCAGATGTCTTGTAACATATCTCTAAATAATGTTACATCTTCTTCCTCAGCTTTTGGTGAATAGGGTTTGTCTTACTAACCTAACTTTACCCAATATTGTAATCCGGAAATGGAATTGTAACTTGTTTCTTCAAATAAAAATTCAATCTTTTAATATTTTTTTTAAAGAATGAAGTTAGAATATTAAATATTTAACATTTCTAGATGCACCAAAAACAAAGGAAGTCCATTATAAAATGGAATATATGTTAAAGTTATTGATTTTAACAACTGTTCCTTTTGTGTGGATCAAACTGAAACTACAGAATTAGTTTTTTTAATATATATGATTGCAAATTTGCCTGTTCATTTTGGAAAGATATTTGGTTATTTCCTAAAACTGAAGATTTACCTTTTTTTAACAAAGTTAAAAAATATATATTATTTGGTTTATTTCTAAAAGCTGAAACACGTGACTTAGCAATTAACACAATTATTATTATTGAAAAGTTAGTTTTGCATAAGAACAAATTCCTGAAAAAAATTAATTCTCCTGTCTGTAGAGCTGTAGAGAATATCACATCCTTCAAGATTAAGCTGAAGACTTTTCCCAAAACACAAAACCACCCCAAACATTATCCATTGATCTATCAATCAATTAAAAAATAAAAATAAATGAGTAAACTCTGCATTTCTCCTCTTCTTTAGCTAGCCTACAAAACCTGTCCATGGTGTTACACAAACATTATTGTGCCCTTTAACAAATTTCCGTGTTCCTCTTTTGCAAGTAACTTAGCATAAATGCAATAATTTTATTGTTATTAATTTATTCTTTTAATTAATTTGAGTAATTGCCTGTTTGTGTCCAGTCTCTAATCACAGATTGCAGAGCGTCCCCTACAGCCGAACGTATTTTTTCTCCCGACAGCTAAGGTGTCTGCCAGACACAGTCGTCTATCAGGAATACCGGGATAACTGGAATCCACATGAGTTTACGGTCAGCAGTCATTCGCAGGCTTTCCTTTCTTCCCGGCGCGTTTTTGTGACGTCATTCGGAGCTGCGCAGCAGACGCGCTGAGTTTGTTATGACACCTATTTTGTAACAGAGTAAAGCGGAGGGGTATTAGTTTGTCCACAGTCAACCTGGAAATCCACGGGAAGCGCTCGACCAGAGTCACAGTCGCACATTCAGCTTCATAGATGTTTCCAGCCTGTAGATATTCCCTCCAAGGTACTGTCACACTTTCACTGACGTGTAGCCAGAGCGCTAACCAGACATCGTAAACCTTTGATTTCTACAAACCAGAGAGCCTATATGCCTTCATATTAAATTGTTATGGCACGAATTATGTGTTAAACTGTAGGTTTATACGTAGCTAATGAACTGAATCCTCCAGCTGTTCAGTCGCAGGGAAAGTAGGGTAAAGGTCACTCAAATATCGGTCAGAGTGCATGTGTCCTTGTGTCTTACAAATGAACGCGTTTTCTTTTGCCTTCAGTATAAACACGAACCTGATTTTTGTAAGCAAGCAAATACCTATTCTTTTAAATGAGTTCCTTGGTTGCCCTGTTACTTGAAGGAGGATTTTATAACAGCTTAACCTGTTATATAAAGTTGATCCATTTAGTTAGGTGCAACTTTATTGATATGCTTACATGCACACTAGACAGGGTAAACACACACAATGTAATACGAAACTGTTTGTTAATCTGATTGTTGTCTTGTTCTGTCTGTGAAATAATTGTTTTGCCTTGTATTTGTGTTTTTGCAGCACGGAGGTGTATACATGCCTTGAAGGCAGTTCAAGCAGAGCATGTCACTCCTCAGGTGTACTCCACACGGAGTTCCTCCTCCAGCGTGCCACGAATCACCACACACTACACGTTGTACCCCAGAGATAAGGACCCACGATGGGAAGGTCAGTTACGTGCTACATTGTTACTTACCTCACTTTATCCTCTTTAGAAGTAAGAGTGAACACATTTTGATTGGATGTGACAAAAATATTATTATTACTATTATATAAAATATATAATGATTTATGATAGTATGTACCAAACCTCTCTATATATGGTTAAGTCCCTCTGTTTCTTTGACCACTGGTTTGATCCTTTTTTGTTGTGTGTGTTTTCACTTTTTTTGTTTCATTTCTGAATTTCTTGTAGGTTACCTTTTTGACAGCATTTAGGTCAACCATAATTGTTTCTAAATGTGCTTTATAAATAAATATTGTAATAAATATTTATTGTACTGAATTTGTGTAATATTTGCAAATTACACTTCATGAATCTTTTCTTCTGATTATCTTTGTATTTTTAGACAAAACCCACAATTATTTTTTTGCATTAGTTGGAACTGGCTGATTTATGTATCGGAGAGAGGCTCAGATGATTGTGAGTGACACTGTGATTCTCTCTTTTCATATGTTTAGGGGTGGAAATGGAGCGGTTTGCTGATGAGGCAGACGTTGTCATTGTTGGTGGAGGTCCAGCTGGCCTGTCAGCAGCCATCCGGCTGAAGCAGCTGGCCAATCAGCATGAGAAGGAGCTGAGGGTTTGTGTGGTGGAGAAGGCTTCTCAGATTGGCGCTCACACATTATCTGGAGCCTGTCTAGAGCCCACTGCACTCAGTGAGCTTATTCCAGACTGGAAAGAGAGAGGGGTACAAACAAACAAACATGCACACTCTACTCCACTTAGAATCTATCTATATTCCTATTGTAAATGCAAAAAAAAAGAATAACTGTAAAAAAATATAGGAAATATTTTTCAGTTATGATTTACTGTCATGTTATTGATAAGCATTTTCTGAGTGATGTCCATGTCACTGATTTTGATTCATGTCTAACAGGCTCCAATGAACACTCCAGTTACAGAGGACAAGTTTTCTATTTTGACGGAAAAATACCGCATTCCTGTTCCAATATTACCAGGTAGGTTGTTTCTATTGCATAAGACCCATTTTAGAAAGTTATAGAACTTCACACAATGATTATGAATGAATGAATAAATAAATGGTCTACTGTGTCACAGTGTCCTGTGTTTTGTAACGTTTTTGACTGAACACTAGTTTGGGTGGCTTGACAAAAGTTCTTTTGGGTAAAATAAATTATTAAAGGTAGTAGTGTAGCAGATTTTCAGCAGTGATGTTAACATGTCATCTTTCATGGGTTAACAATCTTAAGGTACTGTCTGTGAGATCAGACCCTTATACCTAGTAACAAATGTGCTGTAAACAAATCTAATAACACCCCTTGGAGAGCCCCATTGATAGTGTGATAAGACCTCTCCCAAAGGCATAGAGAGCTCATGATGTTACTTGACATAATGCTGACCTAATGGGCTAATTATATGGGCCACACTTTTGTAAACAAAGTTTTAGGTCATTGCAATCTAAGGCACAGTCAAAATAGTAAATGTATTGAAGTGCACATAATCTTTCACTATACGAGCTTTGAAAGCTTTTTAAGACTGGTTCAGTTACATGGATGCGATTTAAATGCAATTTGTGAACACAGGACTTCCAATGAATAATCATGGAAACTACCTAGTGCGTCTGGGGCATTTTGTACGCTGGCTTGGGGAGCAGGCGGAGGAGCTGGGAGTGGAGCTGTATCCAGGCTATGCAGCAGCTGAGGTGAGAATACCTTCTGAACATATGCATTAATGGTGCAATGAGTGATGTGCTGTACTTATTAAGGCTCTGGATTAGCAACCAAAATGTTGTAAGTTCAAACCCCATGAGACAATCAACGCACTATTACCTGGAATTTATTTAACTTCAGGAATATTGTTTCTGTAGTAAGCAGGGTTCCCATGGTCATAGAAAATTTGGAAATGTAAAAATTGTTAATCACAAATGTAAAAAGTCATAGGTGTGTATGTGATGTAAACATTTATACAGTAATACAAAAACTGAAAAATCATTGAATAAAGAAAGTTCATTGGTTGAAAAGCAGGGAAATGCATAATGGATTATCTTTTAACTGTAGACAAAAGTTGAAAAAAATCACAAGATGTGATATCAAGTTGTAATCTTTAGACTAAAAAATCAGTTTTAACATCACATTAATTCCTGTTGTGAGAGTCACAATTAAGAGATAAAAGGTTAGTCACATTACTGCTAACAAACTGTTGACCGGTCTGTTTTTTTCTTACACAGGTGCTGTTTCATGAGGATGGCAGTGTGAAGGGAATTGCAACCAATGATGTTGGCATTGCTAAAGATGGCTCTCCAAAGGTTTTACGTCAATATACATTCCAGTGCAGAATATTTAAATGCCCTAAATACACATAGAGCATTAAAGACACATTTTATGTGTAATTCTTTTTTTATTTTATGTAAGAGTAATTATAGTCTAAAACAGTCTGCTGAATGCACACCAAGGCCAAATGAATTTGTAAACTGCAGCAGTGAGTAAAAAATAAAAGGGTAACTGTGGGAAAAGTGATTCTGCTATGCAGATGGCATATTCGTGTGCTATTACCACCACATTTCACGCTCTGTTGAACTCCTCCAGGATGTGTTTGAGAGAGGCATGGAGCTCCACGCTAAGGTCACTTTGTTTGGGGAAGGCTGTCACGGACACTTGGCCAAGCAACTTTACAAGCAGTTCAATCTCCGAGAGAACTGTGAACCGCAGACATACGCTATTGGTCTCAAAGAGGTACAGAACCCCTCTTGCTTTAATGATGCTTTAAACATACATGCGTATTACTATATTCAGTTTGATGTTACTGTTCAGTCTCATCACCCTTTCAGTGACAACATTTGTAGTGAAATCAGCTATTTCTTTTTTTACATTTGGAGTTATTGCTTTCTTTTAAAAACTGCTGAATACAAAACAAAACACTGTTTTCTTTTAGATTTGGGTTATTGATGAGAAGAAGTGGCACCCAGGACGGGCAGAGCACTCGGTTGGCTGGCCTCTAAACAGGAACACGTACGGAGGCTCCTTCCTGTACCACCTCAATGAGGGGGAACCACTGGTGGCCCTGGGATTTGTTGTAAGTCATCTTATTCCTGAACCTTTTGGGTCGAGCTCTGATTGAAGTGTTTCATTGGATTTGCAACAGTCCTCTTTGAAGCCTTAATCTTAAAGCAGAATGTTCTGGATTGATGTCTTTGTCAGGATGCTTTGATCTACATAGATATTATTGACCTCGTTCATCATGTTCTTTCATGAGCTAAAACGAGTGTGAAAAGGCTTTCAACTTTTGAAGTTGTTCCTGGTCAGGGTCTGTCCTGAGGACATTCGCTCATCCTGCTGATAATGTAGCAAATCATAATGACATTTTTTTTAAGAGGCATTTCACGGAATGCTTGTGATTCATAGAAAATGGTCTCAATTTCAGACGTCTTGAGGAGGTTGGTGGGGATGATGGGTTATTATCCAATGTCGTCATGGACCAGGATGGTACCCAGTCTGATTGGTCACAGTTGTCTAGAGATACAGTGCAGCGTTTGATTGACGGAACTAAATCAAATCTCATGATTAATTTGAATTGTTTGCCTGTTAAATACATTGAATTTGCTTACTGAGCTGTTAGCAGAGGTGCTGCTGTTTTGAGATACACTACTGTTCTAAAGTCTGGGGTCAGTAATTGTTTTGTTTTATTATTTTAAAGCAATACAGCAAAGGAATGATACCTTGATATTAATTCTACATTAATACATAATAATAATAATAATAATACTACATTGATCAGTAGGGTATTTGGTCCAAATAAATACTATTGTATTCTAGTCCTTTCCAGCTTATCTTAGCAGGCAACAGTAAGCAAGGAGGGTGGAGCTTTACAAACAGTTACTGCAATTATTCTGTTATAGTAAACTGTAGATATGTTTGTGTTTGTCTCCTCAGGTAGGTTTGGACTACACTAATCCCTATCTGAGCCCATTCAGGGAATTCCAGCGTTGGAAGCATCACCCCTCTATAAAGTCAACCCTAGAGGGTGGCAACAGAATAGCATATGGAGCCAGAGCCCTCAACGAAGGAGGTTTCCAGGCATGTCAGCGACTACAAATTCTCAGTTTATGTTCTTGTTTTCTTTTGATGAACTTCTCTCATTCGTGATCTCACCCTACAGTCAGTTCCTAAACTGACGTTCCCGGGTGGAATGCTGATAGGGTGCAGTCCAGGCTTCATGAACGTGCCCAAGATCAAAGGCACACACACAGCCATGAAGAGTGGCATGCTGGCGGCCGAGAGTGCCTTCAGCAAAATCACAGATGAGAATCTGCAGTCAGAAACAGCAGGTAGCCAACCCAGACATCTTTGCAAGTTAACTGAGGTGTACCTCAAAGGGTATCCAGGTATCCTAGACAGAGAAGGTTTTTTTATATTCTTTTCCCCCTCTTTTAGGTCTTTATATTCCTGAATATGAAGAAACTTTTAAAAAATCGTGGGTCTGGAAGGAGTTGTATTCTGTGAGGAACATCAGACCGTCTTTCCATAACTATTTTGGTCTTTACGGAGGGATGGTGTACACTGGAATATTCTACTGGATTTTCAGAGGAAAAGAACCATGGACTCTAAAGCATAATGGTAAGAACAAATAACACGCATTATGAAATGTTTGCTTGTTTATAACAATGCTTTTTATTTAAAGCAAAGATGAGTGAATTTTAGACTTTTCTGATCCTTCTGAAGATGGAAAATGCTGTGAAGTGCAAGTCTTTATCTGCTGGGGAAAAGTACTATTTACAATTAAATAAGTGCATGGAATCAGAAATTTAAAATAAAATAGATACTGCTAAATACTAATAAATGAATGTAAATATACAGTCCTTACCTTCTAAAAGATTTGAAATGCCCAAGGCAACATGTTTTTAGACTGCATTATTCTGATTGCGTTGTTCCTTATCAATTCAAAATTAAAAAAAAGTTACTATGTTGTCTAAAACTTTGTCCAAGGCACTTTTGGAGGTTTTTAATTCCTTTTTAACACAACATAGCAGCAAGTAAACAACATATAACTTGAGCACAATTTCTATTCTTTGTTATTCATATTCATTTCTGAATTCATTTCAGATCAATCTGCTAAATGTAATGAACTAACTGTGGTTAGCTAGAGGGCCCCTTCCTGGCTGAGCAGGCAGTTCTTAGACAGAATTAGCTTCGGTGTGAGCCAGACTGCATGCTAATAGTCAGACATGTTGCTATGCAAGACTACTACTCAGTTCACTACAGCAGTGGGCGTCTGACATCTGTTACAATTCATTTGGTTGTTTTTTTTTTATTTCTAATGGTAAACAAATGAATGTCCTGTAGGTCTAGACTCTGCTCAGCTGAAGCCGGCTAAGGACTGTAGACCCATCGAGTATCCGAAGCCTGATGGGAAGATCAGCTTTGATCTGTTGTCATCTGTAGCCTTGAGCGGGACCAATCATGAGCATGACCAGCCGCCCCATCTGACGCTGAAAGACGACAGTGTTCCCGTGGCCCAAAACCTTTCCATTTATGACGGCCCAGAGCAGAGGTTTTGTCCTGCTGGTATGTAACTAATGCTCTCAGTGTTTCTGTTGTATTTAGGAACTAAGACTAAATGGTAACATTTAATTTGTACCCGATAATACAAGATCAACAAGGTTGACATGCTGAGGCTGATGAAACGCTGCGAGTGTTTAGACATTTTGTCCCTGTCGTCCCATAGGTGTATATGAGTACGTTCCCTTGGAGACAGGTGATGGCATGAGATTACAGATCAACGCACAGAACTGCGTCCACTGTAAGACCTGTGATATCAAAGACCCCAGCCAGAACATCAACTGGGTTGTGCCTGAGGGCAGTGGAGGACCAGCCTACAACGGCATGTGATTTTAGTATTGCGTATCGTTTTTATTATTGGGCACATCGCACAAGTTCAGAATCACTTAACTTTCAGGGTTAAAGATTTTAAAGAGTCCTTCTGATGTGCCTAGGGAGCAGAAAGTCCTCATATCATGTGTGATATGAGCTTTAAGTGTAATTACATAAAGTGGCTTTGCATATATCAGGTTTGATCAAAAATGTATATAGAACGTCCATCAAAGGAATGTCTCAAAAGGCAAAGGCGAAGGATCAGGTTGGATTAACAACCAGTGGACGTTTTAGCTCACCATGATGCGGTTAACTGTAAACTGACAGTTTTGTATATATTGTCAAAGTTGGTAACTGTAACTGGTAGAAATAAATGAATTGTTCCAACACAAAAATCCCTGAAAATATCAATTGTTTTATTTCACACAACTGACAGGACTGAATCTCATTTTATCAAAAGAAAGAAAAAAGGCAAACCTTTTGATAAATGAACCCAGAAACAAACAGTATTATGCCTATTCTTGAACAGTAATCAGTAAATCTTTATATCAGTTTACTAAAAATGCACAAATGTTTTTTTTCAGTCACTCTCACAGACAAATCTTTTTATAACATCGTAGTCAAAATGAAATCCCTTTCCGAACTGGATATTTCATATTTATCCTAAATGAAAGAAACTCCAAGGCCTTTTTTCCCCAGTTTTAGACTAAAACACTAAGACACAAGTGCAATGTAACTGAACATATGCAGGTAGGTTGGTGTGGAGCGAGGTCGCTGCAGTTTCCGTTATGCAAACATTTTGGCATAAATCTTCTTTTCTTTCTCTTTCTCTTCCTTCACTTGCTGCTTAACTTTCAGCATTTCATTTCCAATCGCTGAAATAAAAAAGGGAGAATGTAAGAAAAAAAAAAAAGTAATTAAAAATAGCAAACCAAATTCAGGCTTTGTAAAGACCTTTGTCATCTGGTGCAATCTCATGTGCTTTCTTCAGATCAATCTGCAGTTTAAAAATAGAAAAAAGAAATTAGTGCTCTTAAGTCAATACATAAAAGGAGCAATTTGTTTGAAGTAAGATTGATTCATTTAAACCTTTAACATGTCTTTCTACATTCAATAATTGGAGTGATTATCTCTGACAAAAGCAAAGCCCAAATGCAGTTAACTAATGAATTAAGCGGTATTCCTGAATGGGTCATGTTAACTAGTTCTGAATTAAACTGTCAAAGATTGTTCAGAATCAGTTCTTTTTTGAAGCCTGAAAGCGTCACGCTAGTTTCCACCTACATGGAAAAGAAAAATACCAGTACATCATTCATAATTTCTCTTTTTGTGCTTAAAGCAAGAAATGACATCACACATGGAACGACATGAGGATGTGTAAATGATGCCAAAATTGCATTGTTTTCTTTGAAACATTTTATGCAGTGGTTCTTAAAATTTTTGTGGCTGATTTCAAATTGTTGATTGACCTTGTCTAGTAAGCAACTGTTATGGTAGTTTTCAGATACTTGAGGTCTCAGGTGGGCTGCTCTGTTTGTTTGACCAAAGTTTGGGAACCATTGATTTAGAGTGAGATGAATGTGTATTTCTGCCCATGTAGTGTTGGTACCATGGCCTTGCTGAATTCTTTAAGTCCCTGCCAGGCCTGAGCTCTCCTGAACAATGCTTTAGTGTTTGTCTGGTTAAGCTCCAGGGCCTAAGGAGAAAAAAAACACAACTATGTTATACATCTCAATCACCCCACAAACAAGCAGAAAATACAATTTGAACGATTTAAAGAAATCTTAATTCATTTAAACGTCTCCCTAAATAGACAGTGCGTCTGGTGATCTATAAATGGTAGCGGCTGTGACAAGGTTATTTCAAGAGCGATGAATAGCTGAGGTATGCCAATATAAAGCATCAAGGCCCTTTGCTTCTTATATCCTGTAACCCAGATGCAACTGGACACCATTCAGTCGGCTCAATGTCAGAAGGTCTCATGTTACCTCATCACAGCTCTCGATAGCTTCCTGCCAGAGTTTGAGTTTGAGTTTGCAGGCGGCCGTGTTGAGAATGCAGCTCAGGGCTGTGGGCTCCAGCTTTTTTTGGGCACTTTCATCGTCTAAGACATTGCTGCAAGTCTCTAGATACCTGTGTGGACCAAAACAGCCTTTGCTGGGTTACAATGATGCATACAGACATGTCGCAGTCACAGTGTTGTCCAACAACGCTCACTTTAGATTATACAGTTAGAAATCTTGCATATCAAACAGGTGCTTAAGGAAGTGTCATCTTTAAATGAGGCATTTTGAGGAAAGAAACCTGGTTAAAAATGTCTGACAAATTGAAATCAAGTGTGAAAAGCTGTCTCCTTAATGTCCCGGTGCAAGATTAATGCAATAATGGGGCTTAATGGCAGACTAGACAAGTGTTCACCTGAGAGCTTTTGAATATTTCTTGATGGCCGACTGCCAGTTCTGAGCCTTGAAGAAGTTATTCCCGATGTTTTTTACATCCTCTGCCACAGACAAGACTTTGTTTGTCTAGAAAGAGAACAGCAATTTAGGTTTTGAGAGACATGACATACTGTAATGCCTTTAACTTAACTTTATCTATTGATTATTTGTATATGTAAAGGTATGTGTATCAGTCATAAGGATCATTTGAGATTTATACATCATCTGAAAACTGAAGGGCTTAGGCTTTTCTTTTTCCTTGTGCATAAACTCAAAATGAGTTTCTGAGTTAAAGTGATTCTAGATTTTATAGAGCAGGTGATATATAGTGTATATGCAAGTGAAGACATAGAAATATAATAACATCTTTAAAGTCCACGTCAGAGTCCTCCGGGAAGTCTGGGTATGCATCTCCTGAGTCGTCATTAGGTGCAATGACCCAGTCATCACCTTCTTTATGTTCTCCACATTCAGCAATAACGCAGGGCTGAAAGAGATGAGAGAGATGATGGTTACAATCAATCTAAATATTCAATTGCTCACTGGAATAAAGTAAATACTTCATTTCCTTACGGAAGAGAAAAATGTTGTGCTTCAAAGCGCTAATTTATCACACTTAGCTAGTTCACCTGTGCAGAACATATGACAGACTAAATTTCCAGTCGATTAAATTTTGATTAGGGTGACTAAATAGCTGTAAAAGAAGGATCTCAGAAATGGTTGTCCTTCAGGACCAGTTAAGATTTCTGTCGCTTTATAGCTCCAAGCATGAAAGCAGATGTTGCAATGCCATGATGCATTTAAGTAGTAAAAGATGTTTGTGTGTTTTTAGCATGGTCACCTTCACAGGATTGTCGTCCTTTGTTTCTATCTCCTCCAGCATTTTCACCATCCCCATTCCCTTCAACACCTGGCCAAAGACAACATGTTTGCCATCCAGGTGCGGTGTGGGAACCGTGGTTATAAAGAACTGTGAGCCGTTTGTGTTGGGGCCGGCATTCGCCATGCTGAGCAGCCCCTCTACATCGTGCTGGGAGCGAAAGACCACCAGATTAATAAAGCAGCACTTCATTTGACAAGAAAAACACACGCTTTATCTGAGTCTCATTTATTCCCCAGAGCAGACACCAGGAAATTAGTGGATGCCTCAGGGAGATAGATCCAGATTTATTTAATCTCATAGCAATTACACAGACTGATGGCTTTGATTAACTAAAGGGAAATAAATTGACAGTTTTATCAATGAATATGTGCATTAAACAAGGTTTGACATCCGTTGGGAAAGGGCGGTGTGACCAGAATCTTATCATGATTTCTACAATTTTCGAGAGGAGCGTAAACTATGGGTGAAATACCCTTTATAGCAAAGCAGCTCTGTGGTACCTTGTAGTAAAAGTTTTCATCCTCAAACTTGTCCCCATAGATGCTTTCTCCTCCGGTTCCATTCTGATTAGAAAAATCTCCACCCTGGATCATAAACTTCTTGATGACTGAGGGTGCAAAAATAAATTAAAATGATTACATATTAATGATTACTGATAATATTTAGATGATATGTTTTATAGAGAGTGGACTTACAGTTGTACGTCAGGAGCTAATTGTTAAGGTTTTAAATGGTAATACTTGATATATATATTAAGTGTCAAATAAGATGGTGGTCCTTAGCTGCTAAACCAGCAAAAGACCAGTTTAAAGCAGCTCAAAAACGCATCCTAGCTTCAATACACACCTAACCGGCATATGCTGTTTTTTTCAACACGTAGGGAAAGAATGTATATTCAATATGTTATATAATACTCTCCATACAGTTTGTGTCTGATTTCTCTAGGTTTATCCAGCATTGTGTGAACCCTGCGCATTAGATCATTACATGCGTCTCCATGGAAACACTCACTGCGGTGGAATGGACAGCCCTTGAAGTGCAGAGGTTTTCCAGTGCTTTTCCCAATCCCTTTCTCTCCGGTACAAAGGGCACGGAAATTGTCTGCCGTCTTAGGGACCACATCAGCAAAGAGCTCAAACACTATACGGCCGACTGCAATGAAACAGCAGAAAATCATTCAGATTACCTTGAAAATTTCTTAGATATGACATATTTCGACTGCTGCTGCCTTTGAATCTAGGTTTCATATACATATAATCCAATCTGACCATATTGAGTCTGCTTCACATACATCAATACAAATAATATCCGTTTAATTTGCAAAGGATTCACTATCAGAAGTGTAGAAGTCAGTCTTTCCTCTTATGAACTGTTTGTAGCTTGTATTGTTGTTATTTAGTAATCCTACAATTGACAAAAATAGTTTTGTGGGGACGTTACTTAAACATTAGAAAGAAACAAGAAAATGAAGAGACACCTGAAATATTTCCTAAATAATTACCCCCCTATGTACACTCTGTGAAAACTGCTCAGAATGATTTTACTATTGATTAATGCGACTATATTTCAAACCAAATGAAGCGGAATGTATCGTTACAGCACAACAGTGACTCGTCTACATTACAGCAAACACTCACAATGCCCAAATAACACAATTGACTGCTTTTCTAATCTGTGTTTGAGTTCAGTGCATCTATTTCTATCTCTGTGTTTCTTGTGAGCAGTTACAGTTACAGGCATGTAGCCGAACACAGCAGCATGCAGTCATTCAGCCTCTTCTAAAGAAAAATAAAAGACCCTGACCTCTTTCGCCACCGATATCTACGTCAAAGAATACCCGAGGGTTGTCTGCGTGTCCAGGCTTGGCTACAGGAGTTGGGTTTGACATTTTCTTTGATTTTAATAGGGAAAAGGGTTCTAGCTTTACTGGACGGGTCACCGGAATATTCTATGAAAGGAAAGCGCTGGTAAAGTTGTAACTGAAGCATAAGTGAGCGTGTAGCGCCCTCTACTGCTCTGGAGTCTAGTGCACGGAGTCGCTGGAGCAGTATGAAGCTGCAGACCCGGAGACCCGAACAGCAGGTGGCACTGTCTTAAATGACTACAGGTCTGGAGGTGCATCTCTGAGAGTGCATTTGGGTCTCCGGGTCTGCAACTTCATAATATCTGGTCGCTGTACTGCTATACAAAACATATACCTGGACAACAAAACCTGAGATTTATACATATATTTATATATTACTAATGAGAACTTAAGTTTTGATATTTTTACAGTAGGAAATTTACCAAATATATTCATGCAGCAAATATATATATATATATTTTTTTTTATAAATATGATAAATTATATATAGGCTAACCTGCATTGTATGCATTAATATTTTAATTTAATAGAGTTACTAAATAATTAATGGTCTTTGCCATTTTCTGAATTAACAGATTTTTCTGTTTTCATTATAAAAGACCTATTTTGCCCAAAGACAATAATGTACTATTGTAGTAACTAATCATCTGAAAAAAAAAATCTAGGTCTAAAGAAGGCAATACTTTAGAGGCAAACTCTCAAAAGTGTAATGAAAAAATGTCAAGATACTGGAAACGGCTGGAGAGGGTTGTGTACTATTATTAACTGGGATTGACCGCTGATAGAGACGGGATCACATATAAACCTCTTTTAGCTGCGGGATTATTGCTTTCTAGTTGCTATCGACTGTCTGAATCTAAGAGGATTTGATCTCTTTGTTATTGAGACTTTACGAGCTCCTGACAATTTAAACCAAAGATATGAGGTAAACAGCACGGTGAACGAAGAAATCCTTTTTTCCTAAAGTGTGCATTCATCTGGGACTAAATATTACACTTTCTAAAAACATAATAACTTAATGTATTAAACCCTCTTTTTTCCAGCTGATAACACAGAGGCAAATGAACCAAGAAATAACCAGTACAGCAGGAAAAAAAGCATTTAATGTGGTTTTATAAGAGCTGTAATAATAAATGGTAATGATCACAAACTCATAACCAGGCCTCATGTCATACTTCAGAGCTAATCCGTATCCATGAAAAAGTAATGCCATCTGGTTGTGCTTTCTCAATATGCATCGGCTGTTTTTACTGTAGAAAAACAATGAGAGGATGTTAAGTGAAGTACTTCCAAGATTACACAACGATCAGACAGGCAGTGAGGTAATACAGGGATCAGTGTGTATCATTTGTTTATATCTCACCTGGTTAAGCGGGAACTGTTTGTTGTCGTCCTCGCTGTAGGTATCATATTCACTGTGGTTCCAAGCAGGCTTCCCGCAGGCCGGTTGTTGGTCCTGAAACTGGGACTGATTCTGCCTGTGTGTAGAGTGTTGAATTATTGATTACTAGAGGAGAAAAGCTTCCTTTTCATCCACTCTACCCATTTCCTGCCAGTGAAACCCATCACCATCTAGAGTAACAGGGGAGCTGGAGGTAACCTAACCCTGCCCTTCCCTTCCCTGGTTACTGGTAGCTCACCATGGGCTGTGAGTCACTTCATCCTGCACGGCTGATTGAAATCTGTCAAGCTAATACAAAAGAGGAAAAAAAGCATTTCATTATTCAGACACATACACTGCAATACAAACAAAGTAGTCTTTGCAGATCCTAGAAAAGACTTTTATATTGTTTAGATTTATTTGATTGCAGAATACAGTGAAATGTAATATTGCGAAATATTATTACAATTCAAACCAACCAACTTTTTTTTAATGTTTTAAATACTATTAAATCCTTTAATTGTGTCACATGGGTAGTACTAATTACATGCATTCTGGATTACATAATCAGATTCCAAAAACTTATACTCATAATCAGGCTTTTTTTTGATGATCATGATTACATATTAGTCGTATAAGAGCAATAAATTCATCTTTTACATTTTCCTTTCTAAAATAACCTATGGGGCATACAAATAAAATATTCATTTGTAGTACGTTTTCTAACTGCTGTTGTAAAAAAGAAAGAAAATGATTATAATACCTAAAATGTGTAATGTAATGGATTACTAACTAAAATTGTTGCCATGCATTTTGTAATCAGTTAAGGATTACAGTTTGTAAATAATCTACTCAGTTCTGGTCCCATGATCCTTTAGAAATCATTTTAATATGCTGATTGGCTGCTCAGACATTTGGAAAATGTGATGATACAAGAGCCCAAAACTATAGTTTATTAGTATTTATGTCTACAAACAGGCCTAACATAATGTGGTCGGTTGCTAAATTTTTACATCAATATTTTATTATTTTATTTAGTTTCTGTATACACATATTGACTTAAAAAATATATATATATTTAAAAAAAAATATACATATTCACTGTCACAGTGACCATATGTGTCACACTAGACAGATCATTGACCAAAACAAATATAAACATATCGCCTATATAATAACCTGATGTTGTTTGTTGTTGACGACAGTCGGTCTGTTGAGTACAGGGGAGTACTGCAGACCCCAGCCGACTTCTCCGACATAGCAGTGTTTCGGTAACGGCGGGGACGCATCGCGTGCAGACCGGAAGAGGTACTTAAGATCACTCGTGGCATCTGGAGACAACGAGCCGGTTCCAATGCTGCGCGGGAAATAGTTCAACCTGGGACGGAAATCTCCTATGCCGTCTGGACCTACATAGCACCAAAAAAGATCCCTTTATTCACATTCGTACACTTAACAATTACTATTATAGTTCCAGAAACATTTAGAAATGCTTACCTGTGAACAGTATTCTCTGTCCAGTGTCTGCCTGAGAGGCTGCAGTGTCCTGTTCTACTCTCTTCATCACCTTCACTTCGTTTAAGCTGCTTTGGTCTTAAGATCATTGACATATAAGTAAACGCATGCCAGTGGATGTAAAACTAGCTCTGGGAAGGAGGTCACTCATCACTCTTACTCCGTCGCCATGGAAGCAGTGTTTAGTCGGGTTGTATTTTGCTATTTATATGGATTATTTATTAAAAACCCAGTCAGCACGGATTTTATTTACTACATGGCTCATGCATTTGAAACAAAACAACTGATGTAGCCTGTAGTTTGTTAGTGACGTCAGTGATAAATTAATTAATTAATTAAAAATGAAAAGGGTAAATTAATAATAGCCTGCAGACAAAAAAAAAACTGATTGATTGACAAAGGAATTAAATGTAATGTAAGTAGTAGGCTATATTTAAATTAAACTTTCCATGCACTAAATGTTACTTTGGAGAACAGCATCTAAAAAAGTAACGCAAGATTTGATGTTAACTGTTTATTATTGCAAAAACAGTATTTATGTAGAAGGAAACTGCCTACTTCTCAAAGCACATCACTCTTTAAACTGGTTTGCTCTTGTTGATGTAAAAATAAGGCTTTGCTTAAGTCTCAAATAACTGATTTCCATCATCATGGAAGTGTCATATTATAAGTGAGTTTTTAAATTCATTTTCTTGCTTTTTTTATTTATTATACAGTACAGATTGTCTGGATTTCATTACCTCTGAGTAAAACCTGCTACAGTAAAGAGCAAGTTACCATTTTTGCCACATATAATATGAAAAGGTCTTAACTATGCTTATAAAGATGACCACATTTCATATCAATCACAATGCAAACAAACATGACAGCGGCCATAAAATACAAGCTTCATTTTGAATAAGTAACAGATGGATTTACATAATGTACTACAACACAATTAAAGTAAAAAGAAATATACATTTTATTTTTAAAAAATATCCTTGTCTTCTCCCGTACCTGCCAGAAAAAGTGTGTATTATAAAGTGTGTGTGACTTGCACTACCGTCTTCGGCCAGTGGATGGAGACAAAGCACTCTGTGTGTTGTGGGCAGGGTGTTCAGTGGGAGCATTATTGTGCTGAATGGACTCGCCCATGAAACCTCTTGAGGCGGTCGGTCACCATGGTGGTGGCTTACAACAGCGAGCCCAGACGGCAGACCATCCGTCGCGTTTAGACGCTCAAACACTGTTTGTAAATGCTGCCTTTGACCCTCCGCTGCTTTGCAAATGGCTTAAAATGGACAATCATCCAACGCATGGATTGCACATTGTTTTAAAATGGAAAACTGAAGAAGATGGAATAGCGAACAGGAGACAAACGGAATGCTGAGAAATGCACTCGTCTGCGTAAAACACAGACGTACCGCTTGCCTGCAAACACCTTTCATTAACACTAAATCGCCTGCCAAGTCACAGTTGAAGCTTCAGCGGCTGGAATAAAAAAAAAAAAAAAAGCAGACTGTCTGGTTTGGTAAGACTGGGACGAGGGACAGTAAGAGAGCTCCTGGCTTAGGCTGTGGCCTGGGGACAGGCTCTCCTCTGCAGTTGCTGCTACATAAAAACGTTTTTTGTCCCATTAAAAGCCTTTTGTGAGATCCGCTTTGGATTATTTGAGTTTGAGCGGTTGTTCGCGATTGTTTTGAAAACCATGGCGTCCTATGTGGATAACAGTTTTCGGCAGGCGGTGATGGTGAATCCTTCAGACAGGACGCAACAGGTCAGTCTTTTAAATCATTTATAATGTGCACTGGTGGCTGTTAAATGTTGCAGTGCGATGCGTTACTTGTATCACGTGCACGCTGTGCTTTTCTTTCACAGTGTTGACAGTGCAACAGTTTTTTTTAAGTTTGCATAGCTTTGGATAAGCAGTGCAATGAAATAAAATGATATGAATTAATATGCATACGCGTTTAGAATCGTCCCCAATCCGCTTACAGTGCAGGCACGTGCGTTTCCTTTTCACTGTTTTTGTAGTCTGTTACATAAACACAAAGCAAACTGCGTTTTTCACTGCTACACATGCTTTGTCAGTTTAACAACAGTTTAACAGTACATACAGCAATGCTACTTTGCGATATGAGACAGAACTGACTTTTAGTGATGGGTTTTAAGTGTAAAATATTGGTCTTTTAGGCTTTGAAAGGCGTTGAAATGACATTTTGCCTGCTCGAAATAGTCTCCACCCTTTTACGTGGCTCAGCCGGCGACCAAAAGCTGTATTATACGATACGTTTTCTACTGTGATGTCGATATATGCAAAAATCAAAATGCATTTGTAGTGTAGTTTGTGTTATTTTTCCCTTGAAGTGCTTATTGTTTGGGATAATTTGGAGAAACTAAGAAAAATAATCGATATTGAGTCGGGCGCTTAAAGTGACAGGCTGCTTTGTCAGACATAAAAGAAGCCATTGATTCTTCTACTGCACATCTGGCTGATTAGATTTACCCTCTATTTTATCTTAGGACACGAAATTTCGCAACAATTGTTTTTTTTGCTGATAATCACCGAAGAAGATCAATATTTGAGGGCATTTGAGGTCATTGTTACCATAAAGTGGATATGTATTTTTTTTTTGTTCGTGAATGAATTGGTGTTTGAATGAATCATTAAAGTATACGACTCTCCGATTCTCGGGGCGGCACCCAATGAACAAAACATTTTGCTAATTAAATGGATGTCACATAATGAACAGAAATGCACAGCTAATATTTTGAGGGTGCTTGCAAAAAGATGTTGCTTAATTTGCATTGATTTAAATATTATTAGTTCATATACAAAAAAAAGAATCGTTCACTTATATGTAAAGCAGTGTCAAGTGACCATTTTTGCACATTGTAAACGTTAATTCATGAAACGTCCGTTTTAACTGTGTATGGTCATCAGTGATTTGTATGCATTCTTGTTCACAAACACAGTTAAATGCTTCACACACAGCAATGCTTTTTAGGCTCTTGCTATAGTCAGTTTTTAAAGCAGGAAGCAGTCACATGCTCAGATAACAAAAAACGAGTTGTGCTTGGAAGTGAACAAGAATGATTTGTTCACTTTAAAGATTTGTTAACAAGCTAAACACCATCGGTCAATACTAATTAAATAATACGTCGGACACTTATGGTGAAGACAGAAAATAAGTCATACAATTCTTCTGTTCTCTTAGGTAATTTGATTTAGCCCCTGTTTTTCCACTTTTAATGGCTTTCAAAGATTCTTCTACAGAATATGTGTTTTGCTGAAAATAACCGAAGCAGCCCAGTATATGAATCTCGAGTACATTATCATACAATAGACATGAATAATAGCCATTCTGCTTTACATGTGCATGCTATTAATCACACAATAATCTTATAATCACACCAAGTTCCTGTTGTGCGGAAATCAACATGTTCGCTCATTAAGCCTTCTACATCAGATTGAGCCGTAAGACGTAACAAAATGATTGTGAAAGAGCTATTTTAGTGCACTGGGGAACAATCACATCTGTTCATGCGCTGAGTTGTTTGTACCTGGATTTAAGCATTGCAGACAATAGAGGCACTTGAGGGTCAGTATGGTATTCATTAGCGAATGCAACTCTGTACAGCTGCATTTCCTAGAGACTACGTGATATTCCATGTCTGCTCCCATTGAGTGATGGAGCCTTTAAATCATCCCGGGTCACTTCAGAGTTGGCCTTTATTAAGCTATCCCAGTTCTTTGGCCTGAGCATGTATGCGTGAGCTTGGGAATACTGACCCCTGAAACCAGAGCGCACCACACCTTAAGTTCACAGTTGAACTTGAAGTCGCTTGTGAGTTCGTAGAATTTAGCATGATGTAATCTTGGTCAGTTCGTGTGGACTGAAATGAGCTGTTCCGTGAATTGGGCTTTAAGACACCCTTCTGTTGTAAAGACTTCTTTTTAGGGAATGTTCTTATGGAGCTTGAAGCTCATTGCAGCTTAACGGCAACAACCTCAGCGCTTTGCCTAAACTTGCTGACGGATGGTGTAGATCTTAATGGGGCAAAATGTTCCCCAGTTGGAGTAGGCGATATGGGGGGAATAGTGAAGGTTATAGCTTCTACAGCTTTTAGAAAGCTATGTTCGAAGGCAGACAGGTATGCAGAGGTCAAGGAGACTGTAAACGGGCTAATGGGAGTTTGTGCTTTGACCTCTGTGAGTCATTAGATCAAAGTGGAGGAGGGTACATCTCTTATTCTTCCATTGAGCTGCATATTCAGTATTTGGTAAATGAACAAGTTAAATATAACATCTGGCGATAGAAGGCACGATTTAGCTGTATCTTTTTTTTGATGCCCATAAACATATAAGAAACGAATCATCCTGGACTGATGGTTTCCTTCCAAGCAGCTTCCTTTCTTCCTTTCTTTCACAGTAAGAGGAAGTGCATCAGAGGGTTGTCTGAGCTTGACAGAGCTTAAGAAATCCTTTTTCTTGTTTGCTAAAAAAAAAAAAAAACTTCCCGCTCCAGTTCCTCTTTTTTGTTCTTCAGTAATGAAGCTTTATTTACACACACACACATGCCGGTCAGTAAGCTTCAGGTGTTTTATGAATTATTGTAAGAGCAGAGGCATGTGGGTCAGTCTTTGTTTTGTCTAGATTTTTTATTTTTTGAATCAATCATAAATGATATTTGAAATAAACGAAAAGCCTATTAATAACATTCCATTAATGCAATGCAAAAGTGATGATATAGCCTATTTTTCAATCAATTTTTAACTTGGTATTTAGTGTTTTGATGTAATTATTTTGCTTTATTCAGAATTAAATTGTTTTACAATAATGAGAATGCTATGAAAATCACTATTGATAATATTGGAAATTACAAAAAAAGTAAAAACATTAGTGTATCTACAAAATATAATATAATATAACAATTAATGATCCAATGTTTTAGTTTTCAAGGTATGGTGAAATGTACCTTGGCCATGTTCTACCAAAAAACATAAATCTTATAAATTGTTACAAAGAAAAATGAGTTAAACATGATTCAACGTATTCAAAATCTGTCGACTGTTGTCTGGCCATCCTTACTGTCTAAACATGTTTTAGTAGTTAATGGTACCTTTTAAAAATCCCGACACAACGAACTGCTGTTCTTATAGCCTCAGGTCTTGTTTTTCCTCTGTTTCTGAATTTTTACATAGCCATCTTGTTCTTAGTCTTCTTGCCAAGTGAAGTCACATGTTATGAATAGGAGTCATTGCCTTGTCAGAAGTAGTTGGACACATGCTGTACATACACAAGCGTGCATGAACAAAGAGTGGTTTCAATGACATCTCCCTTCTCGGTTTACACAGGAAGAATAGACAGTTGTCATCATCTGTTTATGTTCTCCAGCCGGCCTATCACGTTAAAACCAGAGCGTGTGGCACATCTTTTTTCCCTTTTGTTGTTGTCTTGTGAGATATTATTGTTTGGTAATATATAGCTTGCAATGGCCCATCAAATGCTGGTTGTCGAAATGATTATGGAATTGCATTGGTGCCTTTAAGTCTTACTGGGCTATTTCCAGTGTGATGAGGTCATTTGACCTTTTGATTTCATGCCAAGTGGTGCTTGGCTTGATGTTAAATTTGGCCAGCCACTGGGTTCCTTTGTTTATTTAAAAGCAAACTATGAGGAATTCTTAATGGCTGAAGTGGGAATTTCACTAGCATTTGGAAGGCAGATGAAGTGTTTTTACTAGAGCATTCCAGTCCAGTTATTGCTGGACCAGCAGCATTTAACTATGTGTGTCCGTTTTAGTTTTGGTAGGAGTGTCTAATAAGCACATCCAATGAAGTGGAATGCTATATTTAAATGCACCGTTGGTCATCACATACCTAATTTAATTACAAACTTAAAAAATGCTCATCACAAGCTACACTGCTTTGTGTTTTACCTCTTGTGCGCTATAGCTTTCTAAAATTCTTCTGCGTTTCAAAGGTAAGAGGACTATTTTATTTAGCTTTCCAAGGGAGAAATGAAGAAATTTTAATCAGTTCTACTTAATAATTCTGATTGCTTATCGAGACCGTTAACAGTATAGCTTTATCTCTAGCAGGACTTGATGAAAGTTCAGTGAATAAGTGAAGAACCGCTCTGATTCGATGTTAGTCAGTCACTAGTCAGATTTGAACCAGTAGCTTTGCTACAAGAGTCATTTTGCTGATTGATTAAAAAGAACCAGGACAGTGTTTTTATCTTTCATCACATTTCATCACAAAAGCATGTGAACAGTAGAATGCAGATATTTCAAACGATTAAAGAAATGGAATGCCATGAAGTTTCTGTTCCAAATATATGTGTAAGAGCAGTTTCTTCTTCCTCAATCCTATTTCCAACACTCTTAATACAAGTTCAAAACAAGAGTGAAATGGGGTCATCACTGAATATGAATGGGTGTCTCGGGGTGAAGATCGTGATTTAAATACACTACTTGGGCATCAGTGGTTGGCGGCCCGTGTCCCTTCCGGTGGTTCTTTTGATCCTCGCGTTGGGCTTACAGCAGATCGCTTTGATCTGCCGCACTGTTTCTCTGCTCTGATCCATTTGTTAGCATCTCTGTCTGTGATCTTCCTCACTCGATGAAACCTCTCACTCTGAAGCTTCAGACAAAACGCACAGAGATCTCTGAAGCATTGATACAGCTTTTCACAAATGACGATATGCACATCATGCTTAGTATTGCTGTTCTCAAACTTAGAGCTAAGGGCTTTTTCAGAACTCTTAAAGGAGGAGTTCACAGTAACCATATCGAATTTGTGTTTAACAAAAGAAAGGATCTCATACAGTTTGATTTAAAGGGTTACTCCACCCCTAAAACAATTTTTTATTATTATTAATCCCTTACCCCTATGTTCGTCCTCAGAACACAATTTAAAACATTTTAGATGACCACCAGGAAGCTTGTGACTGTCACATTGACTGCCACGTAATGAGTACTGTCAAGGTCCAGAAAAGACGTTGCCATAGTAGTCCATCTGCCGTCAGTGGTTCAGTCTGAATGTTATGAAGTGATAAAAAGCTTTATTCAATAATTTGTCTCCTCATTGTGTCTTCATGTCACCGTTGCACAATTTTGGAGAACATCCACTGAATGCAAACGATTAAGTTTGCTCAACACATTTTGCTCAACACATTTTGCTCAACATTTTGTTGTCCCTGGAACAACATTTTAATGCTAAAATATAGTCTTGACCATATCTCTACACCTGAACCTAACCTTACCCATGAGTGATGCCTAAAATCAGATATAATCAGATGACTGACACTGCTGTACAAGCACCAAACACTGATTGTAAGCCTAAACTTCACAAAAACTGTAAACTGTTTCTTCAGATCTGATTGGCTAATCACAGTGTTGTTCCAGGGTCAACAAAAATGTACACACATTTCTTTGTCTACAAGAAGTGTTCTCATTGCTTCTTAACATCCAGATTGAACTACTGATGGCGGATCAGATACTTTACTGGACCTTGACAGCATAATTTACTTGGCTTGTGACTGTAAAATTAACTGCCTCCCGGTTTTCATCTAAAATATCTTAAATAAGTGATTGATAACACAATTTTCATTGTGGTTGAGTAACCCTTTAATTGTGAGCTTATACTGTTACTGTTTTTGAAATGAATTTTGTGTCTTGTTGCTTTATGTTTACCTTCATTGAGGTCTGACAGTATAATGCTCAGAGTGGTGACGGTTGTGCGTTGCTTTTCCATTGCTTGTATCGACCATGGCACTCTGACGAACAAAGAGCCCAGACAAACCTTCAGTTGCATTACAGAAATGTCAAGGCTGCAGAAATCTAAGCGCATCTGAATTCATCTCTCCGACACCCAGCAGCAGAGAAACCCAATGACTCTGATGGAAAGAAAGAAGAAAAACATGCAAACAGATTTTTTCTGTTCTGATGGTACAATGCTACCATTAGTGGAAATAGCTACTGGTAACTAATCTGCAACTAGCTCCTCTCAATTAAATCCTGGCCATGCGTATTAGGGGAGAAACTACAAAACTGCTCTGAGATCAGTGTTTAAAGGTAGCTTTAACTGTAGTAATCCCTCCTGTCCCTTACCATGTCAGCTACTGTGAATGTAGACCAACACATTAGCTGATTAATTACCTGATTATCTGCAGTGTGCTAAGGATTGTTTACAAAAGCTCCCTTCATTCAGTATGTAGGCCAGTTTCCATAAACATGATATCCAGCCGGATGTATTTGCTCATTTTGCTCTTGACAGTGTTGTAATATGTAGCCTAATAATTACTTGAAATATTTCCTCCTATGCATAGTCTGTGCCTGTGGCAAGCAGCTTAGATGCATGAACCCGGGATTGTATTCCCCTCAATCACGAACAATGGTGTATCTCCAGATATAAAGCTCCAGTCATGAGGTCATATTCCCCTCTGCTCTTTATGGCCCCATGGACCTGTACATTACGGTGTTTATAAGGGCTCAGCACAGGTTTTATGATGATAAGGATTTGGGCTAGGTGATGCCCTGGTCTTAAAAAGAGTCTCTTTTAGACCAGACTGACGCCTCAGTCTCTTGCCCTTATTATTTTAAAAAACTGATTAATAGTGCAAAGCCAAATGTACATGAATAATAAAACTGGTCTAATGCAGAACCTTTTTGTCTTTATGCATCGTTTTGATCATTTGATCTTAGTTCATTTCAGCAGAGTTTGCATATTGTGAAGTTAGTGATCTGTTTCTATAACAATCGTGAAAATACATAGTCTATATTATACTACATTTGCATATGATATGCTGATTAAATTGGTTATTTCTCAGTGAGACTTATGAGTATAATTATATTTTTTTCTTGCTCCTTCCACGACCTTGGGTTTTCTACTAATATGCTGCCTGCGCTTTATTCAGTTTGTTGACTATTACAAATATTAATTGTGCAGGAAAATGTTTAATTGTTGTATATGTCACAAAGGCCCTGAATAGACATCATTTCCTTTTTACCAGATGTAATTTTACTTTCTTTCTGTTACTTTGTGGTGAAAAATGACATAGGGTCTGTATTTCTTATTACACTTTTGACTTTGACAAATAATATCCGCTTGTTTTATGAAATGCATATTTTGTAATCCTTATTATAACATTTCACATCTATCACCTTGGGTAATAATTTTTCATTATAAAATGCTGCCACACTTGTACAGTTTTTCCTCCTCAGTAGTGTTGTCAAAAGACCCTGTACTTCGGTACTAAAAAATTTGAAATGTAACGGTACCAGGTTTTATGAAGTACCGGTTCTTGCTGTGCTACCAGAAAAGTGCGCACTGCGCAGTTGCATCTTTTTCATAAAAGCAGAGAGAGATGGCGACCGGCGGTGCTATTGGTGAGGCGGATCTGAATCTGCTCGTTGAAAAGAAAGGAGGAAAGAGCCACATGTGGAAGTATTTTGTTTTTGAGGCTGATGACAAGCGCAACTTCACTGATAACCAAAAACCCTTCTTCAAGCAGTGTCATCAAAGTTTTATGTCAAAAGGAGGAAATACATCGAACCTTATAAAACACTTCAAACATTGCAATTTGCTTAGTTAATCGTTACTGTGCGTTCACACCGCCGCCGGCGAGAGCATCAAAATTCGCCCTGGCAACGACGCTGTACAGAGATTTTTGGATGCTCTTGACGCTCTGACGTAGATTGAATGCTTGTCTTGTATTTAAAAGGGCCACTAATAAAACAAGCTTGTGCGGACTGACCACACGGAGGGTATAAGTTAACCTCGTGAAATATATTGATTGTGAAAGTAAGAAATTGATTGATGGAAAGAACTTTTTTGTAGTACATGTTTTCTTTCAATTAAAAGCCATTTGCTGCAGCTCTCTACAACACATGTTTTCCGTTTAATCCAATATATTTTGATATGTCAGAATATTCTGCTGCAGTAACAGCTTTGCATGCTCTGGTGCTAAATTCAACTTGAAATTCCCGCTTATTTTTAGAAAATACGTAAAGTTAATGCACATTATGAGAATACAGTTTCTTTATTAAATATTTAATGCTCCTATAGCATTTAAAACAGGACATAATAGTGCACTATTTTTACACACTAGAGGCTTTTAAATGACCTGTGTAGCCAAAATATGTGTGTTAGAGAACAAATGTATGGTTAATGTTTGTATCTTTAAAATCGGTCCATCAGAAAAGGAGTTCTAGGCTATGAAATATAGTTTGCGCTGTTTGAGTAAATAAAAGTCCTCTTATATGAAAGTGTTTTTGTGTGTTGCTTTGGTACCGAAATTGGTACAGAACCGTGGATTTTCACTGGTTTTGGTACTGAATACTGAAATTTTGGCACCGTGACAACACTACTACTCAGTATATTACTTCTCCCTTTAGAACATTATACGAGCCTTCTCTTCCTGTCTTTTCTGAACTGATATCTGTATTGGAGGTGTTAGGGAACCATCTCAAGTGACTGTTAGCTTGACAGAAATGTGGGTAGTCACCTTTTCTGTTCTGTTACATGTGCCAAGAACTAACAATAACACATCAGTGGTGCTTACTAATCCAGACTAATCTAATTCTTACTGAAATATCTGACAGTTTGACTTCTGTTTTACCCTCCTACTCTTGCACTGAATGGAAGAGCTTTGTTGTCCTTCGCGTGAATGTTAACCTAGAATGAACCATATGGGTGGTTTCCTCATGCCATGTCTGCTGTAGAATCCAGGTTAGACAGACCGCTTGTCCCAGATGCATCTCTTAGATTGGAGAAATGACAGCTCACCTCAGCTTACCGAGTTTAGAGAAGCTCAGCTTGGCTCTCCATTTCTGTAAGCTGAGGTAATGTGTACTTTTGTCTGCCTCATGGATACTAATGGCGGAAACCGTTACAGATGAATTTGAGGTTAAACTTGTGACGTGAATCTCAGTGAAAGAGTGTACAGTATTTACTTCTGACCTTCCCTAATGGAAAGTAATTGCCTGATCTTGTCAACCTGAGGTCAAGAGTTTGCCATTACGTTAGCAGGACATTATTACAAACAATTGAGTTTGTACTGCATTTAGGTTTGGCTTACAGTGTTCAGTTATAAAAACTATCTTTTGTTAGTGGGGTTTTTAATCATAATTTTAAGGTCTTGTTAGGGGTGTGTCCAAAATACATACCTAGAAATTGCATTACTGTGTAGTAATGGCTGTATGTTGACTTGCATGAATACTTAAAAGTCCCTTTCGTTTTAATTTTTTTAAACTTTTTTTTTTAAGATATAGATAATATTATTTATAAGAAATTAATCGAATTTCAAAAGGCATCAGACTAAGTGATATTTTTGCATCAATTCTTTTTACCGTTCTGACAAATCACTCTTTATACAAGGGCAAAAATGTGGCCTGCACAGATACCGGATGAATCTTTTTGTGCCCAGTATTAGCAGCATCCTTCTTGCACAGTCCCTTCTGAGCACCTTTTTATTGTGACCCTAAATTTGTGGTCTAAGATCTTGTTTGGTAAGCTTTGCCCTGTCACACTAAGCACTATTGTGTGACTATTTTTGTCCTAATCCCCTATGTCTAATAAAACCAATTAGCTTAAGCCCGTCTTCACTGGCCTGCTTGTATTTGATCAGTAGAAGGCTTTGAACTACGTTAGGAACAGGCGAACAGCAACGCCCTCCTGTTGGCCTCATCACAGACCTCTGCTGTGTACATAACCCAGATTTTCTTTATAATAGCGGCTCGTAATCATCTGTGCAGTGACAAGGTCCACCGCAATTTCGTTAGCCCTTATATTACACTGACAATCCCTTCAGTAGCAGCTGATGAAGCCCTGATATGAGTGTTTATGGCATGTGATTAAGTAATAAAGGCTCACTGATTGTTTAAAGCACTAGCTTCAGCTGTTTGTGTAATTCATGCACTCCGTTATTTCACCTTACACTATTGTATTACACATCTGTGATTATCGGCTTCAGCACATGACGGCCATCACTGCTCACCCATGTAGGGTGTCCGAGCACAATTGTGCGCTGTCCATTTCACACTGTGCTTTGGTGCCAAGAACATATTGTTCATTAGCAGAATCACCAGTGATGTCTCATGGATAGCTTTTATAATCTGCGTCAGTGTTCGTTTTGCATTATGCTAATGAGAGCAGCTTGTGATTGTAGTAGGAGCCTTTCATCGGGACTCACCCCTTCTCAGATGGGCCCCCTCAGCTTTGTGTCACCAGTGCGGTCTCAGTACAGTGGACCCCTGTGGAAATCAACTAGCACTTGTCACTAGTAATCAGTGTCATTGTAATTATTCTGTCATGGAGAGGAGTTACTTACTCCATTTGGACTTCAGTAGGAAACATTAAAGTTTAAAGGCTGTTTTAGTGAAAATGACATTTATATAACCAAGACAGACATTATTAATGAAGGCGAGGCAGGTTTTTATATGTGGGAGTCACAAAAGGAGAATATTAGCAGCAGGCTGATAACTCATTTTTTCTATATAGTGAAAGCTTACATTGACTCGAAGCTGTCAAAATCCAAAATGCGTTGTAAAAATGATAAAAAGCACCTTAAAACTCATACTTGCATTCAATATACCATGTTTCTGAAGCAATTTGCAGCCTATGTGTAGGGAATTAAGATTTGAGAACTATACTGAAAGATACTCGTTGCGTTTATTTTTAGGTGTGTCAAAATCGTTTCTACGATGCATCGCGATGCAGATGAGGATGGTTTGGTATAACGTACTGACGCTTTTCTGATGTCATTTGCCACATACGTGCTTTTTCACAGTAGAATACAATGGCTGAGGGAGGTGGATCTCGAGTGTGAGTAATAAAAACTGTAACTACTACTTTAATATGTAGTGTAATAACTACTTTAAAAATAGCATACAGTGAATCTGGCATCACATCACGCGCTTAAAGTGGTCACGCTCTCTCGGCTTTTGGCAACATTCTTCCATCGCAGCACCACAGCGAACCACTATCTGACAGTCAAACAGCAATGTCTTGGCCTGAGAAATCACAAGCTGATAACTGATGTCAGAAGAGAGCAATCCGACAGTTTCTCTCATTGCTCTTCTAAATGCTATTTTGGTTTATAATTTATAATTTCATTTTTATACATTTGTTCAAGAAGTGTGTTTTCATTGAGAAGGTAACATTAAAGTTTCAGTTCATATATCTAACTGTTTGTGTTAATAAAATTATATGCATGTCAGTTAAAATTGAAAACTGAGTATGCATTGCATCATTAATGCATCGATATATTGCATGGTTTTGCACAGGTCGTCAGTGAACAATGGCTGTGTGTAGTATATACGGCTCAATGTTAAATCACGCACCTGATTGCATTTACCGTTGATTAAAGGACCGGCTGTACTGACAAACATATCGGCCGATCTGGATCGGTGCATCCCTAGAACTGATAATAATCATAATTGAACCAAACCGTAAGACCAGTGTAGGTTCACACCTCTAATAATCTTGTTTCATTTTTTTTTTTTTTTTTTTTTTACTTGAAAGTCGTGACATGTTTTCAATGTGAATTTTGAGTTTCACTAAAGAAAAAAAAAAGTCATGCTGTTTGGAATAGCATGAGAGAGTGATTTAAGTAACTATTTGTTTAAATGGTAGTTATTTGGTTGCACAATAATTGTATCTAATCCTTTTTGTTTTTATATTCAAAGTTGATTCCATAAGGTAGATTGGTCCTTAAAAAAGCACCAGGGAAACTGACATCAGTTTCCCTTTTTTAATTCAATTGTGGGCCAACATCCTGAGGATGCAGTCTGAAATAGCATGATGTGTTCTTTATACGCCTTCAACACAAGCTTCAAGGGAGGTTTCACACGATTACTATGTAAACAGGAAAGTGAGCTCTGTTTTGACCAATTAGGTGAACAATTGAAAATGAGGAAAACCACTCTCTCAACAACAACAATAGGAACACAAGTTGTTCACTCATAGCCAAATGTAGTATAATGCCTTTGTTTTGCTCAGTTCCTCGAAAATGGTTTTAAATAGCGCACAAATGTCTAGGACTAGGTTACAAATGAACATAATCCAGGTCATGATGACTATGAGTTAGTACAAACAAACAAATGAATGCAATTTTGCAGTGCATACAATATTGTCTGAGGAGTTCACCTTTTTATTGGAGTAGTGAAAAAAATACATATGTTCTCCATTACATTTAACCAATTAGATAATTTGTTATTTTTGTCAGTGTTTTTTAGCTAAACGCTGTAATGTTACATATACAGATGGTCAGATCTTCTCTATTAGTCAGGTGATTAATGATTTTAATCATTCATGATTTGCAACCCAAATATTAAAAAGAACTTTTAACAAAAAAGGAAAAACCACAAAAAACATTTTGTTTAAAATCACTAGTTCTAACATACAGTGGGCACGGAAAGTATTCAGACCCTCTTAAATGTTTCACTCTTTGTTATATTGCAGCCATTTGCTAAAATCATTTAAATTTATTATTTTCCTCATTAATGTACACACATCACCCCATATTGACAGAAAAACACAGAAATGTTACAGATTTTTACAGCTTTATTAAAAAAGAATAACTGGTCCTAAGTATTCAGACCCTTTGCTCAGTATTTAGTAGAAGCACCCTTTTAATCTAATACATCCATGGGTCTTTTTGATGCAACACGTTAACTTGAACTTAAATGATTTTAACAAATGGCTGCAATATAACAAGGAGTGAAAAATTTAAAGGGGTCTGAATATTTTCTGTACCCACTGTATTGCGTAGAGGTGACAGCATGCGAATATTCCTTTCTCTTTCCTGAACAATGTCCTATTGAAAACCACAACCACAGGCTGGTTTTTAGAACCAACACAGCCTCATAAGCAAATTTCTCTCACAAACTTGACGAGGATATACATATCATCTGTATGAATAATGATCTGTTTGAATGCCATGTTTCCTGTCTACATCTTTGCTCTTTTTAGGTTGCATTACGGAATGTTTTAGTCAGTCCCGGGTTTTCTCAAGTATTTCTCCTCCAATTTATATTCCGTGCCTCACATTGTCTTCAAAGGAGGAACACTATGGACCCCACAGGCCTAAAATATGCAGCCAAATACTCTGAATGCTCAGAAAAGAAGCTCTTTGTCTCAGAGTTCCCTAGCAACCGAGTGGACTAGAATGGCTGGAAGAGAATCGCCCTACATAGGGAGAGAATTCAATTGATCCGCTATTGTCACTCGGCTAAACACCTACCAGTATTGGTTGAGATGTTTTTTTTTTTTCTCTTTGAGAGTTGAAGGAGCAGGGTGTGGGAAAAGGAGCTCAGCTGAAAAAATTGGCTCGGAAATATGCTGCAGACACAACACTGTACGTAGCCCTAGGCTTTTAACTAAGACCTTCTCCCCCTCCGCTGCCAGGCATGTGCTACATCATCAGAACTCGGCTGAGTAATGTTGTTCTGCCTGTGTCAGCATCGGTGATTGTTCATTTAATTGTCGGGGGAGAGAAAGAACAGCGTGCCCTTCCGTATCTCAAGTCCGCTTTATCCAATTAGCTCATCTGCTATTTGTTGATGAAGTTATGTGTCAGAAGAGCACGGCGATGATGGTGTCTGAAACAAGGGACCTTACAGAGCCCTTCCACCTTAGGTTGTGCATTTATTCTGTGCAGAATCTCATTCTTTAGGGTCATGTTGATTTTATTTCGTTGAAGTCTTAGAGCAAGAAGACTATTAAAGGAATAGTTTAGTTAACATTAAAATGTTTTTGTCATTTACACGCCATTTATTTTTAACAGCTAACAAAAATATAATTATTTAAAAATTATTTTTATTGATTGAGTGAATATACATTTTAGATTCAAAGTGGAAAAAATTTTCTATACACGGAATAATTTAAGTTGAAGTACTAAAACCGCAATAATAATAGATTTAAAGCTAATAAAAATATAAAAACAATTGCGATTAATCGTATCCCAAGTTTTTGTGTACATAATATGTGTGTGTATTAGGGGTGGGCGAAATTACGGTTTTTGATTTCTCCACAATCTGCTCATAGTATTGTGCTATTTTATAATCTCTGTTTCAGTTTTTTTCAGGATGAGTGCGTGAAGGCAGTTATCTCCGCCTCTCCAATCTTCCAATTATCTCATCTTCCTATCAGATACCTAGCCTCGTTTTATAAATAGCCAGAGCTTCTTCCTTCCATATCTTGATATTAGTATCCCACCTGCTCCTCCTTTTTTTTGCCAGGGGGAGCACTCAGGGTTAGGAACTGGCCGTCCGCCTCCTTCCTCTCCCGACCCCTTAGGGCTGTTTACCCTAGGGCTCGGCTGCACCCCGTGTATTCTCCCTGGGCAGCCCGCCATACAAGCTTCGCTTATACTATATTGCCGACAAGTACGAATTCTTGAAACACACAGCGTTAAACACAGTTACTTTTGTCTAAAGTAAAAGTAAACAATCAAGACAAAAACGTGGCAGTATATTAGATACGTGCAGCTCTTAAAGGGACAGAACTAAACATGCCACCGCTTGTCATTAAAGGGATAGTTCAATCAAAAATATTTTGTTATATATAATTGTCATTATTTACATGTTGTCCCAAACCTGTATTAATTTTTTCTTGTGCTAAACACAAAATATGATATTTTGAGTAACCAAACAGCAGCTGGTCCTCATTGAATTTAATACAATGTTCAACAGAAAAAAGAAACTCGTTCAGATAAAAACGAGCTGAGAGAGAGTAAATGATGGAAGTAGTGTAGAAGTGTATAGTGTTTCACCTTTCATGTTTGTTAATTTAATACTGCGGAATACGCTACTCGTCCTGAAAAATAAAAGCACTGTTTGTTTTATTGATATTATGTTTATCTGTTTGAATAACAAAGTAGGGCTGGGCGATATATATATATTATGCGCATCTCGTCAGTAAAGTCAGTTCTTTGATTAGCGGTAAATCTCCATCAGCTGTTTTCAAAAGGAACGCCGGCTATGTTGAGTTTTGCGTGAGCAATGGCGTAGCTTGTCAGTGATCTACGGCTCTGTTTATAAGCTGGCGTTCCTTTTGAAAACAGCTGATGTTTTCAAAAGGCATAATATATCGTTCGATATATATCGCCCAGCCCTGTAACAAAGATAAAATGACAAAATTGAAAGGCTTTGTTTTTATAAAAAAAGGCAAATTAGTTTGTCTGTACTGCTCAGACAACTTGCAAAATAGCAAAATCAATGACAAAGAATAATGATATAATTGTGATATTTTAGGGAAAAAAATTGCAATATGATATTTTTGCCATATCGCCCACCCATACCTCTGTAATTTGCAAAATAGTCTTAAAAAACAGGATAAAAATCGTGATTTCCCCAGAAAAAAATTATGATATATTTTTTCCATATCGCCATATATGTGTTTATATATACATATATATGTATATGTTTAAGAATTTTTTTTAATGCATTAAATATAATTATAAAAATTATTATGTGGATTATTGAGTTTTTTCTGTGGAATATTATCACTAAATACCGTTTGTTTTTTTCTTTTAAACGAAGCAATCAGAAGCTTTGAAATAGAGTGCATGAGTTGCATAGTCTGCTTTTATGATACTTTATAGAGCTTAGGGTAAATTAAAGGTACTATTAAGAGAGTGGTTTCTTTTTTGTGAGCTGTCCCTTTAAGAAGTTCTTTTATCTGTCCTCTCTTCTCCAGCAGATCTTGCCAAGATGAATCTTTGAACACCGTTATATAATACAGCAGGGATAGGACTACATATTTTTGAGCTGTTTGACGCTGACGGAGCATGTGCATTTCTGCCTGGATGTTTGGCATCGATCCCAGTCAAGGAGTTCTGTAATGCTGTTGAGTGTTGCTTTTTAGAAGCATCATTGTTTAAAGTGTTTTGTGGGTCCATCTATCAGTGTGGTTTCGGGCAAAGATCTCGCTTTGTATTACATCATTGATAAAAGGGCACAGATAACCTGTGTCTTGCATGATCTAGTCACAGGTTTTCCAGCATCAATTCAATCCTTGTATTGCAGCAGAAAAAGAAACGACTGCTTTGGTGGACAGAAATGTGACCACATGACCTTTTTATTGTCATGAGATAATGACCTGTCAGTCAGGGATTGCACAAACACAGGATAAGGCTGAAGTTTTTTGTAACAGGTTTGTGTGCTAACTCTGTTCTTTCTCTCACTGTATGACATTTATAAAAAAATCTCATTTCAATGAATCTCTTCATCTTTCTCTCTTCATCTGATCCAGCAAAGCTCCTGGAAACAGTGAAATAATAATGAAGGCAGCTAGTCATTGATGTAGTTCAAAAGAATGCTGGGAGCAGGAAGTCTTGTTTTTGGAAGGAACCGTTTTAACAGCACATCTTCTCATCTTCATCCTCGGTGGCTTCCGCCTCCTTGTTCTGCATTATTTAACGCGTATGTTCTGCTGCGTGATGATGGTGATGCTCACAGATGTCTGGCCCGTTAATAAGACACTTTTTCTGCTGTTCTGTCAAAGTTTGATATGGTTTTGCTAGTTTACTGGCAGAACAATACTTTCATTCTTTTTTTGTTTTTCTGGTTCAACAACAAATGCTTTATATTTTACTAACCATCTGTTCGTGCATATGATCCAGCGAATTATGCTTTTTTTTTTTTAAGTAAAGTAAAAGTACTTCTAATTAAATTATTTTCTCTCTTATGGCCACAAACTAAAATATATGATTGTTAACCTTTTGAGTGGTACGGTCCCACATATGGGTTTTTTCTTTCCGTGTCCCTGGGAGTACGGTCCCACATATGGGACGTTCGATGATGTCGCATAACTGCCAAACTCAAACTGAGCTTTCGCGTGTTTGCTGGTGCTGAGCCAGAGAGAGACGTGCACTGTGCTGGTCATATTATCACAACTATACAGTGTTCTTAATCACATAATGCATATTTTAGGTCTTGGACATTTAAATACACATATGTAGTAATAAAACAATACATTTTAAAGCTTGTAAAATACAAACAGATGTCTATGGAAGCAACAATAACAATCCATTCAAATTTAATTTGCCGATGTGTTTTATTCATATCAGATATTGTAAGTAGCTATAAAGTTCACTCAGTTCACCAGCCACTTACTATCATGTATTTCATACATTAATACATTAAGTATATTCGTTAAGTACATCTTGACTTGTTTGGGACATATCCTGCTTTAATTCTTGTATATTTGTTGCTTTCACATGTGTCTTTGTAGCTGATTCGCCTGTCGTTCATGTCGTCTTGTTAAGACAGATTGATGAAGTTCACTGAGGTTTAAAATTCAGGACACTGCTACCGTTCTTTCCTAGCTTGCAGCATCACCCTTATAAATATTGCTAGTGTGTCAGCATAAGATAGACATGAGTCCTGAGTGTGCATCTCTGTTCATCACAGTTGTACGAAAGTAAGGGGTCTCAGAATATAGATTCTTAAGCAGATGTAGCATCCAGAGATTGTAGCTGCTTCAGCTGTGTCTCAGAATGACTTTTGACTCGACAGCTGCAAAGTGGACCGCCTCGGTTAATTATTCACACTTATTTGCAGCATGAATAATGCAGCCTCTGGCAAGACCAGGGGCTCCAGTCGCTAGTGCTGCACTAACAACGCGTGAACAGACACAGCTCGAAAGGTGTTGACTCGACACCAGGAGGTGTTAGAGCAGAACCGAGACCCAGCATCGTCTGCCTTGTCATCACTTCCTGTTTTTGTCTCTGTAATTGGCCGTCGTGGGTTATTCGATTTAGTTTTCCCAATTCCTTTCAATCATTAGTGCATATTTTCAAAAGAAACTGTCGTAGTGGTAGGTTTTAGCCAACAGGACTTGGATGCAACCCAGATAAGTTTCAGCATGTGATGCATCAGTGTGCCAGCTGCTCGGCTGTCAGAATAAATGCCTGTAGACTGCTGCAAAGGCACCTGCAGTTTAATCACACATGCTACACTGAAAAGCTGGTCTGTCGGCTGCTCTCCTGCTGATTTGCTTTCACATAGACTGACAAGGCTGGAGTGTTTATTCCCCTGTGAATTACACGTTGTGACACAGATGAGGGCCGTCTGACTTTAAGGGTATTTCTACATGAAATTGGATGCAGTGTGTGCTGAGGATCATGTGCCATGATTTTTTCCTTCCTTTTAGAAAATGTCTTTATTTTGTCATTTTGATGATTTTTTTGATGATTTTGATGAAAACTAATTGTGAGGAAGTGGTCAACAGTTGATTAAATCTTAATTAAAATCTTAATTAAAATGACAGCAGAAATACTTCTAGCTTAGATAGGAGGGCCTTTGGGTCAAAAAGGTCAGTTTTAAACAGCCATACCAGCTAATATTTAAAAGTGAACAGAGCATAAAAATTCAATTGCAAGCAGTTTTAGCTTGCATTTTGTTCTCTCTTCTTTGTACTCATTCACGGGATTCATACCGACGAAATTCACATCCAATTCACTTCATAATAATAATCATAATTCTGTGCCATATGAGCTCCCGAGCAGACACGTTACGTCTGGTAAGCTGTAATCGTAACGATTACAAGTGCTCAATGTTTTACAGCCTCTAATGTTGACTTCTGTTGGAAACTGCTGTGATATGTACTCAGTGGTACATATTTCACATTGTTTGAAAAAGTATAATATACTGTATATCTTAGTCGATTATTAGTTGATTTTTGATGGCTAGCAGTCTGTAATTCATTAATAAAAGCAGCAAAAGACGAGGTTTGTAACTCTTTTTCATCTAATTAGCAGCTCCATCTGATTAGCAGTTAGCAGAAATACACCCACAGCGATGAAGCTCTCCACAGCCACAGCTTTACTTGACATTGAGTGAGTGAAGCATGATTGTGACTTTTTGAATTAGAGGTTAATTCATACCCAGTAGCTTTCAAACTGAGGTTATGATGTCAGTCATAAATGTTGAGATAATGTTAAAGTTTCTTTGTGATGCACAGAAATTACAAAGCTAAATAATGCTACATGAATTGCAGACTAGCACACTTTTGTCGATTCATTTTATTAAGATCAACAGACATGCTAACCAAAATCTTCTACAGCTAATATAATACCCCTTAGAGTAAACTTGCTGTACATTTTGCGGTTATGTCTCGTAAGTAGTAAACCCCTGGTGTTTTGGTAATTTTGAGTGGATTTTATCAACACCAGTGCACATGTATCGTTAGCCCTCTCCAACCTGAGCAGTTTTGCCACTTTAAAATCATTCATGACAGTCTGCTTCTAAGGCAGCAGTGGGGTCTGGAGTGTGTCCGTCTTTTTTTTTTTTTTTGCGCTTGATGTGCCTGCTTTTGTTCTTATAGGATTAGAGCTGCCAGTTAAAGACACGATGCTAAGCCCATTCACATGCTTCCAGCTTTCCTCTTTCTGAGCTGCTTTTGACTGCATGCGTTCAATGTCGGGTTATTACAATGACAATTTAAGCTGTTTAGCATCGGATATGCACACTGGGGACTGTACTGAGGAAATATTAAATGTCACCAGATCAATGAACGGTTCAGATGTAGCCTGCCTCAGTGTAGTATAATCGGTTTGTTTATACAGTTATGCATCTTTACATTGTTGAAAATATTTGGATAACTTAGCCGATGACCATAACCGTATTCAGTACTGCTGGGATCAAGCCGGCTGTCGGCGACAGTATATTCAGTTGCTAATGCTAGTGACCTTGTTTTTGTTTGCAAAGACTCCACCTGGTGCTATGTGCTGTTCTACGGATAAAAATACCCTTAAAGGCCACACTGTCAATAGGGTCCCAAGGACAGTGCGGTGTGAGCACAGTTGGCACGGAGAAGGCAATGACACATGCTTTTAAATGCCACAGTGAGTGATCTATAGGTTGGCGCGTGCCCTCGTGGTAGTTATACTGCTGACCCGGCTTAACATTGCCTGCTGCAGACCTCACATTAACATAGCTGTCTGATCCTAAAGACATGCCACATTTGCCTTTGTCCTTATTCTTTGCGGTATATTTTTGCAATGCAGACCAGTGATTTCTCTTTTGGATTCAGTACAGGGAATGTTGCCACACTTCTTGAGATAGACAAATAGCAGTAACACCCTCTTTAGAGAGCCACACATGACCTCACTGGTCGCTTTGGCTGTCTAGTTGACAAATCACTCGAGGCTAATTAAACTGTGCAGACACCTTCTTCTTTTTTTGCTAGCCTGAGTATGTTTGCTTCCCTTGCTAATTATTTGGCTTTTTTCGGTATTGGTGTGCTTCAGTCCACCTTTATAAGCTTTTACTTATTTATTGTGCTTAGTTTATGTTTTTTTGTACATATCTCACTATTATACACTGGGAAAAATGTTAATAAAACAATGACTTTTGGAGTATTAGGAAATGTCATTTCAGGTTTTCTATTTTTAATGTAATTCATTGTGTTCATTGGCATTTCTTTTTAATTGTTTATGAAATACTTGCAATTTCTATGTGAAAATTATTTCTACGCAAGATGTTTTCAGTGTAGCCGATAGTCCATGTCTCTCTCTCTCTCTCTTATAGTCTTCTATAGTCTCTCTATAGTCTTAAAGATTTAAAAGAGAGCAAATGGACTTTGTTGCTTGGATCGAACTCTTCCCCGAAGGGTCGCTGGCGGTCCCTGTATAAAAAACCCACTGAGAAGAGAGTTGGGGATCTTCAGTGGAGAATTATACATGGGTGTTTAGCTACAAACAGACACATTGCATGATTGAATCCATTAGTTGGGGAGGGATGCCCTTTCTGTATTGTATCTGAAACTGTGATTCATGCTTTTATGGAGTGCCATCGTCTAAAAAACCTGATGCAGTTGGTGAAAAATTGGGGTTTGACATTGATGGGTTTGTTTAATGTTTCATTATTTATTTATGGACCAAAATATTCAGTGGAAAATAAGGAAAAAGTAATCATTCTTAATTTTCTTTATGGAATGGTGAAGTTGGCAATATGGTGTACTAGAAAAAACAAAGTTGAAGGAAGTGGTTGTATTGATCCTGTATTTTTGACTAAATGTTTTGTTAAGAAGAGGTTGACTGTGGAAATATGCTTTTTATAGTCTTACACACAATGTTCAATCTTTTTTTCAGTTGTGGGGTTTTAATAATTTTGTATGTGAATCTGATGGGAATGGAAGTTTTATTGTAAATGTTTAAAAAAAACTATGGTTTGGTTTGATATAAATGGAACTAAAATATATTTTTAAATTGTGATAAAAGGAATAAAATAAATAAAATAATAAAAGTTAAAGTCAATAACAAATAATAATATAATGTATGGGTCATAATGCATAACAGTATTGTATTGTATGCAGTTTATGTAAATAAGCAACTTTGCATGGTCACACATTACGTTAATATAAAAAATATAAAAAAAAGTTGTGGTATATTTTATATTATAATCTGATTATATAAGCAAATAGGACAACAGATCAAACAGATTTAATTCAATATTAAGAGTAATACAGAAACCTAATTTAATACATTTAATTTTTAATATAAACAATAGAAATGATTTTTTTTAAACAGATTATAGGATTATTTTACACTGTTTAAATTTAATTTCTACTTTAGTTCAGTGTTTTATTTGCCATTTTATTGTAAATAATTGTGACATTTAGTGGAAATGGTTTCTACACCATTTTTTCCCAGTAATAAAACAAGAAAGACTTTCTACAGTATATTATGCATGTATTTATGCTTGTCTTTGTCTTATAAAACAGTGTTGATGAGTGGTGCTGAGAGATCTTCGTTTATCTATTTCACTTCGTGAGACAGACCCTTGCTTCATCATGTGTTTATCATCCCAGGAATCTTGATCATTCCCCACGGTTACAACCAGACCTGTGACAGAAAGAGGTCAGTTTTAGTGCTCAGCCTGGGTCAAGGCTGACCTTCAGGAAAGGCACCATATGTCCTCCTCAGCTGTATGTGCATTGTTGCACCTCATGGCACATAAAAAGGGCAGATCTCCTTAAAGGCGTGGATACAGAGCCAACAAGCAAATAACATGTTTAGGGGGAACTGATTGTTTTGCTGATGGAAAAAATAACAGCACCCTGTGTGTCATGTTGTATTATGGGGAAGGAGATATCATTTTTTTTAATAGGAAGTTGCATGTATAGTTTGGTGTGCTGAGCTACCGTTCAAAAATGTTTGTTAAATTAATACTAAAATCCATGATTTGTATAGGATGTGATACTAAAGACTATAGTTTGACTGTTGAATGTAACTCTGCCTTCACAGGTATAAATAACATGTATTATATATTAAAATAGAATTTTAAATATCTATATTTTACTGTTTTTACTGCGTTTTGATCAAATAAATGCAGCCTTGGTGGGCATATATGTATTTATTTGTAGGTAATAATTGAGACATTTAGGGACGAAGCAACCAAACGCACTGGCTCTCATCCAAAACGTAGTGGGCTGACTGCATAGGATTTTAAGACATCGTAGGCGAGCTCCTGACATGCAGGCTGTTAAAAAATGTAGGCGGCATATCTCTTTTTGGCCAAATTCTAAGGCAGAGAAGGCAATAGTCAGAACACTGTAGCGTATTTAGTGGAGGAAAAAACACCATCCAATTTGGCTGATTGATCAAGAGAAATGTGAGTTATAAATACAAAGCAAACTGCGAAGTGTTGATACTATATATATATATATATATATATATTAAAAAAAGAACTAAACTACCAATATTTGAGTTTTCGCTTCGTCTTTATGCATATTGGATCATTTGTAAACTACTGTTCAGATGTTTATAGGTCAAATATATATATATATATATATATATATTTGTGTGTGTATATGTATATGTATATGCATATGTGTTTATATATATATATATGTATATATA
>JAUMHI010000055.1:8827055-8852055 GCA_032359435.1 Enteromius unitaeniatus
AATTACATTAAGTGTGTTTTTTAATATATATTAAAAACATGTAATTCAAATAATGTAATTTATTTAAACTAATTTCTATCCTTTCTAAACCAAATTTACAGCAGTTCTTACTCAGGTTTTCAGTGTCACATGATCCTAAGGAAATCATTCTTATATGTTGATTAGCTGCTCAAGAATCATTTCATCAATGTTAAAAACAGCTGCTTAATATTATTGTGGAAACTGATAGATTTCATGAATAATAAGTTCAAAAGAACAGCTTTTATTTGAAGTAGAAATCTTTTGTGATGTTTATATAAATGTCTTTACTGTAATTTTTGATTGAGTGCATCTGTGCTTTATAAAAGTTTTAATTTCTTTAAAAGAAAAAAACTTACTGACTGCAAACTTTTTTTTATTGGTCATGCTGTGAGCTTAGCAACATGCAAACCGCAAACTTCTAAAATTAACTATGAGTTGATGCTAATTTTAAAAGTAAATTATCATGCCTTCATGATTTGATGTACCTGCCACTGTATAACATTGCTCCATTAAAACATCCCTCTTTATGGTCATCGTAAATAAAGAAGATTTTGATTATGTCATGTCTTTCTCCTTGGAGGCGGTGTCTGAATTTTGATTAAACCATGCAGATACCTAGCAAACCGCTCTTGAGCTGTGGTTTGGGACACTTAAAGCTAGTTACCCTGCCAACGATACAAATCAGCCTAATGTAGGGATGACTGTCCTGATTGGACTGATGCTCAGTCCACTGATCCCATTACTCTTTAGTGCTATAGAGAGAAATGATTGACTCTGGTCATGTAGATACTTAGACTGCCGGTTGCCATGGTCACAGTGATGCCTCTTCAGTGGAATGTGAAGAGCGTCTTGACCCATTCAAGATGCATCGTAATGAGTTCCATTCAAGATGTTGGGATACAAGGCTGAGAAGAGGCGTTTTAAGTAGCAAAAGCAGCAAAACACTTGAGTTTATTTGTGACAGCCAGCATATGCTAGAAGAGAAAATGTGTACAAACAGCTGCGGTGTGCTGGCACTGCACAACGGCATCAGACGGTAAATTATTACCGTGTTAAAATAAAAGCATGCTATTTTTGCTTTAAGCTGCTTTTGCTGATCTCCATGCAGATTTTCTCGTGCAATATTGAAGTTGTTCACCCAAAAATGTAAACTAATTTAAGTTCCATTGCTATCAAGTGTCATTGACGTGTCATTATTTATTCATGTGTTTCCAAACCTTTTTTTTCTGTGGAACCCAAAAAACAAAAACCTTTCAATCTGTTATTCTTCTGAAGCTATATATTATCATACACTATCAGAAATAAAGGTATAAATGCTGTCACGACTAGGACGGTGCCTTTTCAAAAGCTACACTTTTGTACCTATTAGGTTCAACTATGTACATTTTAAGTACTAATATGTTCCTTTTAGTTACCAAAGTGGACCCTTTAGGTACAAATTTGTATCTTTTGAAAAGTTGCCGCCCCACTGACCTACATTTTCTGAGAGTGTATCTTACTACATCTACGGATTTTATATTTTAATGTAATACAATGCTGTAAAATTTTCTTTTTTTTGTTAGATTATTATACATATCACATGAAAATATTATATTGTTTATGAAGTATTTTATATTTATATTCTGAATCCATACACTATAGCTTATTATTAATTTACTGTAAAAATGTACTTTATTTCCAATTTATAAAAGAAAAAATATATAATATTTTCCAGTAATGTCTGTGTTACTCTAATTACTAAAGAAGTATTGCATTACTTATTACTAATTATATTCAGATTCCAATATCTCTTTTAATTCTTATAAATATGTTATTGCAAAAATTACAGGGGAAATAAGTGTGTGTGTGTGTGTGTGATGATAATAAACTATAGTACTTTTTTTTGTTATTCTATTTTTTTACCATTATGTCTAATACTGTATGTTTCCAGTGCAAAAACTTGTCTCTCCACATTACAGTAAAAATATATAAAGAGGCACAATAACAATCAGGCTAATATTTGATAATTAATAGAGAATTATATTGAGCATTATTTTGAACTGGCTATATTTGGCCAGTCAAGTCTTTCCTGGAAACCCATTTGGAAAAGATTGGGTCTCAGCTGTCATTTCAAAGGTCTTCTGCTCATATATGCTGCATTATACCAGAGTTTCTGTTGTCCAGGTACAGTCTCATGGCTTTGTTCATTGAGTTTTGTGAAGGTTTTAGTCAAGGCTGCTGTTTGCATAACTCACCGGTTTCATCACTGCTTTTCTACCTGGTCTCAGCGGTATTTGTCTCTGAGCTTGTTACCACGGCACCCGCTGACTCCCACCAGAGTTGCATAACCATCAAGGACTGAGTGCCCTGGGCTTCACATATTGTGTTTGACCAATCACGAAACACAATGGTCCCTTTGTCACAAAGCACTCTGGGAGGAAGTAGTCACAATGTTGAAAGAGAGGACAAACTGTGTGCAAAAACCTTGTGGCGTTTAACTCTGAACCTGGCATCTGTTGGAAAAATGTGCCAGAGGCTCAGCCGTTTGTTAAAAAAAAAAAAAAGTGGTGGTGGTTGATGTAGTAGTAATTCCTCCAGATTCTCAGATCACCCTTTTGCTTTTGCGTGTGTAAACACTGCCCACAATGTGTGAATGATTCAGACGCTTGGTTTTTATGGCAATAGTAAAATTGATGCTCTTGTTTTTAGATTTTTTCCTTTCCCCATGCCAGTATTGATTTTTCTATAATAGTATGCTATAAAAGTTATATCTGTTATATCTGTTAATGTATAATCAATAATCACAAGCAAATGTTATAATGCTACCATTCTAATTTTGTTGGAGGTTGCTATAATGCTGAAGGATGATAGCCTTACAAATCATTATACAATGTTTTAGTATTATTATTATTGTTGTTTTTAGTATTATGCTATTACATAATTAATAATAAATGTTTGAAAATGTTAGTTTAGATTGTAGTAGTTTTTTATGTGTCTCTGTTGTTTTTAATAGTTTTTGTTTAGTATTTATATTTGACAATATTTTTCAGTTTAGATCTTGCACTTTTTCAGTTTTTAATACGTGTATTAATTTATTTAAACATTTTGCACTGTAAAAGGGATTAAAAATCAATCTACAAATAATATCAAATGAACATAATGAATTCATTATAAAGGCATATTTGTTTAATATTTATATTTGTGTTTATTTATTTTGTAATTTAAGAACTTACAATGTTTCAGTTTTTAAATTAATGTATTAATTGCTTTTAAAGTTCTGCACTGTAAAATAAATAAAGAATATACAAATAAAAACGCAACTCAAAAATGAAAAAGAAACTGTATGAATAAACATGTCAGAAAGAAAATGCTTTCGATGTGTAATAAATAGAATTTGAATTTCAGCATAATATTTGGATTTCACATCTACAACCGGTTGAAAAATAGCAAACAATGACTTTACATTACAATCCACTTCTCACATGCAAGTATATTAGTTCAGAACTCATTGTGCATTTAGAGCAAACTTGTAGTAGTCTCATTACGAACTCCTGGCAAAGAGAGAAAATAAAGGAGTGAAAACTCCTCATGGGGACACTAGGACTGTAGAAATGGGGTTCTGCACATTCTTTCCATGTTGAATTTAGTAATATTTGAGGGGGGGGAAAGAAAGCCACGGTTTTCTGGTAGAGCTTCATTCCAGCCAGTAGAGGCGTTAAGACCAGCAGAAAGAGCTGGACACGAATCCGTCAAATCTTACACCAGCCTGACACCTAGCGGAGGATTTGTGTACTGCACCTCAGCCAGAAGCTCCTTTGTCATCATCTTATTGTTCTTCTTGTGCTGGCTAAAGCAACCATCACTGTTACTGAGGCTCTTATTTAGGGTTATGGATTTGTTCATGTGTAATTTAGTCATAAATTATTAAATGAATATATAGATAACATAAGATACCTTTAGGCAGATGTTTTTAAATTCTTATTGTTAATAGCCTGATAATACTATTATGTAATAAAAGTATTATTTATAATAAGCATCTGTGCACTCATTCACTTTTAAAGTTACAAAATGAGTAGATAAAAGACCTTTGCTCATGGTCTTTTTAATTCTTTTAACAAGATAAATGATTTTGATATGCACAAAGAATGTCCCTTTCCACTCATTATATTTTTGGCTCCGTTTTGTTTTTGATTTACTTGATGCTTGTATCTCAAAGTGTTCTGCGATCTGACAGCAACAGTGTTAAACTAGCTGAAACTGAAGATAAATCTCTCATGCTATTTGTAACTCTAAGAATGATTTTATTCTACATTTTTTGCTATCTTACACCATAGGACACAGTCCAGTTTTTATTTGTCCACTACATATGTATTAATGCATGCATTGTACCACTTTTAACAGCAGGTGGTGACAAAACATAATTTAAGCAATTTTCTAGTCTGCCTCTTTTAGCACTGCAAAAGATGGAGGTCACCATTAGATTCCTCTCCAGTTTGTCCATTTGCCCTTTCTAACCTTTACATGAGTGTAAATTTTGGGTCACTCACCCTCTTCCTACAGGACAGAATTTAAGATGCTTTGTGGTTTTATCTCAGAGGCAATACTTCACTTTCACTTGGTCTGGTTCTGCATCTCATCATATTTACTAACAAATAACCGAAACTACTACATATTCTGTTCTATTCCAATTTTACATGACATGTTTTTTCCGTCTTTCGTTTCTGATCTGATTTATCACGTAATCATGCTGTAGTCTTAATAGGAAAACAAGGAGGCAGAGGTTTACTTGTACTGTATCAGAAGGCAAATGTTTGGCGAGCTGTGTGTTTGCATTTGTGTTCCTTGTCACACAGGGTCTCTCAGTTCATCATCAAGTGTGTCTGTGTGCGAGCACAGAACCTCTTTTGTCCTCCTTGCTATCCCAGCATGCCTTTTGTGAGCACAAAGGCAGCCCAGTTCTGGGGTTAGTGATCTTGTACATGTCATAAGGGACAGGGCCCGCTGTGTGTTCAGCCTCAGATACATGGACACTGTGATGAGTTTGTTTGAAGAACCACTTATAGCTCAAGCAAGATGCTCTCTGGTGAAAGGACCTGTTTAGGGACTTCAGACTTTTTGTTTAGTAGTGTCTTGCCAAGCCTTTTTGCAGTGCACTTCTATAAATGATATTAAATACTAAAAACTTGAAATGGACAATAATAATGGATCCAAGAGAAACGTATTGTAAAGTCAGATGTAGCTTTTAACTGCTTTAATCACAAATAAACATATTGGTTAATAAGAATATATGTATTTCTTTTCTTATTACTAGCATTTACTTTTATTTTTATTTTTTTTATATGTTATTATTTGCTATAGCAAAAATTCTCCATGTGTTTCAGCATTTTCTGCAGCACTCTTTTCAGCGTTATGTAAATGTCTTCTCGTCCTTTGCTGAGAATTCTGGGAGAGCGTGTGCTTTTACAGATGAATAGACTTTGATCTTTTCTCTTTCTTTCTCTTCTTACCTGCAGGACCTGGAGATTGTTTATTCGTACTTGCATGGAATGGAGGCGCTGTCCAATCTTCGGGAACACCAGCTGAGGTAAAATCGAAGGAAGAATTTGATAAATGGATGGTAAAAATGCACAAATGTTTTTGTGGTGAAGCAGGTGGTGGATGGTGGGTGATGCATACAGATGCGTGAAAGAGAGTTTTGCAGTGTTTGGGTTGATTCTTCTTTTTTTTTTTTTTTTTTTTTTTTTTTACAAAAGTAAAGATATTTGTTGTGTTATAATTCAAGCAATTATTTTTTCTTTTTTAATGTCTGGAGTGCTACTTTTATGTAGTGTCAAATTAGAAAAATGTCATACTTATATTATCATATATAGATCGATATCATAGATAGATCGATATATATATATATATATATATTTAAATAATACAATTATTAGTTTTTTTTATAATAATTTAAACAACTTTTGTTATCCACTTGTGTCAATATTCTATCAGTTAATTTTTTTTTATTTTTTTTTTGTGGAAGTCCTGTCATTAATTACTAACTTCAAACTCAATTTCAAACCTGAAAGACCTTTGTTTGTTTTTGGAACATAAAGATATTTTGGGTGAAATACGAGATCTTTCTAACCCTGAATAGACAAAAATGCAACTACCACGTACAGGGCCCAGAAAGGAAGTAAAGACAATGTTAAATTAATCGTATTTCAAGAGGAGCACGAACGATCGCAGCTGCCACCAATCTCCTTCTTACTGATAACCCCACGAATCTCTCCTCCTCCGTCTTAAATACCGCTCGCTCCCTATCCTCGGCTTCTGCATTTTTTGTCTTCCTCCACCTCCCCTTCCGCCACCCTCGCCGAAGCCGACCCTCGCGAAGGGTCCCTGGTTTTGCCAAGTTCTCCACTTCCTCCGGGGGGCACGCGGGGACCAGGCTGGGCTCCGAGCATCCGTTAACCCTAGCCTCCTAGAGGGTTAAACCTCCTAGGGCTCGGAGGCCGCCGGGCTCCCTGCCTGTCCCCCGGACAGTTCGCCAAACAAGCTATTTTATCGCAGAGGTAGTGGGAACTAGTGAAATCAGTTTTTTTGGCCAAGTATACTTGCATATACAAGGAATTTGACTCCGGTAGGTTTTAAGCTCTCTAGACATGCAACAAGAACGTCCATCATTATGCGTCCATAAAGGCCCGATTTCACAAACAAGGCTTAGCTTAAGCCATGACTAGGCATTAGTTAAATTAAGCTATTTAAGTAACTTTTACAAAAATGCTTTATGAAAAAATGTTACAGGTGTGCATCTTAACACAGAACAATGACATTGACATGTTTCAAGATATGTCAGAGCAAGATATTTTCATCTGAGACAGATCAAACATGCAGTTTAGTCTGGGACTAGCTTAAGCCTTGTTTGTGAAACTGGGGGACAGTGTACTATACTGGGGACTATGGATATATGAAGGATATCAAGACAATAGACAATTTACAATAGATAATATACATAGACTACTGTCAACATTATATACAGGTTTAAATTATACTAAGAGGTAAAAAACAAACATAGTGGTGCAGGTGTAGTGGAGGAGTCACAAGTGCTATCGTTCCCTGGGCCGGGACGGACAGGGCAGGATAGATAAGAGTAAGAGTTCTGTAAGTATCTGTGTTCTTAAGATGAAAGAAGTGCAATATATTCTGCAATAATTAGGGTTGGGTACCAAAACCGGGAAAAAGTATGTACCGAACCAAATCAAAACATGGATTTCGGTGCCTCTTTTCCAAAATATTGCAGTTTTTATAATAATGCAGTTTTTATTTCCACTGCATTGCAACAATGAATTTTTGTCGTCCTCAACAGTCCTTAAGATTCCAGCACAATAACACACTTGGCAAAATATCATTGAATTATCAATTCTTATTAATAGGGTTAATTTTAATTTAATTTAATTTTTAGTCTTGGCTTAAGGTATTTGCATTGTAGTCTGATCTTAAATCGACCTTAAAATGGCCGTCGTAAGGGCTTTGTCATTATGTTTATACACACACGTGGATGTGAATATCGGGGGGAAAATACTTAGCTACTTGACCACAGTGTTCTAGAACATTCCAAACCCTACCTGACCCCTCCAAAGCCGCTTTAGTGGTCCGTACACATCTTCAGGAATGTGTCAGATGGACTTGGTTGACTTTCTACCTCCCCCAACCGAGCTGAACTTTAGGGAATGTCTTTTAAAGAATGTTTTTGTCCTTTTGGAATGTTTTGCTCTGTGGCGATACATCCGAGTTTGCTTAAACAGCACTCCTGGCATAAACCAACACTGAAATATGTCATGCACAAACAGAGTTTGGTTCTGTCCTTGCTGTTTTTAACAACAGGCAGCCTGTACTGTTTTTCTTTTCGAATACAATGCCAACCAGAGCTGAATACCCACAAGACTTATGGTCCTGAAATGTATTTTGGTTTCACAACATGATATTTCATAATCGCAGACAAAAATATGAGGTTCATTGCTTCTTTTGGAACCATTAAGCTTGGATATGTCACTGATTTATGGTTCTCTCTCTCTCTTGTCCTCTTTTTTTCAGGATAATGTGTGAAACCGTCCGCTACGAAAGACATGAAGCCAACGAAGTGCTCTATTAGTGAGTAACAACCATGCTTTCCTTTTGTTTAAAGCCAATATGCTTCTGTAAGCCTTTATAGGATGTTCAGTGCATAACCACAAATAATCCTCAAAGATCATGCCACTCCAGAAGCGATGATAAATATAGCCAGCTTTTGAGAAGACTTATCAAATTACAAAGGTGAGATGTGAACTCGCTGAAGCAAAAGTGTTATATTCAGCGCTGCATGAGCCTTCTGTTGTGTTATGAGTATTCTAGTAGCTTAAAATGGCATTATGAAGAATACAGGGTTTCTGGGTGATACACACACACACACACACAGCTATTGATCTACAACTTCTAAGACACACTGACCCACTTTAGATTCGCCCTTCATCTGGCATGTGTGTTTTTAAAAAAGTCCTTGCTTGTATCCTCTCAAAGTTTGAAGTTTAATTTATTTTTTTTTGTTGCTTTGAGTAAATGAGTCCTGTAGCCCAACACACATGCTGAAACACACATATATATCTATATATGTGTTCTCTTGGGTGGACCCAGACGCTTCCCTTCCAATTTCACACTCCATTTTTATTTTCTTGATGAAGTGTGCATGCTTTCTTCCGCAGGTCACCCTTGTCCATAAAGGGGAACGTCTCATTTACTCATCGTCTCTGATAGCATCTAGTCTTTTGTGCCTGTGTAAGAGTGGATTTGCTGCCATGAGCTATTAATTACTGCTGTTAAATTAGGTCACTTTCGGGTCAGTTGATTCTATGGAATATTTGCTAGTGTTCCAAAGAAATGAGGATATCAAAAAAGGTCAATCAAAACAAAACTTTTAAGTATAAAATATTTAAATGTTCTTTAATGTTTTGATGTACATTTGGCAGTGTTTATATATAAACGCAAAATTCAAAAGTACCCAAAAATTCAAAAGTAAAATAAACCTAAAATGAAATATTATAATGGCAGAAGTCATGTAAAATAATGTTTTTTTTATATATATTTATATTTATTGAAATAAATATGTTTATCTTAAAATAAAATACATTCTGAAGATGTTGTTTTTCATAAGTCAATATGGAGATCAAGTGCTGGTAATAGTTGTCATAAATTTTACAATTGTATACTAAATTTTCTAAAGCCATATGTGTGATATTTCAATCATAATCCCATGAATCTTTGCTGCATATTAATTCTCAATATGAACACAACTTTCTTTTGATACACTAACCAAGAAAAAAACTAAACAAAAGATTCAAAAAAAATATTGCAACAGCTTTCAACTTAAAAAAAAAAAACCTCAGTGCGACTTAATTATTGCTTGTGTGTTAAATGCAGGTTGCCTGTTAATTTTAAAGACTGATTGACTGTAGCAAGCTGCACACAACTGATCAGTGTGTGCTTGAAAACAGCAGGAGTGAGACCTCGTATGGCATCCTGTTTATTGGCTGCAGGCTGGAGATGCACGTTTGTCTACCCTGTCTAACAGGCAAATGCCTATATTTTTGTTTCATCTAATGGTTGTGGATTTGTTAAACTGTGTGAGTCTCTGTTTTAGGTGCTTGTTTTTATCCATACACTCTCAAAACTCCCAGCGGCAGACTATTTAAGTCCTAACACTCCACTGAGTCTGCTACACCAGCCTTGACGCTGTTCCTCAGCGACTCACTCCACTGTTTTTTTTATTAGACAGCTCGCTGCTTTAAAGCCCAGCACTAATAATAATCTTCAGACTTGTGTGTGCTGCTGCTGATTTCCCTCAGGATCAAACCACTCCCACCGCAACAGCCTCTGAACCGCTAGTGCCAAATACACAGACATCACGCTTTTCCAAGAGCTATGAAGCTACGCTTTTTATTCTTTATTTTTGAGCAGGTTGGAAAGGACAATAATATCACACCGGGGTTTCTAAAAATATTAGTGATAAAAGTTGTAGTGTTGTTACTGAGGCACATTGATTTCTGCTTTCTGTAAATAATATTTAAGCTGTGTTTAAATTTGTTGTACAAGCGGAAAACCCCAGGGGACTTTGCTCAGGGACTTTTTTCATGTTCATGCTAATTATGCTCTTAAATAAGAATTAGACATTCACCTCATAAATGAAGATGTAGTTATTCTATTCTAGCAGATAATTAATATAGATTTTTCTGCCATTTATATCAGAGTGGTAAATATAGTACCTATTTTTTTTTAAATACAATATTTAATATCACATTTACCATGTGTAAACCTGCATAATTTAGATTTATATAGATCATTTATTTATTATTTAGATAATTTATTTGTAATTGAAATTGTGTTAAAAATCATAAATGTCCATTTAAAAATCAATTTGATGAGACCTAAATAAAAGTGTTGTTTATATAATAAAAATAAAAGTTAGAAGTAAAGTATACTCTTATAGTAAAGTTACTTTAAATTGTAATAATATTTCACAGAATTACTGGTTTTACTGTATTTATCAAATAAATGCAGCCTTGGTGAGCATAACAGACTTTATCCAGAGACATAAATAAAATAAAAGTATTATTCCAAACCTTTGATAGGTGTTTACAGTGTATATATAAGCACAAATAAATAAATACAATAAACATAAAATAAAATATTTTAATGGCAGAAAAAATGTGAAATCTTTTGAAAATAATAAGTAGATAATAAGTATATATATATATATATATATATATTAATAGTTAGTAAGGTAGTTGTTAAGTTCAGGTGTTGGGTAGGATTAAGGATGTAGTATAGGGTATTTAGAAATGGGATTTATAGCGAGATGACTTTGAGTTCATCAGTGTTGTCACACTCTGGTAAGGCTGCACTGAACAGCCTCAATAGAAATAAAAGCCTTTTATGCATGTAAGAATGGCTGTTGACTTTGAGTATTCAGACAACATTCACATGAAAGTGTGCGTGTGTATGTGAGTGTGTGCATGCAGGAGTGCCGCTCTGTAGTGGCATGAGAATCTATCATTCTCTACCCTGGTCTGATGCACACACACACACACACACACACACACACACACAAACACAGAAACAGCTCAGCAAAAGGGTTCTCTCGTACAGTCATGGCCACCAGCTGGTATAGAGAAGGTTTCCCTCTCCCCATCACTCTCTCTGTACTCCTGCTGGGACTTCCATCAGAGATGCCGCTGGGCACAAACACACAACCCAGACCAGAAGTGCAGGGACATCAACACAGAGAGAACCACATTAGTGATTTAAATGCATTGGAGATAATTTTTGCAATTATACAACTTTCATAATACCACTCATTAAATGTTACTGAATAACTAGTGTTATCAGTAACTTTACACTTATACAAGATTACTTTGTTTTATATTATTTTAGTTTTTGAATTTAATATTTTATAGCTGTCAGAGTTACCAGTTATAATTTAAACATTTAGACTAAGCATAGGTTTTATTTATATTTAATGAAGCCGGCTCTAAATATTTACAATTTAAAACATACTGTGAAACATTTGTTTCAGTTATGTTTTTATTAAATTTTCTATTGTTAACACCCACTAATGCCCTCACAAACTGTATCATGGTGTATCATGGCATTAAAATGCAATAATGTTTACTGCTACAGTTATAATATATAAAATGTTCATATATAATCAGAAGCTTTCCAACGATAACTATGGCATTGTATGCGTTTACCATGGTATGCATTTGTAAAGGAATAAACACTTTAACATAAGGCAAATGTTAATATTGCCTAATATTTGTCTGATCATATTAACCTTAAACCCATAATTGTATTTTTCGGTTGACCGCAGATTAACAGATAAATATCCCCCAAGGATGAATGCATGAAGTCCGTATTCCTCCAAACCTCGCCTGACTTCCTGCTCTCGTTTCTGCTCCCGAGTCGTTCCTGAGGGGCTGGAGGCTGTTGCTGTGTGCTTGATGAGCATTTGATGAGCGTTGGAAGAGTGTTTCAGTGACCCAGTTCAGTCAGCGCTGCTCCGTTGATGGTGCAGAACATCCTCACGCTCTCCGTCTCTCACCCTCCATCATTCCCGCTCTTTCCTTCTCTCTCTGCATTCTGCTGATTAATAATTGAGGGTTTCGTTTTTGTCTGCGCACGCTCGGGGAAAAAACGATTAAAAGAGGGAGCAAAAGCGGCAATGATGAAGGGAGCGATGCAGAATAAGAACAAAAAAAGAAGGCAGGGATCGTGCTGCGTTTGAGAGCAGTCAGGAGCTGCCTCATTAGTCCTATAGAGACTATGTAGCGAGTATGTATGTGTACTGTGTAGGATTTTCGTTTAAGGGCAAACATCCAGAAGTTTGGAGAAGTGTTTTTTTTTTTGGGCTTGGAAGAGGAAATCAATGTCGACTTTTAAATGAGTGAAATAATGCTATTTAATTAAATCAGGGATAAGGTATAAATCTGTGAAAGTGAAATTTTAAGTTGAGTTGAAATGATAGCATCTGTATATTATTGTACATCTTTGGCTAAATGTAGGCTAAAAAACGAACGTTGTAGCAACAAAACAGGATACTGAAACTGTACTACAGAAATACTAACACTGAAGTTCATGAATGTTATTTTTACTGCAATCAATAACAGACACACAAGATACGTTTGTATGAAATGTAAGCGCAACTCTGCGGTGTGATATGAGAGACGCCGGTTTCAGTTACTGAATGAACATTCCGATATATACAGAGTTGCTATGGATGAGGGAGAAGATTAGGAAACAAAGTGGCTTTGGTTCCGGAAGTATTTTTCCTATCGGAATTGTCAAAATGTCTTGGGAAATGTCTACAAAACTGGAATCTGACGATGTTCATAGTGAAACATGGTGACGGGCAATGACATCAGTTAGGGGGGGCACCCAAAGCCCCTTGAGCACCACTGACAAACATAAACGCTTAATCTTGTACGGAATATTATTTTAATATTGTTTTCCACATTGCTTTAAAATTCAGTTTAGTTTGTATTAGTTTTTTTTTTTTTTTTGTTAGTTTTAATTTAGTTTTTATTTTGTGAACTCATTTTTTATTTAGTTTTTATATAGCCAGTTTAGTTTCAGTTTTATTTTAAGTTTTAATTAAAGTTTAGCAGAATTAACAGGTCGCTTTCATTGCGCAGGCCAAAGATGTAGGCATGATTAACATTAGCAAGGCAAATGAACGCGTGCTGAGATTGATTAGGTGCCTAATTTAGATTTTGGTTTTTTGGTAAATTTGGTTTCGATGGTTATGTCTTTTTTTTCTTATTTAGCCATAAACATGATATTGTTGTGTCTTGCTCACTTTTCCGTGAACAACCATGCATAAATGACTTTTCAAAATTCAGTAAAAACAAGACAGTTGCATTTTTGCTATTGCAATTTCCGAAGCGTGTGAATTCGTTTAGTTAATGCATATTTGATCAGAAGCCTGGCAGAGTGATCACAAGATGTTTAGAAGTTTTGCATTTAGAAATTATGCTCATTCTCGTCTTTTTTTTTGTCAAATATCACGTTGGGCTGCCTGTATGTTTTTCTTCAAAGCACACACTTAGAATGCCTACTGTTGATTTGATTTGTTTGTGTTACATGAGAAAAGAAATCATTTTGTCTTACTTGGTGTAGATTTGATTTAGGTTTTTTTTTTTTTTTTTTAACAATGCCGGCTCAATATCGTGATGTCTCAGCCATCGGCCCAACCCTAGAATCATGGATGACCGAGGGAGGATTCTTTTCCTGGCAAAGTGAATTAAAGTTGTCATACCGGACTATAACTAAATTACTGACTCACATAGGGTATAGCAACCTCCCAAACATTTTTTTTTAATACATTGTTATTTTTTTTACTTTTTCCACCTTGTGGCTTGCAAAAATTATTACACATTTCTTGCTGTATTACCATATATTATATAACAATTTATTGGAACGGATTAATTTGAGCTTATGCACCTCAGTTTTTATTGCCAAATCCAAAGATTAGGGGTTAAAATAGATGAACCTAATATAATTTATTATATTAATATAATAATTAACAAGCAGTGCGATAGGGTTATAATTTTCTATGTGGAAAATAAATAAACTTTTTCTGTATGTAACCCAACTGTCACACTCTATGTGACTGACCAATCAGAACCGAGTATCCCAGTGACTCTTGTGATAAGATGAAGATATACAGGAAATCTGTATATAAAAAAACAAGTACTATTAAAATGTGCTCTAATGAAGTGTGCAGTGTAGCGTGATAGCCGGGTTATTTGCTACATGTTAGGAGTGTCTATCAGCTCATAAAACCCAGCACTGCTTTGGGCCTGTTATCTCACTGGAGGGTGTATTGGCTGTTCTGACTCAGTGATCAAGATGTCTGCTTCTGATTGGATTGCTCCTCTTTTCACATTTCTGCTTTTAACACTTACTGGAGAGGGAGACATGGAGCGGGGCTCACCGGGAGCTAGAAGGACGTTTTTGGCGCCGACCCAGCATGCCTCGGAAGATGTCTAACGTTCCTGACTGCTCTGTGACCTGAAAAAAAAAGGAGTTTTAAGGGGGATTGTGTGTCAGTGTGTTATTTCCTGCACGCACACATAAATCAAGCAGTCACATTTCAACTGGCATCACTTACAAGAGGAAGAGAGATGGTGTGTGTTTCACACTTGGCTGTTTGATCACTCTGTCCACTGGGAATCTCTTTATGTCCTCTTTTGTCTGTGCAAAGGAGTGTATCACAGAACAAAAATGATGACAGGGTGTTTACATTAAGCACTGATGTTATGCGCGTCTGTGTTTTCTACTCTAACCATACAGCGGACCACATGTTAGAAATAAGCATGTTTTGTTTCCTGTTGGATTGTATGTGACATTTTTCTCTTTCTGTCTCACACAGTCCGGATGACATTGGCACATGTTGGTACATTCTGCTGTCTGGATCGGTCTTCATCAAAGAGTCCATGTTCCTGCCACGCTCCAGGTACGTCCCTTACCCGAATGCCATCAAATATCCAACATTCACACTTTAGAAATGAGAAAACACCCTTTAAAAAGCCTTTCTGTTAACCTGTTGTGTGTATTAAGCTTGTAACTAACTTCTTCCTCTAAAAAATGTTCATGACTGATTTGGGACAAAGAAATATAAAGTCCTGAATAAACAAAATAAGCAACACAGAATCTTAAGAAGAGTAAATATCCATCCATGTGCATGTTAAAGGGATAGTACACCCAAAAACCCTTATGTCATTCCAAACCTGTTTGAGCTTTGTTGATCTTCGGAACGCAAATCAAGATATTTGGGTTTAATCTGAGAGCTTTCTGATAGACTGCAAGGCTTCGACCACATTCAAGGGCCAGAAAGGCACCCGAAAACATTGTCAAAGTTGTCCATGTGATATCAGTGGTTCAATGTTATGGAATGTGGAATGTTATAAAACAGCAAGAATACTTTTTGGATGAAAAAAAAACTAAAATGACAACTTTATTAATTTAACCTGACGCGCCACGCTTTGTTGTTGTAGAAAGGCCGCACTGGGTTACATCAGCATACATATATGTCATGACACAAAACAGAGCCGGAAGAGAAGAAAATACTGACAAAAGTTTTTTGTTTTCACCTAACATTTGTATTTAATGAAAATACCTTTCTAATAAAAAGCCACCTTTCTTATTATTATTAAGGTGCAGTTTTTGCAGTATGTTTGGAATTTAAGATTTTATTTCTCAAATACTTAAAATATGATAAATTCATTAAAATAATATGAATAAAATAATGACTAAAAATGCATTATAATTCTATTAATAAGAGTAATCAAATGTAAATTTGTAATCAAAAAGTAATCAAAACAATTGAATGGTAATTCATTACAGCTCAACAATTTTGAAAAATGTATCAGTTAATAAAAACAATTAATCTCATGGGAAGTCATGAAGATTTATTACAAAAAAATGGTGAGTAAATAATGACAAAATTAATTTTTTTTTTTATTTACCTGTCCCTTTAATTTGTGACCATGGTGCGTAATCAGTTACCTAATGCAAACATCATAACTTGGAAGTACCGTAATTTGAATACTTTAACGAGGCCCATATGTAAATGAAGACTGCTAAAATCTACCTGTAGCATAGAACTGGGTGTGACAGAAATGAAACATACATACAGAAAGAAACATATTAACTGGGCGAAATTTAAAAGCATAGCAAGCTGCAAAAAAAAAACACTTGAGAGAGATCCACAAGAATTGACTTGCAGTTGGGAATATGTCATTTTATCACCATGGCAATAAAAAAGCAGGTCTCTCCCACCCTCGCTTTCTCGTTTAGCTTCATGTAGAGAGCTGTGATGTGTTGCTCCTGTAATAGACTGTGACTACAGTGAATGAAAACCAACAGGACAGCGGTGCACTTCATAAACAATGTCTTGATAGAGCTCACAAATGGCCATTTTTTTCCCGCCCCCAAGAGTCATCACAGCTACCCTGTGTACTGATTCTTGTCTTAGACAGACCAGATCTGCAGTAACATTTTATCAGCTTTACCTTGTTTTATTTGCTTCCAGTTTTTTTCCAAACAAAAACGCTCTCGTTTTAATGCAAATTTTGTGCAACACTTCTGTTTAATCGCACCTGAAACTCTTACTCATTACAAATGCAGCATGCAAGTGTTTAATTGCACAGCGATTAGCATCGTTAAAAGCATAATGGTGTACAAAGTGCTGGCAGAAGTCAGAGTTGAGTTGGAGGTGGCAGTACCACCTGGTACTCATGCCAGTACTTATGCAACAAGTCCAAGTCTTTTAAAATGGTTTTGGAGGCTTAACTACCAACAATCATTTCTATTGTTATAAATCTGATCTTCCAGTAAATCCATTGTTTTCTTAACTTTTCTTGACCTCAAGACTTTGGAAAACATTGATAATCACAGTTCCAAGAGATTTTTGCTCGTGCTTAAGCATGGTACGATATGGCATGCTATCTGTTCCAACAGGGAACATTTGACTTATGTTCTGACAAGATTCTCTCTAATTCTTCTGGTAATGTTAATAGAAGAATTGTTTGGAGTTGTCTGGTATTTAATGTTCTCATCTTGAATACAACATTTTAAATGTTGTTTGAACTTATTTCAGAAGGACATTCAAAAGTGATTCTGTGATGTTAGCAAAATTCTAAAATTGAACATTCCAATTCCAGAAAAAAATGTGACATTGGAACAAATATTCAGAGAACATTCATAATTAACATTTTTAGACTAAGAATGTTAGGAAAATGTGCTTAGAAGATATTTTTGTTAGCTGAGATGATCCCTTAATATAATGCATGGCACTGCATGATTTTTGCCATTGGATTTGTGCTACTAAAGGAAACTAAAGGTTTTTCTTAATGATTTGTTCCAACATGTCCTTCAAATACTTGTTTTTTTTTTTTTTTTTTGCACTCTTGCACAGACACTAAATTGAGTTAAACTTATTAATATGCTCACATTTTCCATTATTTATTTTTATTGTTTATTCATCTACAGATAAAACAAGTTTAAATGCAAGCTTTTAAGTTCTTTCAGTTTCAGTTAGATGTTTTTTTTTTTTTATCTTTGTTATCTTTTTCCACTTAACCACATGCAAACTCCCCGGTGGTTTTCCCATGGAAGTGCTTTAGAAACCTTACTGTTCCTCCCTGAAGTGATCTGACTGTACTTCATGAGAATATAGTCTACAACATCTGATATGTGACTCAGTTCCAGACAATACAAGTTACTCCCTACATGTATCAGCATGCCTCATTTGTTGTTTCGCCACAATTTCTTAACTTTGCATTTCAATCTCCAGCTAACTTTTATTTGTGAATTTTAACTTTTTGCAATTATTTTGTTATAATAATTACATATTTAATATTTTGTTTGGATTATGAACAGTGCAGTTTGAATCAAAATATCTTTCTTTTTAATTTTTGTATTATTTATCTTTATTTTATTTTTTTCCACTGTTTTACAATTCTTTAGGGTTTTTGTGGGTGTTGCTCGCTCTGATCACTACAGGTCTTAAGTTAAGTTGGGAGGTTATGTTGTTTGTGGGTAGAGGTCAACCCCTCCCTCTCGGCTCCACAGGAAGTAAGAGGCAGGCAGGAATGTTGGCTTCAGTCGATCACCACTGACTCTCAAGAACGCACATTCCCCAACGCATACTCTCGTAAGATGAAGGCAGTAGATGGAGCTGTCAGAACAGAGTGCAGCGTACGTGAAGTTGGATTATCATGTGGCGCTCAGGAAATCGTGTGGTAGCAGTGCGTGTTTATGAATATTAAGAAAGGACATTAAAAACACATTTGAGGTAGAGATGCGTGATTTTTAAGAAGCTGGGATTGTTTATGGATTTCATTCGACGTATTTTGTAACAACTCTCTCGTCTTCAGGTGCAGGTATTTTTTATTTATTTATTTGTTTTATTTATTGTGTAGTATTTTGTATATTTTTTGTAAAAAACATTTTTATAAATGCACTTTCCAACAAATAACTTTTTAAAGGTCTTTCATTTTTATTTTTTTATACAATTTATCTAATTATTTTATATTGTATTAAAAAAAATTGCTTAATTATAATTGCCTTCATTGACAGTATTGCTAAAATGCTGGTTCAAGTAATTATACCTCAAGTGTCAAGCTTTACTAATCAAGCCTCAAGCATCTCGAGCCCTGCATTATATCTAGTAACAGTTCAGGGTTGCTTTGGTGCTCTTGAAATGATGTTTACTCTGCTTTATTTTGCCATGTGTGTGCAAGTGCAGATCCGAGAGGCAGCAGAGCTGTTTAGCACTCACTGAACCGTTACAGTAGAATCCTGTTATTGCATTACCATTCTACTGTACTTCAGCATGTCCTTAGACTTTCCAGTGTATTCCTTCTCCTCTCTGACTTTCCCACCAACAGCACTTGCATAACAGCTCTTTAATCTGTGCTCTGCTTAATACAGAGAGGTGAAAAAGAGGCTTATTTACTTCAGAGACCCCTATGTTCTTTGCTGTGTGTGAGTGCTTGTTACGTTCGTCACATAATCACATTCCAGACACCCGGAATGTTGTGTAATATGGAATGCAGGGGCCGACTGGGTGGGCATTATGTCTCACTGAGAGTTCAGTTCCCAAAGAATGTAATGCGGTGTCTGATGTTCATATGTTTTTTTTTTTTTTTTACCAAGATCTGGTGCTAATATCATTTCTACAGTTTCTACAGAGAATAAGGATTTTTTTGTTCATCAATTTTTTTCTCGTCTCTTTTCATTTAGTTTTTCTCAAGGCTGCTGTTTTTTTTCTGCTAAGCACATAAAAAAAAACCTCTAAGTGTGACTCTGAACTCTTCTGTTCCTATTACGCTTTGCAGATTAAATTAAACGTGGAATCTCAGATTTTTGGCGTGGTTTCAGACTTTACCTGCCGTATCATAAACTCTATCATGAATGAAAATCAATCAGTCGTTCACTTTTATTTATATAGCACTTTAACAATGCAGATTATAGCAAAGCACTGCACATTATCAAATAGGAGAACAGAGTGATGGTGATGTATAATGATGAGATTAAACTATTTATTTATTAAATGCAGTCTCTGTAGTCAAAAATGACGATGATCATTAGAAATTAGGTGGCCCCAGCTGAGCAAACCAGAGGCGACAGCGTCAAGTAACCAAAACCCCATCCATGAGAGAATGGGGGAAAAAAAAAACTTAGGAGAAACCAGACTTAGTTGGGGCCAGTTCTCCTCTGGCCAGACGCCCAGCACCTAATTTCCAGTTCAATATTCAGCGCATGTCAGTTTGTGCAAAGGACTTATAGTGTGTTTATGTGTCTTGAACTTTTTATTTGAATAGATGCCTGTAAGGGAAGTCAAACAGCATTACAACACTGAGTGCTCATTGTGTGTGGTCTTAGAATGAGGAACAATGTATGTAGAGAGAATGCCACCTGTCTGTCTAACTATATTTGCTAGTTACTAAATCTGCCAGCTGCGCTTGTACAGTAACCCATAATGGTTACAAGTAGCTATGCAACATTAAGTGTCATTTTAATAATGTAAATGTTTAAAGGAGCATACAAATTGCCATCGACAGGCATTGTGTTTTATGTAGTAGAGTATTTCCATATTAAAATCACTCTTGCTTTGTCAGTCACAGTTTTCTGAAGTCTGAGTTGCGATTTTTCTGATCTTTCACCCAGCTAAACCGCTGTAGGTGTGTGTGTGTGTGTGTGTGTGTGTGTCGACATTGGACCGAAGTGTCAACTGGCAGCTCATTCAGCTGCAAAAAGTGTCTTACAAGCAGCATTAATGGTAAATCAACAGACCAGATGAAAGGTGAAGTGTGCAAACAGCAAAAAAAGATAGTCAAGAACTATGAACTAAGAATGTCTAGTCCCAGTGTTTTTATGCCAGACTCAGTTGAGATGCTTAAACAAATTAATTTTCTGTGTGATGCACACATCACCCCTAACCAACATTTTATTTTATTTTTCCCTAATTATTTTAGATGCGTTTGGTTTTGCCTTTTTTTTGTCTCTTAGTGTAGTTATAAATAATAATAAATAAAAATGCTTCCCGTTGATGTATGGTTTGTTAGGATATGACAACATTTGAATATCTGGAATTTGAGGGTACAAAACAAAAATCTAAATATTGAGAAAATTGCCTTTTAAATGTGTCCATGAAGTTTTTGCCAATGCATATTGCTAATCAAAAATTAAGTTTCGATATATTTATGGTAGGACATTTTACAAAATATCTTCAAGGAACATGGTCTTTACTTAATGTGTTAATAATTTTTGCCATGTATGTATAGTAGTTTTTACCCATACGATGTATTGTTGGCTATTGCTACAAAAATAAGACTGGTTTTGTGGTCCAGGGTCACATATTATAGGTACCTATTTAAAAATTCTAAGGCATGTCCACCTTGAGCCAGTATTTGACTTCATCTTGTGTGGAACTCCACCTCACATTTCCATTTTTATTTTCAATAGAGTGTTTTGTGCTGCTACTCAAACGCTCCATCACTTTGCACTGTACTTCTTTCATTAGTCCGTGATGTCATTTAGTGGACTTTTCCAGTCTGTACGTAGTTTCTTTCCCAGCGGAGCCTTACTGCCTAGACCAGGAACACTGCCACAAGTGTGTAGATATGTGCTCCTCCGGCTCGGTTTCTGAGCATGCTTTCATTCCCACAGAATCTCAGGATTCCAGAATTAGTGGAGCGGTTTATAACCTTTCTCTCTCCTGTTCTTCTCCTCTAGTTTTGGGAAAAGGTCTGCAGGGAGTTTACGCCGTGGATGCGAGTGCATCGTTCTGGAGCCATCCGAGATGATTGTGGTGAGTAATCACGGACCAGATAATCATCTTAACTTCATACTCTTACTAATTACACCATGTAATTGCTGTTTTGTGCTGTAGTTTCATTCCTCTTTCCCAGTGGTTCCCACAGTGTGCTATGCTTTACCCCCAGGGGTACACACAAGGTCAGATTTGACATTACATGGGCAGATAAAAATTGAGCTATTCCCAATGCACTGACTAAAACACTTTTACGAAGAAAGTCTGATGGTTCGATTGGAAACGATGGTTGGATGGTTGTCCAATAACTAACTGTTATTTTGCACATAAGCTGACTCGTTAACCTAGAAGGCCCTTTTTTGATGGTCAATTTCTTTGAGATAGAAATACTCTAGAAAGTTGTGCATTTGACCACTTATATACTGTAAATGCCTAAAGGCACCTGAAATCAGTGGGCTTTGTGTGTAATTGAACATACTAAGTACATAAATACAGTGCATTTTTGCAGTTGTGAACTATAAATATTGAATATTTAAATATTTAATGATTATACCAATTAATATTTGTGGAATTTGTTTGACTGATGGGGTAAATAAATTGGGCGTCTGAATACAAGCTACAAGCTTTTATTGTTGACAATATAGTACTGTATGCATGGAATTTGCTTATATTTGTTGGGTTGAGTTTAATTTTGTGCTTTCTAGTTTTGTTTAGCATCAGGTGAGCCAGACTAAAGTTACATTTGGGAACCACTGCTATAATGATAAATGGCGTATAAATGTTTCTTTACTCCTCCACATCTGTCTCTTTCTTGGTTTGAATTTGGCATCTTGTTTACATTTTACCACAAGCACATTTAATTGTGGATTTGTTCCTCTTAAATTACTCACCCCACTGCGGTTAATTCAACATGGCCTAAATTCATTGCTCTCGTCTTGCCAAAAAAAGCATAAAACGATTATATTTAGGAACCCAAGCACTTCTGTGCATCCTAATATATTCCATATTCAGTTCATGATGTATGTTCATGAGTAAAGAAAGACCCTCACTATCTACATTTGCAGCCTCGGATTTGGTTAAGCTCCCAGGGTGGCATGGAAATGTACCTACATGTGACTCAATGAGCTCCTGTATGTTTCTCCATGTTGAGTACACTACTGTTCAAATGTTGGTGGTCAGTAAGGTAATTTAAAAAAGCAAAAACACGTTTGTAAGATCAGTAAAGACATTTAAAATGTTAATAATAATAATAAGCAGCATAACTTTTTTAGCATTAATACGTCTAAGTAATATTTCGTGCCGAATCTGAATTTTGGAATTATTTAATTTACATTTTTACATTGTAAACCTAGCTTTGCCATCAGTTAAATGCATTTTAAAATATATTATACATAAAAAAAATGAGCAATAGTATTAATGTTTTAACTAATTTTGGGGCAAAAAAATGCCACCTTCAGTTATAATACCATTTTTTTTAAAAAAACAAAATCTGGATTTACGGATGGAAAATGTGGATTCATGAATTGCGGAATCTGGTCAAAAATGCAATTTCCTGTATAATGCGGAATTACACTGAATTTGTCAAATATCTTTAATGGATAAATCGGATGTAGGTCATTACACTTAAATCAAAATGCAATATGGACTAGTGTCTGTGAATATTATGCTGCTAAAGACTATTTAAATATGATTCCTGTATGTAACGTGTGTCTCTGGAATGTTTGTCTTGGGATGAATGATGCAGACGCACAGTTTTGTGTACCACACACATGCTATAGCTTCAATATGAATATTAACACATGTCTTGAAATGTCACTTCTTATATAAATAGAGACACTTAAAGTTCAGTTTAACTTGAAGAATATGTGACAGAAATATACGACACAAGTCCACATGAAATCTAAATTTACATTATTTATTAGTGCACATTGTTAATCTTAAGGTGGAAAATGTATCCGTGCAAGTTAATCCTCTGAAAATTTTTTTGTCTTGGTATCCTTTAATCAAAATCTGGTCATTTGCTTCCACTCCATAATGGTATTCCAGTTAGTTTTATGGCTTGGGCAGAACCACGCCCCTTCAAACCTTAACTTGCTGCTAGTGAAAGATGAGAGGAGGAGTGCAAAAATAATCGTCCACCCTCTACTTGATATTCTGTTTCAGTTGGAAATATGTGACCATATTGATATAAAGTCAGCAGCAACTTCCGGTGCTCTCAGATTTTAATGCACTTATAATATTGATACTATCACAGTTATTATTAAACATTATTTCAAAAAACAGTTTTTATGAAATCTATTTAGAGATGCTTTTCATCATTAAAATATAATGAAACCATTAAAATGGAAACCAGACAATTTATGGACAACACAGAATTTAATAAAAAACAAACAAAACTATTCAGTTTTAAAAAACATATTTCACAGGGCCTTCAAAAAAAAATCGTTAAACTTTTAATACATTCCCATTAAATTGTGTACATTTTAGGATTTGGTTTAGTCTAGAAATAATGAAATGTAAATTTGGAATTAGGTAAAAAATCAAATGGATTTCATAGAGCCCTGTAAGTCGTATAAATCATCATCATAATCTCCTGTTTGGGCGATGGCCACTGTCCTCGACAGTTGATGGTGCCCTTGTTGGGTAACTCATCTGTTATTACTGGCCAATGCTGCCCTGTAATTACGGGCTGAGGCAGGATATAGATACTGCACTCTCACTCGCTCACACCGCCCAATATATTCCCACTGCTTCGCGCTCACCGGCAGTTGCCATAGCAGCGGTTGGTACGGTAGCGAGAGATTTGATGTGTAATCCCAATGGCAGAGTGGGTGTGAAATGTGAGGCTGCAGCAAAATAAGGCAGAGGGATAATCATGTCACTTTTTATGGCATAATGTCACAGTGGCCAGCCCTTTTTATATGCAATTTATACCTATCATGTGTATAATGATGCCACCCTCGTTCACAGTCATTCAAAGACCTGACAGTTTACACATTTTAATTGCGTTTTTATGTGCCACAGTTACAGAACAGCCAGCAAAGATAAAGAATAAATATTGATCCGGAACATGCATGGTTTGGTTTTGGCACTCTTCATTTCAAGGTTAAACTCGGCTCTGAAAGCCCCTTGCGAGCTGCTCCTCTGAAGCTACATATCCCCTTTTCTACCTTTCCTTTCTGTCTGCTGTGCGCCTCTCTTTGACGTAGGTGTTTGAGGCTCAGCCCACACACACACACACACACACAGACAGGCTCGCACACCCACTTCTATTTTTACACAGCGCCAGTAAGAGGGGTGGGAGGGGGGTGGGGGGTGAGGAGAGAGAGAGTCTCACTCAAATCGCTCCTCCGTTTGCAGGTGGACTATATGGATGAGAATGAGGAGTATTTCCAGCGGCAGGCATCACACCGACAGTCCCGCCGAAGGTTTCGCAAGATCAACCAGAAGGGCGAGCGACAGACCATCATCGACACCGTAGACCCCTATCCCGCTGGCAAGCCGCCGGTTGCACGGGGTTACCATACGGTTAGTCATATGCTTTTACTCTACCTGTACAGTTTCTCTTTTGCCCCTCCCCCCGAATGCCTGTCACCTGTCCGGGTTTGGTAAATGTGTCATTGCAAGTGCTTGCTTATTTTGTTTGCAATG
>JAUMHI010000055.1:8854555-8858722 GCA_032359435.1 Enteromius unitaeniatus
GTTAGCTGGTGTTCTGCCTATGTGTTTGCAGTCAGTATGTCATGTTGGCTGAAGATGTGCTGGTGTTTTATGTGCTCAGTCCCACTGTGCTCTGGGCAGGTTGAAGTGAGAATCCACTGCACTGCTACCATCTGTATGTGTGATATAAAACATCATTGAGCCCCAGCTGAGTGAAGAGACTGAGCAGAGCGAAAGAAAGAAAACCTTTATGCCTTTATTTTTTTTTACATTTGTTTATATTAAATAAAATATTCAGATATCCAATATTTACATCAGTTATCAACCATGTTTTTTTATTTTGTTCTGCTTAATCTTGGATATGTGGTTACACTAGGCTTCCACCAATTTTTAAAGCTGAGGGTCAAGTTTGCCCTTTTAAATATACAGTAAGCCAGTGCTAACACTTATTTTTCAAATTTGACGTTGAGTTATTATATTAACGGCATTAAATTAAATCTTAGCATTTTAAAAATGTTATTATTAAATTGTATTTTAACGACGTATAACTAATGCATATTTTATTTATATTTAATTTTATTCTATTAAATATTTTATTTGATATTATATTATTCTATTTTATTTTTGTTTTAGATTTATAATTTTTGCTGTTATTATATTAAACATCATTAAGTACTTGCAAAAATCTATTCGTCCAACAATTTTTTTTGTGTGTATAGTACATGTGTACTGTTATAATTATATCATATAAATAGATTTATATTTATTATTATTATATATATATATATATATATATATATATATTTGCAAAAAATAAATATGTAGATATATATAGATATATACATGCCTATAAAAATTTTTCGATATTTAAAAATGTATGTTGAATGTGTATTTATATATACGTGATATGTATACACCTTCCACACATAATTTTTTGCAAACAAAAACATTTATTTTGGATGCGATAAATGGCAGTTAATCATTTGACAACACTATTTTATTTTCACATATTACTAACACGTACATTAAATTCTATATTATATTTTTAGATTAATTATTTCTTTTATTCAACTAAAAAGACGAATATAATTTTATTTGGTTAGTTTTGATGTTTTTTTCCTCCAGCAGTTTTGAAAGCAAGACTCTGCTTTCATATTCTTTTGGGCGTCAATCTTTTGAATTTGTGACACAGATGTTTCGTGGAGGTTCAAAGCTGGACCCTCACTTAGACACATTCCAGATTTTTTCCCCTACTGCAGTTCATTCCCAGCATTCCTCCCATTCCCCCGGGAAAGAAGCCAGTGTTCCCTCAGCTTGTTTGGAAATTTTTGTTTTGTTTAGTACAACAAAATACATCAAGCGTCATTGAGCTAAATCGTTTTTCCCCTTGAGATACATTAAAAGGGGACGACAAAATTATTCCCACCATTGTATCTTCTCAGCTGCACAGTTTTCCCAAACAGCTCCCTTTTTGTTGTTATGGTCTGTGGGAAGCGATTTGGATGGTGTTCTTGTGCTCAGATCAGCGGTAGCAGGCTAAGAAAGTTCACAGTGGTATCTTTAAGAGGGACCACAGCGCATTGGATGTTAAGCTGACGGGCATTCCAGCTAATCTGTGAGTTTTTGAGAGTGCTTCCACAGTGGGATTTCCATACTCAGACATAGCCAGAGGTGAAAACTTCACAAACATTACATCATGTATCAACCTTGAGTATCTCACTCTTAACCTTATAGAGACTTGCTGACTGGCATTAATTTGATTCAATTTCCATCACCGGAGTAAAATAATTGTGCTCTGAGCTGCCTAACTCACAAAACGTAACTCAACTGAGTCTCTAAGCGTTTCTGCTCTAGATGTGATTCAGATTTGTCTAACTGTATTTGGAGGCAGCTTGCTGATGCAAAATGATACAGAATCACTCAGAGACAGATGAGGTAGAGTTTATTCATCTTAGTGATGTTAGTGGACACACAGAACTCATTTAAACAACATTTTTGGATTTTACAAAGTCTGTCACACACCTAAACAGAAGTTTTGCACTGGTATACAATCTGAACATGGATTTACATTGCTGCACAAAATGACTTTATTTTTACAGTTTAGTGTAGTGGTGGTAGAAAACTGTTGTACGAAAAATTAGATTTTCATTACCTTGGAATTAAAGGTTCCATCTTTTTTTTTTTTTTTTTTTTTAATTCAGTTATTGGCGTACTCTTATTATGTGACAACTTGTTTACATTATGTGATATAAAATATAATATATTATAATTATAATTTCAAGGTGTTGTTTTATTTTCTAAATGTTTTCTTGAATTTCAGAATTTCATTTGTGGCGTTTTTTTGGTGTTATGCAATGAAAACCCATTAGTAATTAAACCATTATGTACAATTTCTGCTGAAAATCGCAAGTTATCAAAAACACTGAGAGGATTTGTTGAGCTTATACTCATATCGCATATAATTGTGCTTTAAACACCCCATGAAGTCAAAATTGCAGTTTTAGTTAATAGCTTTGAGATCATGTCCAGAAATCATTTCAGATTTTACAGTCTTCTTCTGTCTACATCTAGTGTGCAAGTACTAAACAGTGGCTCAAAACTGTGATTTTCATGGATAAAGCCGTTCAGTATGCCGTGACCAAATTTCATGAAATTTGTTGTCGGTCAATAGGGACTTTAAGACCACTTAACAGTGACTGCCTTGTTGTTGGCTTACACTGGGCACCATTTTGTCTCTATAAATCTGTCTTTTTCCCTTCCTCTCTGGTACTGTGGGGCTTTAATGATCACGAGACCCTCATTCAGTCAATGAATACCAGTTTTTTGCGTCTACTAGTTTGCTGATCCTTGCTTTTCCGTTGTTCAATAACTAAATGACCTCCAATCCTTTGTATTTGGTTGCATGATTAGCCGCTTTTCCCTTCACCTGAAGTGCCCGAGTTCCCCTTTTTATTTTAGCTTTGTGGCATTTTATTTCAGCATCCGCCTCATGTTTCTCGGCTGTGTGTGTATGTGTGTGTGTGCACTACCCTCTGTTGTTTTTTGATAGCGTCTGAGCTTTTATAAAGGATGTGTCCCTCTCTTCTTCCCGTAGTATGACTTGCAAAGTGCTTAACAGGGTTTCTCTGAGCCTGCTCTGCTCTTCAATAACCCAGGCTGATAATAACTCTCCTCTTCTCTGCTTCTCTCCTCATACTGGCTCCTCCGCAGGAATGCGTTAAGGCTCAGGTATCGTACTTATTCAATGTTTCTGTTTCTCTGTGTGTGTCACTTCCTGCCTAGCTGTGATTATGAACTGTATGTTTGTGTAAGTTATATGTGTGTGTGTCTGATAAGAGTTTATGACCCTGTGATCATAGCAGTATGGATTATTTGTGTTGATGTGTCTTGTGTGTGTGTTACCAAATGAATGTTTGGTCAGTGTTTTAAAGTGTGTGATGCGATACTGCAAGCCTTCAGATTACATGCTGAGATTATTGCTTTATAACTAGTCAAACAAACTAGATTTTGAAAAAAAGAAAATGTGAGTGGTCTTGCTCTTGAAGAATTTGCTATTAGGCTTCCTGAGATATTGCTATGCTATGCTATTAAGGCTTTTTAGTGTGTTGCTATGCAGTTGCTAGGGTGTTCAGCAACAGTGGCTGCTAGGCGGGTGCTTACCGGACCAAGCCTAACGTGTCTCTTATCATGTTCCAGTGCCTAAATAATGGCTTGGGTCCCTCCTTCAATGTGGTTTGTTTTTGGGGTTTTTTGTGTGGAGTTTCTTTGTTTTTAGTTTAGTGGGGGGTTGTTTTTAGTTTACTTTACTTCAGATTAGTTGTTTTTTGTTTTGTTTTTATATTTTTTGTTTTGTGTTTGTTTTTGTTTTATATGGTTTGTGTTTTGGTTTTGGTTTTGTTTTTTTGCTGTGCCTCAGGTCCCAGGTTATACATTGGAAATCAATCGGGGACCCAGAACAGTACTAATTTAGTTTGATATTTATGGGAAAAATCCTTAAAATCAAACATTACAATTATTTTAAACTGTTTTACATTTAACATACAAATATATAAATATAAATAAATCTAGAAGAAACTAGGGCTGTAACGTCCCAGTCGATTAGTCGATTAATTGGTTGATACGGTCTGGTTCAACCAAAATTCTGATTGGTCGATTTTTTGCCGCGCTCATTTCATCAGGTGGAAAGCACTAATTGCTAATGGGGGTGTT
>JAUMHI010000055.1:8859310-8884535 GCA_032359435.1 Enteromius unitaeniatus
CATTTTTAGTCGATTTTTAGTCGAAAGTTTCAGGACTTCAGTCGACCAAGATTTTCTTTGGTTGATTACAGCCCTAGAAGAAACACATAAATATAAAAAAATTATGTTTACTACTAGTTGACCCAATAATTATCTAAATCAGTGGTTCCCAAACTGAGTTATAAGGGGGGCGTGGCAAGGCTTGTATACAGTCAGACGATTTTTATAGAGATTCGAAGCTAAATAATAACATGACAAAGCATGATATAGAATAATAGCATGGACATAGGAAACTGTTTCGTAAAAGCATAAGCAACAACAGAAGTGTAGTGTACAATCCTGTTAGAACAAACATTCTGCCAGCTAATGTAATTTTAGCCTTATTTCTATTTTACCATTTTACTTAATTAGCCATACGACTGTCATATTTTCACAGAAATACCAAGTTAATTTAATACCATGACAAATAAGCATTAACTCTTAAAATACTAAATAAGCATTTTCTCTTATTTCCTTTGCTATGCACAATAAAATTTTCAGTTGTATTTTGCCTTGTTTGTTTCATTTGTTTTCCCAATGACCATCAGAACAGAGTTGCACTAGTTGAGAACAACAGCAGCAATTAAGGATTTCATAGCCAGACTTAATTGTGCTGCACTACCAAGAGCTTTTTAAACATGGGTGCATGTAAGATTTGTTTGTGTGTGTTAATGTGTTTATATGTGTCTCTTTTAGCGTTTTCTTTGATTCCCCAGGCCTGATGAGGATTGCTGATGGGTAGACTTAGCTGCCACTGAGCTGATACTTGTTTTGCGGTAATTAGATTCAGCGATTGAGAGATGGAAAGTGTGATCGTGTGTGTTCGAGAGTAGCAAAGAGTGAGAGAGGGAGTCTTGTCAGGTGTTCTTGTGAAGAGTGGGCTCTATTTTTAGAGCTGTCCTCAGTGATGGCTGCTGCTGCAGTATACGGCGGCGCTGAGACACAAAAGACCTGCACTTAAAAAGATTTATACCACTATAAACACACGCAAAGCTTCAGAAGACTACTACAGAATATACTGTAAAGGGTTTGCATCTGTTATGGCCCTAAGGGTTTTATACTGTCACAAATGTATCGTGAAGAAATATCACTGAACATGCCTTGTTTTGTTCATATTTACAGCATGACACTGTAGAATGAAAATGATTTGTATTTCTGCCCCGCTAAACTGGCCATTAGCATAAACGACAGTTGACAGTTATGACACCAGCTCCGTCATAGCTGTTATGACAGTTATGATAGAGCTGATGGTTTAAACCACACGGACGTTTCAAATGATAACAGCGGGGCGTCGGGTCCAGATGGACGGCTATCAGCCAGGACCAGTGTACCTTGCAGAAACCTCGCAGCCTTCCTCGTCCTTTGATCTTTCTGTCTTTTCATCCCTCTTTCCTCTCATAATCAGTCTTCAGCAGTTTTGTTGTAGATTACCATGCATACACGGTAATAAAAGTTGACAGTTAAACCAGTGTGTGCTGTTAAGTCCCATCCAGTGACCTTTTTAAGTTTATGCTTTAACTTTTACACCAGGGACTTAATTTCACCAGAAGCAAATGGGTTCAGCTTAGCAGTTGTGAATCGACTGATTCATATTCGGGTTTATATATGGGTCAAACAAGTGATATTTGTGAGGTCCAGTTCCGTAAGTGGGGCTTGAATCTTTTTTTTTTTGTACACAACAGACATGTAATTGAATCAACAAATGAATGAATTCCTCATTAATCAGTGTCAAGCTCATGATAGTCTCCTAATAAATGCACCTGTAGAATACTTCCTCTACCTGACTAAAAGAATCCTTCAAATCTGAACCAGAATCGTTCATTACTTTTTATTCCAATCCTGCAGTTCGCATATTTTTTTCATGTTGACATGATTACAGAAAATAATTCGTTATTTAGATGAGATGCTCCCTCTCTTGTGTTTTATTTAAACACTGACTGATTACATATGCAGAAAATATGAATAATACAAATGTGAGCCATAGTTTTGATATGTGCATGTTGTAGTAATCACACATCAGAATGCAGCTGCTCTACTTCTGAAAGAGGGGAAAAAACACGCTTCCTTCTTTGGGTGCTGTTACGCTGACCCTCTGCACCCTTCACAATTACCAGAACCCTGCGTTTCATTTCACCATTGTTTTCAGACCACCAACTCTACCTCCTGCATTATTTCTTTAAGAAAGTCACTTCAGCTCTCTCGCTCTAGTAGGAAATCCTCTTCCTGCACCTGTGTTTTCACAGGAAGCATCCAGGATTGAAAGTACGCTAGCTAGTGAAACATAGACACTGTGAACCCTTACAGGCGGTATGAGAATCAAGCAGCCCTTATGAGCTAGTCAAGAAAGATACTTTCTCTTCCTCCAGAAGATTGAACACCTTCTATATGTAGGTCCATATCATTGATCTTTCATTAGTCCTGTGTTAAACATATTCCTTCCAAGACACATCAGTTTATGCTTAGCCACATGCTAAGAGAGAAAACACACTTTTGCATTTGGTCAATAAACTGCACAGCTATAATTGGGATGAAAGGACTTCTAAAGACGTTTTAATGCATTTCAGACTTATATCACTCACTTATTTAAAACATGACAACTGCTAGAAAAAAAGAATCTTCTGCCAGATAATAGTTAATTTGAGTAACTATGGTTGCCAAACAATAGAAGCTAGCAACTATCTGCATTTTACGGAATCTCTTCACAGTATAGGTAATCTTTTTAATAGCTGAAATATATCATAATTTCAGTGCATCATGTTCTTTAGCAAAAAAAGAAATCATAAATGGCATGCGGTTACTAGCAGGCTAATGGCTTGAAAAGGTGTTTATTGTAAAAAAAAAAAAAAAAAAAAATCATTAATTAATATTGATGTATTTTGCAGTTTGGAACTACTTTGTCTTGCCTGTCTTGTTTATTGCTTTATATGTTATAGGTCATTTGAAGTTGCTCACTTCTCAAGGCAGTGGTGCTTATTGTTATGCGTGTGGTGTTCTCTGTCTACTGTCTTAACCAGCTCTAACACTGCATGTTAATTATTGTGCAAGTCATTTAGAAGATTACTCCATGAACTAAGCATCACTAAAGACGTTTTAATGTAATGAAACAGGTTAATTGAGTTGTTAGTTGATCCTTACATCACAGTATGAGTAATTACATATCATGGAAACAATATTTGTATCAGAATATAATTATTTGCCCGCGACCCTAAAGAGAAGAAGCAATTTGGAGAACAAATGGATAGATGATTATAATCATTTTGTTTTTGCAATCGTTTATATTTTTGTGATTTATAGTATAAATGTAAATTACAATTTGCTTTTACAAATACGCCATCTAATGTGATTTTTTTTGTAATGGACAATGTATTAAAAACAAATAATAATCATGGGTTTAAATCAGAAGAGTAACAAGTTCTTTGTCTTGATTAGTTTGGGACAAATATTGCTTTGCGTTTTTGCTTGTCTTTGTTTCTTCACCATGTAAATAATTTGTAAAAAAGTCCCCCCTATTACGTAGCAGTGCAATCAGATTTTTATTCAATTTATTCAATGCAATAATATGCAACTGCAAAAATAAATAAATAAAAAATAAAGTAAAATGATGCTTTGCAACTCAATATGGTACAGATAATCTGCTTTTATTTCTTTGTTTTAGATGATATACATTAACTTAACTTATTTCTGACTTCTGATGTCATGTTGTTGTGGCACGTTGTATTCATGAAGCAGCAGTGATAAGAGAATGCACTAGAGAACCTGTTTAGAAAGGAGAAATCAATCTACATACAAAATATTGCTCAAAAATGATTGGTCACTTTCTAAATAAGTAACAGTTTTACCAATCTACTAATAATTATCTAAATAAATAAATTGGATTTTATCAGTGCAAACATGTTAAAACTATTCATCGCAATTGGCGTATCCAATGTATTTATTACATTTTGTTTTGCATTGTTAACTTTTATGCCGGGGCGCTGATGCTAATTTGTGAATCTTACCAATGAACAATGCAGTTTAGACCACCCTTATTTGTTAGCATGTGTTATATAATATGAAAAATGTTTACATTTCCTTGTCAGAGTGACAGTGAGCTTTCTTCATTGTCACACTGTAGCTGTAGCCTGTCCTTCTGGAGAACGAGTGCAGTCTAGCCCTACTGTACTCAAATTTGAAAAGATTTAGCGTGAAAGGAATGATCCGGAAGAGCTTCAGTCGATGTTAATCCTATCTGTCTCTCTCTCTCCTTCTCTTTCTTTCTCTCTCTCCCACTTCCTCTCATTTCCTCTGCATCCCGACTCCCTTGTGTATAGGTTGGAGAGGGATCTTTGACAGTTGTGCTGTTTTCAGCAGTAGAGGGATAACAGTAGCTTTTCAGAAGGAACTAATATCTCAATTTGTATTCTGAAAAGCCTCTCAGAGCTTTGAAAGAAGCATGGCATATTTTGCCTACATCATCAGTTCACAAAACCGCTGGGTTTTGCTTTATTTTATTTATTTATTTTGATGGATTGATTCATTGATCAAAACATTCATCCATAAAGTTATAACACCACACACCATTTCATGTTGTTTGCGCTTTGGCTTGGCCTTATGATAAACAAAGCATCAATTGGAAACTATTAAAGCTGTCCTTTGATGGAACTTGGTGACATAACTAGTGATAGCAAATGAATCTTCCAATAATAGGTCATTTTAAAATGATAAGCAACTGCTCTATTGTGTTATATAAGAAACTGTTTTTTTAATGCATAATGTATTTTTTCCTATTATTTTTTTATTATGATTATATTTTTAACCAGTTTATTTCTCGAAAAGCATACATTATAGTATAATTAATATTTTATTGTAAATATTGCATTTTAATGTTATTCAATGTCATTTGTATTCATTCAATTATCATAAATTCTACATTTCACTTTTAGTGTTATTTTAACACATGAAGTTAAATTGAAATATTAAAAAATATATACATTTGATATGTATATATACAAGAAATCTTGAAATTACACATCAATAAAATGTAATTTATTTACCATGTTGATCTCTAGATATCAGTATGTGTAAACCTTTTAAAATTCGATATCAGTTGATCACTAAACAGCCAGATTATAATGTATCTTCATCTAAAGCCTCTTTGCTCACTTCATTGCTCAAACATATTTATTCTGTCTTGGACATGGATGCTCTTTGTTGTTTCACATGAAGCGGAGGCTGCTTGACCCACTCTCAACCTTTCCATAATGAGCATCTATTGTTCCTGAAATGCACTCTGGGTGATGCTGAGCCGTCCCTTGATGTGACCCTTTTACCACAGTGACGTAATGACGCTCTGTTTTCCTACAATGATTGGTGGTTACTCTAATGACAGGACGTGGCAGCACCTGAGCTTGTTTTTGTAAGGCATTACATCATCGGGGATGATGTCATCAGGGGGTTGTTTTGGTCCCTTTGCGTAGCTGGAAGCTGTCCAAAATTTCAATCTGAGTCTTCACGCCCACATCGCCTCTGTAAGCACAAACGTGCAAGCTGGCTGTTTCTATTTGATATGGTAGAGAAAAGCTTATGTCTAAGCATAACGTTACCGTTTCATTGTAATAATTTGTTGTAAAGCCTTTGATGCATCCATTAACATACATTTTAATGAAAATAGCTTTTCTTGAGCAATTATTCATTTTGCTGTCCAGTTATTTTATACCATTGTTCCTTTGCAATACGTATGGATATTTGCACAAGTCATCTGATTGGCCTATTGACCTGTTTGATGCATTGTTCATATTTTTCTTTGTTATTCAAATTCTTATCATCATATAGTGTCAGTCCAGGGCACAGCTAGATATCACATCTCACTTCTCTAGGAAACAATGAGCGCTTTACACCAGATGGACAGATGACTGATTGATTGAATGATAACATTTACTGTATGTCTTTATTTTGATAGACAGAAAGAGAGATGGACCTTTAGGGAAGAGTGTGTGTGTGTGTGTGAGAGGGGTGAGCTCACTTCCGTCATCACAAAGCTAAAGGGTCGTGTGTGGGCGGGGCTGTCAGTCGCCCAGAGGGGGTAACTGGAGTGTGTGTGTGTGTGTGTGTGTGTTTGGTGGGGGTTGGGCAGTGAATTGGCAGCGTTGTCATAGTAACACGCAGGATGTCAGAGAGCCATGTGCTCTGCGCTTCTGTCGTCTGCTCTCGTCTTCCATCTCTCCGTCTCTCTGTCTCTTTTTCTTCCTCTCCAGCCTTCTCTCACACTCTCCCGCCCAAACCGACCAGGAAATGGCTCTCCTCTGCGGTTGCCATGCCAACTGCCTGCAGCCCTGGTGGTGAGCAGAGGGGAGCGTGATAATGACATTACTCTCGCTGGGCAAACTGTGCTCATCCTTCATTTCTCTTGTCTTTCCATCCCTCTCTGCCCCCCCCCACCACCACCACCATTCAACTCTCTCTCATCCTCTCTTATTTCCATATCTGCACCTCACCCGTTGCATGCTCTTTCATTTTCATTTTCTCATTAGCACGCTCTTGTTCTCTTGTCGTGTCTGTGCGACTGTGTGTGTGTGTAAGTAATTCACATTAAATACGAAGTTAACCATCCTACTCAAAGGGATAGTTCACCCAAATACGAACATTTTGTTATCATTTACTCTCCTTCACTGGTCCATTCCAAACAGGTATGAGTGTCTTTCTTATGTTAAAGATTAACAAAAAGATATTTTGAAAAATGCTGGGAAGCAAACGTTGATGGTACCATAGTATTTCTTTCTCTACATGGAAGTTAATGGGGACCAACAACTGTTTTGTTTTTTGTTTTTTTCTCAAATTTCTTCTTTTATGCTCAACATAAGAAAGAAACACAAACAGGTTTGGAATGACTCGAGGGTGGGTAAATGAAGACAACATTTTTATTTTTGGGTGAATTATTTCTTTAAACAGCGCAATCATCTTAGTATTTGATGTGAATTATTCTTATACATGCATTTTTAGGTGAAACATTCCTTTAATATTTCATCTACAGTACAACATTAATAGTGGGTGTGTATGTGGATGTATAAATGCCATTTGGCAGATGCATTTATTCAATTTATATTATATATATTATTTATATACAACATGAGTTTATGTTCATATTAATTTAACTACACAGAACGTACATATTCTTTAAAACATTAAAAAGCCCAAAATATTTGCATTCCCCAGTAAAAGACCATTTTGGACAGACATGTCAAAAGGAGTGTCATTTTTTTATTTGAATTACCAGTAAACTTCAGCTGCATTCTTATTGTAGAGAGCATGAAATTGGAGGAAAAAAACATTGTGGTGAACAATGTTGTCATCAGTATATGTAATTTATTCAAATGAGAGAAAAACACTAAATTTGACATCTGCTCAAAGTTAATTTTGTTAGTTGAATAAGTCAAATTCACAACTTCGTTTTAGATTTCATAGGTTGTTTAAAAAGGACTATTTAAAACGAAATAAACTGGTAACCTTCCCATATACATACATATAAACATTAACCCTGAAGATGATTAACCATGTTATGCGTCAACTACTCATATATGTGTTGTATGTGTGTAGTATAGCAGGCACCAGCGGCAGTCTTTTAACATCAGTGAGGGAGGGAGGAGGTTCCTATTCAAAGCCCCCTCTCTTCCTCCCCCTCCACGCACACACACTCTCTCTCTCTCTCTCTTACACACTCACACACCCCCCTGCTTTGGACACAAATGAACCGAGAGTGTTTAACAAAGACAGCCTGGATGCGTGAGGTTGGTCGTCTGGTCACAGCCTCGGCTAATGGTGCATAAATCCATTCGCGTGGAGACGAGAGAGACAGAGGATGGAGAGGCAGTGAAAGTGCTGTCAGCCATTTTTGCCTTTTTTCCCCTCATTTTTTACACCGTCGATCGGCATTGGTCGTCACTGGTGGGAGAGTCTTACCTAATTACCTGAAACGGAGGATTCGGTTTTTGCTCATCCCCGCTTGGATTTCTCATCCTTTTGTACTGTTTTTCTCCTTTCTTCCCCTTTTTCGTGGACAGACAGATGCCGTGTGCACCTGACAAGGAGAAACGTTGATATTATTTAATCGTTTTTGGAGTGGGAACCGTCTTGTTTCGAATCCAGAGCATCATCTCCGGCGAACATACTCTCTCCCCCTCCTTCCCTGGGAAAGATTCTCCTCTTTTTCCCCTGCAGGAGGGGGGAGAAAAACAGGAGACAGGGGAAGACTCGCTGGAGGGGGGAGAGAGGGAAAGATTAGTGGGAACCAGCAGGATGCTTAAATTTCGCCCTGGCTCTGCACCTCCATTATGAAGCCATTAGTTAGTGGTGGCGGCCATGGAGTCTCCAGCCAGGCTGATAAAAGCCCCGTAAGTATCGACCCTACATTGCTAGCTCTCTCTCTTCCTCAAAATACTACCAGCATTCGCTCATCAGATTAGCCTGATGTGCCGAACATGATCAGGATGGATTGGAACGGCGTTAGACACGTTGAATATCTAACATTGCTTTCATTGCAGAGGGCTAAATGAGATCAAAAGGCATATCAAATAACGTTTTTGTAATTTAAAGGGTTAATTGCATGTATGTTGTAATTGACATAACATGCAAGTCTGGTGTAGTGCTGTGTTTTATCGCTCTACTCTGTGGAGTCTTGTATTACAAGAGGCTGTCGAGTGCCACGACCTCATTCATCCGCTGCTAGTGTAATGTGTGTCAGTGTGTGAAGGCGGCCATGTGCACACCGCCCCCCCGTCACCCCGCACACGCTCAGACGTGTGTGTACTGGATGATGAAATGGCCAAGATCGTGTTTGGCATGTCGCAGCTCTTAGGAATCAGTAAAAATGAGATTTAAATAGCTTTATGATGACCGTATGTGAGGGTTTTGCGCGTGGGAGGAGTTATGACACCGCTGAACGATGCTGTCAGCTCGATATATGTTGCGTTTCATAAACCCGCTTGTGACCAAACGCCTCAATGCTTGTTCATGTGTGCGCGTGTGTGCCAGTGAGCGATCACGTTCGGTGGTGTTTGCACACGGGTGGCATCGGAAAGCGATCAGCGCCGGGCTGCTGAGTGGAATGATGAGCACTTTTAGCTGTAAATGAATTGATCTTCTGTCAGCCGTAATGTGCTAGTGTTCGTTTGGCCTTGTGCAAGCCCTGAAAACATGTGCTGGTGTTCGAACGTCTTCATAGATTCTGACATAACAGAGTGTTGCTATGCAACAAATACAACAATGTGCAGGCTGCATTGATACTGTGAACAGGTGTCTCTCGTCAGAGTGTGAAGGCTCGAGCACAACTAAAAAAATGTATTGATCAGATGTCAGAACTGAATTATGTTTTTAGCATTTTATTTACCCTTTAGGGCATGCTAGTTTACTCGTGGCCATCTTGGTAACTCCATTTGGCAGCTATTGTCTACCTAGGTTTCATTTATTTATTGATTTTTAGTAAGGCAGGTTTTCTACCATGAACATTTTGATTTCTCCCATTTCTTTTTCTACATCTCCTCCCTCATACTTTCTTTTATTCATTTCAGTACAAGAATTTCATGCATTCTTCATGTTTTGTATTTGTTTCTTTCCATGAACTTAGTAACTTCCAATGAAGTCCAAAATATTACATATTCATATTCAAAAATGTGTTATTGGAAAGGTGTTTTTAATAAAACAAAAATCTCTCCAAGGCTTCATTTATGCGGTAGGTAAAATGGCAAACCATAATTTTGTATAGTATAATTATTAGTGGTGTCAAAATTGCGATTCATTTTTTCAGATTAATTCGTAAAAAATATTTCACGCAATTAACGCAGGGGCGTGGCTAGGATTGGTAACCCAACTCACAACTGCTGCTCCGGTCACTTTTTCTCTTGACAAGAAGAGTATTTATTCAGTCGCAGAACATCTTTACCACCACATCAAATGGAAGACATTTCAGACGTGGGTTCCAAAATAAGCTACGTACATGCAACGCCATGGTCAGTTAAGTCACAAAGCTTCCAAAAAGACGATTACAGCTGCCTTAAAACTGTTCAAGCATGTAATTTATATTTATAGGAGCCATATTTGTCTTTGTCTTTGAAGTGTTCATCTAATACGCGTGACCTGAAGGGGGTCAGAAAATGTAAAAAAAATATGTTGAGAGTAAATAAGATTCGTGTCAGAACTGCGTCACATTCAGCAGCAGCAGCTCTTAAAGAAATAACAGCCAAAATAACCTACAATAACCAGCTGCTGTGATGTCTGTTAGTCAAAGGACAAAGAAAAAGGGGATAGCTTTATTGGATTCATCTATATTTAATTTAGAATTTGTTGGATAACTTCAATTTCCATTTCTCTATATTTCTGCTGAAGTGCACAAGTAAATATGACATTTATTATAATGGGTTATGTGAAGTTCATAGATTTATTTTTGTGATGGAAAAGCTGAATTTTCAGCAACCATTGCTCCAGTATTTAATGCATAAATCATTCTGACAAGTTTATTTTAACTGCATAATATGTATAAAATAATGACATTTTAAGCATTTGTATTTAATTTATGCATTTGTATCGCTAGTAACATACTCTACCTGTTGAACTTCAGGAATTATTTAATATCATATAGCTTATGCTGCAACTGCAGTACAAAAGTTCTGTAAATATAATTTCACCTACTTTCCTCTTCCCTTTTGCCAAAAAAAATGTTTCTATTAATTTGCAATCCCTCCAGTGATATTGTGTACACAGAGCACCTTTTGAAGACCAGCTGGACACACAGGCTGTATAGCATCATTTAGTTGCATCTTTAAGGAGACCAGTGCTGGAAGAGATTAATTGCGGACACTATTTCATTGAATATGAAGAAGTGGACGTTTTCCTTAGCTGTATCCCCTACATTAGCGTAGTAAATATATTGGCATGTGTTTGTTAGAATATCGGTCCTGTTTAATCTGACGCCCAGCCGAAGCTCTTTAATCTTTTGATCCTCTCAGCTCAGGAAAGCGAGAGGCCCCAGAGCGATGCTGAGGCTTATGGGATGGGTTTGCAGCATTGAGTCCTCCAGCGTCAGCCTTTTTTTTTTTTTTTTTTTTTTTAGAATGTCACACCTTTCGTGTTGACAGACATGAGCTCATCACATGCACATAAGCTACAGGTTCACACATCAACACCTCAAATGCTTTACAGCAGGTAGGGCTTTGTTACAAGCAATTATGCATAAAAAAAGCTAAAGTTTTGGTAGCACTCTTGTCTAGCTATGTAGGTCATTAAGGCTGCAGTATCTTTTTTGGATTTGCTAGTGATCTACAGATATTTTAAAGAGCATGGATACAGTTAAATCTATGACCCTATAAGCATTTATTAACCTCGCATTCGTACAGATAAGTGTGAAAGGTCAGTGTTGCCTCAAGCCCATTCATTTATTTACAAACTCCCCCAGAGGCATCACAAGAGTGATATTTGGGACCCCTATGAGTGTAGCGTGCTGTCTGTGACCTGTGCGCTGTTTGACTAAAAGCCTCTTGGGTTAATTGACTGAGGCCTGCCCTAAATTGTGTGGTTGGAGAGTTAAGCCTTTATTATGTGCAACAGTGACATGAAAAGGGCACTTAAAGGACAGGAGCGGACCCCTGGGTGGGCACGGGAGGCAGGCAGGATATTGCTATTGACACATGTTTATTGACTGCTGTCGCTACCAACATTTTATCTAAATAATGTCTTTGCATACCAAAGATGTATGTAGAGTCAAAACGACTCTAATTTAATTTGGGTTTTCATTAATTTTGCCCCAAGGAGCTTATGCTACCATTAATCCCTTACTGGGCTATTTTTTTCTTTCTTCTTCAGTCTGTTTTTTTTTATTTATTTTTTTTATTTAACTTCTTGTTTTTTTTTTTTTTTTGATGGGAAACTTATCACTGTGCATGTTAAATCATCCCTCCAAACTAAAATGCCATTTTTTCTCACACACACATATATATATATATATATATGTATTTATATATTTTTAAATACAACAAATTCTTGTCATGTATATTACAATGATACTAAAGTACAGATAACCTTCAGTTCAGGAAGCAAGTTTAACGTTGAGTCATAAGTCTGTGCAGTGAAGGATTTGTCATATTGTTAAAAACCAACACCTCCTGAGTTTGTGAGTTTTTAATTGATTGACTAAATAACTGGTTCATAGGAGTCATTTGATGCGAGGATCACTGAATGGAACAACGTATTATCGTCTTTTATTTTTTTGCAGTACACAGGCTTGTTACATTCAGTTCAGCCTGCAAGCTCACAAATAAATTGGTGAAATGTTATTTTCTATATACTGATTTAACCAGTATGTGTCCCACCCCCACCTTGGAGAACAAACTTCATTAGTCTTCAATGGTCCATTTCTTGCTCAATGAACCACCTCATAAACTGAACTCTTAGCAGGTTGAGTTTTTGGAAGGAGAAAATATTTGTGCATTGCCCATGGCGATGATATTCATGAAAGTGAAGGATTTTATAAGAAGATCATACAAAGTTTTGGGAAGATAAATTAAATGTAACAAACTATTTGTGTAATGTTTAGGACTTGGAACATTTTGTAATCTTTTATTCTCTTCTTCAGTCATAAGCCGACCCACAGGGACAAATCTGGAGATTCCTGCAGAATTGGAACAGCTGTTGTTGTTGCACAAAGTTTTCCCCTGTTAACCGTTTTGGCTAATTTAATAATACTCTTAGTACAGTTGAACATTTTACCAAGTTTAAATCCATTCTGGGATTTTCCAGTTCGGAAAACGAGGCGATAGACCTAAAACAAGGTATTCTTTTACATTTCTCTTTAGTCTATCGCCATCCTTCTCCTTAGATGCACCTAAAGAACGTTTCAAAATATCATTAACGGTTCCCTTCAAACAAAAATACATTTGTCTTTTCTTAAACACAGTGCATTTGTTTCTGTAGAAAGCTCTTGCCTTCGTAATGAAGATGCTGTTAAAACAGTCAGTGCAGTTGAAACTCCTGTGGGACGCATCACGTGCAAATCACCCTCATTTACAAACAAAAAGACACCTTGAAAAATGGCATGGCTCAGTGTAAGCTGATAACTGCTTCATTGTTCCCTGCTCGTTTCTATGAAAGCAGAGAGGAAAGCCCATGTTCACTCCTGAAAAGTGAAATTACTGGCGTGCTGGTGGTTTTGATGGCTCCTTTCTGCAGTGGAAGCGAGAGGAGAGCTGATGTGTGTATCATAGCTGACAGCTCTGTGGCCATCCAGGACTGTTGAGGGAATAGCCTTGAGGAACACGAGCGAAGGATTGAGGCGCTTTGCTGCTATCACAGCGCCTTTATTTTAAGTGCTGAATGCACTCGCTGACCTGATAGTGTATACCGAACCTCATCAGTCTGAGTGTGCTGGTGCTTCAAGAATTTTATCTCTTGTTTGTTTGTTTCATTTTGTTTTCCATCATTCTCTTTCATTTGTTTATTTTCTGCATTCTGTTTTTCCCCCTCCTGTCAGTTTGTTATTGTCCTGTATTTACTATACTGCTTTTTTCCAGACATTTCTTTCACTGTTTTTTGTTATTTGCATTGTATATGGTTACATTTAAATTTGTCCTTTTTCTTTATTTTGTTAATTGTAAATTTGTTAAGTTTTTTTTATTTGCCGCCTCCTGTCTCTTTATATTTCTCTTTTTTTAATTTCTTATTAATTTGTCCAGTATTTTGTTCTATCCTTTGCTTAGTTGTGCATTTTTGTATTTCTTTCATGGTCATTTACTTTTGTACTCACTCACTTCCCCTCTTCTTTCCTCTTATGTTGTCTACTTGTTTTTAGGTGTAAATAGCCCTAATTAATATGGATGAACTGCCATGGCAATAGATTAAAATAATGAATTTGCGTATGTGAGAAGGAATATTCATCAACACATAGTGTGTTAACACACCTTTAGCCTCATAGCTCACCAAACAGCAGGCACCTACCTCCATTCCCCCTGTTACACCACCAGCATTGGTGCAGATGGTGTCTGGAAAATATATAGTTTTCCATATCTGCTTCCTTTCCATCTATAAGGTTGTTTTCTCAGTGTTCAAGCTCTCCGTCTCCCGGGAGAATTGGCTGCATTTCCGGCATGTATATGATTATGGGAGTGGAAATTAGGTCAGATGCATTTTGTATGAAAGCTATACTCAGCCACAGCTGGCTGAAGACATCCAATAGCCCCCCAAAAAAAGCAATTTCACTCGTGAACACACATACACACACGCAGACACAATCAGGAGCCAATTGAAAGAGCTTTATCGGAATGTGGCCGTATGTGTGTGTGCATGTGGGCTGTGTGCACTCTAATATTAGCTGAAATTGGTTCTTAGCTCCTTATCTCAGTGCTGTTGTCAGAGCCTTTCCTCTTGCACAAGCCCCCCCCCCCACACACACACACGCTTTGCTCTTGCAGCCGCACCCCTTCAAATATGTACAGAGCGTCGCCACAAAAGAGCTGCTAGCTCGCACTGGATCAGAGGAAATAAACATGCCACATGCATATCTTGTAGCATTCCACTATGCAGTCTTTCTTTCATTAATTATGAGTTATTTGTTTTCCTAATGAATGTTTTTGTGTAGATATGAACCAGTCTTGTTCTTGCTGTAAGCCAAGATAGTTCTCCGGTGCCAAGGCATTAGAAATATAATTAGAAATTTCATTTTCTTTCCAAATTTAGCTTCTGGGAATCAATGTACAGTATAAGCAGACTTAATGGCAGGCTTGCGGAAACTATACAGGACTGTGAAAAAAAAATGTAGTTATTCATATGGCTCATATATTCCAAGTCTTTTGAGGTCATATAGTGGCTTTGTGTGAGAAACCGCTTGTCAGCACCCGTTAGCAAATGAACTGTGCTATTCTGTTGAAGGAAAATAGGGAAACCCCATATTAACTGTGACTGAACTGACTGATATTTTGTTGCATGGATTGGGAAAATCGACCCTGTTTAAAATATTGTCTTGTCGTGTTTTAGTTCTAATAAAACAATGCATGTCTCTAAGGGTTAGATTCACCAAAGATCATTGAGAGGAGTCGGATCAGAGGCATCAGACTGCAGGTGTGATGAATAAGTGATAGCTTGATGGACTGCAGCTTTCCTCAAAACTGACATTACTTTGAACTTCTGCTGAAATGACAAACTGCAATCTGTGGCATTTGGAAGTCCAGTGATGTTCAAATCAACACTTTTAGTCCCTATCTGTTAGCTTTGAGGCCTTTTTGATCATATACTGTATATATGATCATACACGTGTGTGTGTGTGTGTGTTTGTTAATATTAATGTATATATGAAGGAAAAGTTGCTTATGGATCATTAGGATCGAATGTGCATCCTGACACTCTGTTTGTCTTCATATGCAGCTGCCGGCAGACTTCAGCAGATTGCACCTGGCAGACGGGATTCACCCCCAGGTGACGCACGTTTCCTCCAGCCACTCAGGATGTAGCATCACCAGTGATTCTGGGAGCAGCAGCCTGTCGGACATTTACCAGGTAACAAACACCTGTTCTGTGGGTAACGTAAGGAGAAGCTTTGTGACTGACAGCAGTCAACAGTTTCTACCGTTTCCTGCTGCAATGACTAATGCAGCTAGAAATAATAAAGGTATAGTTTACTCAAAAACAGCTTAATTTCTTGGCTCTTATGTTGTTCTTTGTAACCCAGTTGGAGGTTTACAGTATTCAACATTTTGACTGTTCAGTGATTTAGTTTGTAGTTACCATGTAAGTTAAGCGAGAGAGAGAGAGACAGATCGATAGAAATATGACAGATTGCATGGTTAGAACATTAAAAACATTGAAGTCTCTTTATTTATACTTTATTTTAAGGCTGCATTTTGTTGGATCAAAAATACAGCAACGTTTAAAATAGTTGCTATTAAAATGTTGCCATATATGCTAAAATGTAATTTATTCATGTGATGGCAAAGCTGAATGTTTTGTGTCAGTACTTCACATGGTCTTTCAGAAATCATTATAATTTGTAGATTTAGTGCTCGGGAATATTGTTTATTACTATCAGTGGTAAAAACACTAGAAAGCTCAGTACCATTTATTTGAAATAAAATAAATATCATAAATTACTGTGTCCTTGTTGAATAAAACTAAAAATGTATTTCAAAAAAAATATACATGTATATGGAACAACACTGAACCATTTGTTTAATGAGCATGCAACATATCATCCCTCTTTATTTGTTTATTTTATTTTGATTTTTTTTTTTTTTTTTACATTTTATTCATTTGGCAGATGCTTTTATCCCAATCATCTTACTCCAGTGCATTTAAGGTACACGTTTTATCAGTATGCATGCTCCCTGGTAATCAAACCCAACACTTCCGTCACTAAACATTTGTCACTATAACTAAACCTGAACCAATGACCTGTGAAACTGAGCCAGTGAGATTAAAACAGAAGAATCTCATTTATTCCCTATTATATCTGTGCCAGTCTATAAAATGTGTATGTTTGCCTCCATTAATCTTATTAATGGTGTTTGGCTTGATATTTGCCTGGCTGTTTAATTGATTGTCTTGTGTGATGTGTTTGCGGATTAAAGATGTTTTGCGGCAGGCCGTGTGCAAAGGTGTGTGGAACATAATTCAGATTATGCAGCGTCCGTGATCCTGGCCTTATGGCCGTCTGTTAAAGGCGTATTAACAGCTGGACAGTGTCCTCGTGTAAAGAGGTTGTGATCTTCCTGCCCTGTCCCTCACTTTACTACAATTCTCCTTACCTCTTCGTGGGATCCACGACTCGTAAACCAAGAGCAGGCTGAGTGCAGTGTCGTCTAGATAAAAGGGATGGTTTAAAATCTAAATTCTGATTACATGGGTTTGAAGCTGAAGCTATTTTACATAATTTTATTCATGTTTCTGCCTACAGTTAAGCTAATTAACTGCTGTAATATAATTACAGTCATGAATTTAAGAATTGTTCCTTTTAATTATTGTTTTTATACAGTTTATAATTTATTGAACATTACTGTCTTTTATCATATTGCCTATTAATAAAACCAGTAAGGCAGTAAACTGTGTATCATGCCTACAATGCTCTCATTAACTAACTAAATTATTGCAATAAATAAGCACTTGTAAATTCCAAAGTACAGTAAAAACAGTAAAATTAGTAAATATTTTTGCAAGTTTGTGTGTGTGTGTGGTATATATATATATATATATATTTATTTTTTTTTTATCAAAATTTTAAACAAAATTGTATGTAAATTAATCTAAAAGTTTTGATGCAAAAGTACTTTTTGACTTTATTATTATTATTATTATTCCCTGCATTAAATTGATGATTTAGAAAAATCTGAACATAATAATTTAGTAGCACTACTGGTCTCACTTTAGTACCACAAATGAGTATCTTATTTTTGTTAAGAGTAATGGCCCATATCCTCAATGTGGCTGTCAATGCGGTCAATTTTTAATTTTTATTTTTATTTTTTTACATTTGAATAAATAATGACACAGGTTCTTCAGGGAGGCTTGAAAGCATTGATCCAAGAATAGCCCTGCTAAAAAATTAATGTTCCCTTCACGCTCGTCTTAGCCACCCAAACAGTGCTATAGATCGCACCAGACATGGCAGTTTGAAAGATAAATCAGTTCCTTCATCGGCTACAATGTATTAACAGCCACTGTGTTTGTCTACCATGATCAGCTGTTAAATGCTTCTCAGAAGAGAAGCCAGCAAGACTGCATCACTGCATCATTGGTGGTGATTGATTCTCGTTAAAGTACAGCAGTCAAACTTTTTAAACATTGGTTTATCAAGATGCGACGTTTGGTTTCTTTCAGCCTATCTGCCAGAGACTTAATGATCTGGAGTGAGTCATCAATTTAACAGTGTCTGGATCAAAATGTGATGTAATATAAATCCCAAAAGGTTCGGGTAATGGGTGACTGCTTAGTGTATTGATTTTAAGATCTTGAAACCGCATTAATCACCAGTCATTGATACCTTTCCTCAACAAGATTGCTGTTGTTTAAGCACATAGATTTCAGTCGTCATGCACCAGTGATTTACTGCTTTGGGAATGCATATTTAATTCATATCTGAGAGCAGGGAATACTGGAGTTTCCTATGATTTGATGAATGCAGCATTTGAGATTGTCCATTACTGTAGTTTGTAAATACTGCTCATAGACCCGTGTTCATGTTTAACTCCAATCTGATCTACGGGACAGATGTGTGCCATGCGGTTATCAGGCATCTGAGGAGCTTGTGGAGGTTTCAGCAGGATTTATGTCCTTAAAGGAACAGTTGACCCAAAATATGAATTCTGACTTCATATACTACTAGTAATTCCAAACCTGTATGACTTTCTGACATTAAACACAAAAGGAAATGGGTATGCCGGTAGTGATGGGTAACGTTAAGGTTTTAACGGTATTACTACTTTTATCGATACCACATATCGATCCAGTACTTTAACGACACTCTTATCTGTCATTTTTTTGTGTTTTTAATATTTAAAAACAATATGTAATAATGAAAAAAACTAATTGAGAAAAGAATTAACACTTCAATTTTTTTCAACGTAAAATAATCTATAACCTAACAAACATCAGTGTTTGAGTAAATATTACACAAACAAAGCAAATGATTGTAAAAAAATGAACACAACTATTTTCCTGAAAAAGAATGTGGTAGACTGCAAGAAGACTAAACATTTTTAACCTTTTAACTGCAGCTTTAACCAAACAAATCAGCTTTGGCTAATGTTTGTTTAATTAAAACACATTCACATAAATTATGTCAGATGAGATGTTGACAGGTTTATTGTCAGTGACATTATTCTATCGTAATTTTAGTAACTGGTTATGAAATAAAAAGTCTCTCACCTCAGAAAAGCAAACTATACTGTCCTGCCAGACGATATAACGTGTTCGTTGCATGCATAAATTTGCTTTGATTTTATGTTCTAACTATATATATATATATATAGTGGATCACGGCTTGATGATCATAGGACACTGTGGGTCCCAAGGCCAAACCACTTTTTTGAGAACCACTGCTTCAGATCGTTTGGCTTCTCTTTGCCATTGTCACTCTATTAAGCGCAAGCTTTCGTGTTGTGCGCGCACGAGCTCTGTGTACAGCAGAACCTATGTGCAGAGATTGCTAATAACAAGTTCAGGCAAATGTCTTTAATATTATCGCAAATTAGAAAAAGTTCAAGTATGCTAGGTAACAATTATTTAGCAATAAATAGGATTTTTTTTTTCTGCAGTACCGTTAGCAAAACCGTTAACGTCAGAGCTTATCGATACTTCCGTCTTTTATAATTTAGCACCGGTACCGAGTTTCGGTACACATCCCTATATGCTAGTTGGTCTTTTTTTGTGCAGTTACATTAAGCTGCCATGCTTCTTTTGTGGAAGTCTCGCTATAAAAAAAAATCTTGAATATAAGTTGGTAATCACTTTTAGTGAAGAGTTAACTGTGAATCATTGAATTCAACTTGAGAACTAGATCAGTTCAATTACTTAATTAATAGTTAAGCCTTTTTTTGTGAATTGAATCATAAAGAGATCTGATTAAAAATAATTCAATTTAAAAATGAGACTGGCTTCCCTTATAAAAAGAAGTCAAGATTTTATTGGATAACAACTTAAAACTTAAACAAAAAATCTGGAAACATGTCTTTTTGGTACTATTTTAGTGTTTTAGTGTATGCTTCAGAAAACTCCAAAAGACTTTATTCCCAATTTACTGTAATTGCTGTGAATAGACTTTCCGTCATTTTGTCTATTGTGTTCAGGGGAATAAAGAAAGTCATACAGGTTTAAAAAGACATGAGGTGCAGTAAATCATGACAGAATTATTATTTTTAGGTGACCTATTCCCACGAGTAGTTTGGATCTCTTCAAAAGGGACTCATATGTGATGTATAGCACTCTTGTTTTTATATTAGAACATTTTGCCACCTGCCACACTGCCATCCTCCCCCACTCCTCTGTCCCCACCCTAAAAAAGAGTCGAACCTCACATTGCTCCTCCCAGTTCGCCCTCTGAGTGGCTGCTTTCAGCACCGTCTGAATATTTGATGAGTAATACAGGTCATTTAAGTCAAAATGACATGCGTTTGTGTGAGCCCAGATCGAGGGGCTTAAAAAATTAAAAGAAGCTGGAAGCCCGAGCTCTAAAGATGCGGCTGGGTCCCGGCTTCTGCAAGCATTTGGTCAAGGCGTCATTGTGGGCAGTTTCAGGGAGGAATAGAGCATCGCTGGGGCTCCTCAGCCAGGTGAGAGCGACTCAGGGTTGGTTACGATAGGAAATTGTGGTATACTTCGTGGGATGGGCGTTTCTTTTGTTGCCTACCTACTAGTCAGGTTGGGCCACGTCGCAATGCTGTGTTAGGCTGTATTTTATAAGCATATTCCTCTGTATTTTAATACCTAGAATATATATTTTGTTAAATGTGTTTGGTTTGTTGCTTGCTTTGAATTTTAATACAGTAGTATATTCAGTCATGTGCTCTGCTTCTATTTAATTTAGAATTAATGGAAAATCGTGCTTCGTGCTTCTGAAATATGTTCGATTTTATGTCTGTGATCAGCTCCAGGGTTCATGAAATTTATTTAGAAGAAACACCACAGTGGCGTACATATCTAAAATGTCCAAAATGCTTTTCTATGATTAACTAAACAAAGGTTTCTTACTGACAGGCCACCGAGAGTGAGCCCGGCGACATGGACCTCAGTGGCCTCCCCGAGACAGCCGTTGACTCCGAGGAGGATGACGATGAGGAAGATATCGAACGTGCCTCAGATCCCCTCATGAGTAGAGACATTGTCCGAGACTGCCTGGAGAAAGACCCCATGGACCGAACGGATGATGACATAGGTGAGCGATTCACTTAAACCATCACGCTAGAACATGATTCAGACACCAGAGTTTGCTTGAGGTAAAAAGAGGAGATTCTCGAAAGCGATGAAATAATTTACCAGGAAAGCAAGGCAACAAAAGGTCGGGGAGAGGGGGGAGACGTGTTGTTTTTTTTCTAGGTCACCCTCTCAGCCGAGCCTCTTGGAGCACATTAAAATTTGATTGGCTGAGCCGCATCCACGGCTACGCTTCAGTTGTGCTGTGCCAAGCACAGGTCATCGAGTACCCAGACAGGCCACGGGCACGGAACAAAATCCAAAATCTCTTGTCTTCACTCTCTTCCATCTCAACTCAACCACTGTCACACTAGCTAAAGCCAGATACTTGATTTGGTTGGCCTGTCGAGCATGGAAAGAAAAACTATTATCTTGCTGCCCGATGCCGGTAAATCATATTGATTGTAAAATGAATGATTACGTTGCAATAAATGAACTCAAGAGGTTAAATGTACCATGTTGTTTGCAATGAAATGGCCAGCAGATTGCAGACGTGCTAAGCTGTCAAAAAGAGAAAGACAAACTTGCCATAAAAATGAAAATGGATTCTATATGAGCTCTTCTGGCCTTCTGGACTTAAATCGCACTTTTCACTCTCACTAGTTTATTTGTCTGCTGCTGTTATAAATCTGAATGTGGTGTAAATGGCTTTCTAATCTTAATGTCACAGCATTATAAAAGGACACGTAATTATGTCTTTATTTTATTTAATATTTATCAACATTTTTTTCTCCACATCGCACATCTCAATGACAACTGAGGGATAGTTGTAATTTGGCTAAAACGTAATACAGTAAGCAATTACAGAGAAATATCACATACTTAATATTAAAGTGGTTTATTTTACTCATTACTTCTTCATCATTGAACTTAATTTGTCATGCAATAATTTTTTTACTTTACATTTCAATGGTGAAAATTGAGCATCTGGTAGAGTGAAAAAATAAAATCTCTGAATAAAATACATTTGGAAGGTAGCAAAAACAAATAATAAATGGTTCTATGACAGTATTATTTTAACTTCTATATAACAAACGAACAATAATAATATTAATAAAACTATTTACTTTAATAAAACCTCCTGGGGAGTGTCCATAATTGAAGACATAATATTCCGTTTCATTTTTGGTTACTGTGCAAATGGATTTTGTCATGTATAATATGTCCTGTATATTGCATAGCAGGATTAGCTGGTTCTCAGAAATAGCTTCGTATTAATAATGCATTTGATGCCTGGTTGCTGTTATTTTTATAGCCATGGAAAGAATGTTTTTCCGTTCTCCATGTGGGAAGAACAAACTGCATCTGATAGAGAGAACAAATATCAATGAAAGACTTTCAAAGACTCTCGTGTATCTCACTTAGTCTAAAATGTGACTTACACTTCTTGTTTCTCAGAGCAACTGTTGGAGTTCATGCACCAGCTACCGGCCTTTGCCAACATGACCATGTCTGTCAGGAGGGAGCTTTGTGCTGTCATGGTGTTCGCTGTGGTGGAACGGGCCGGCACAGTCGTCCTTAACGATGGCGAAGAGGTCAGTCAGACTCACCAAGACATGAGCCAGTTGCATTAACCTTTATATGAAGCCACAGTTTAACCTTTATATCAGTTTAACATATATGGGGTGACCTGCTTACACTGTATTTTTACTATTTCTATTTTAGTTCTTTCTTTAAAACCTAATCGTCTTACTTTTTGAAGTTATGCTATTCACTTTTAAATTTTCACTAGCTTTCACTTCAGTCTCATGCTAATTTGCTTTGCTTATATGTACTGCCGTCCCCCGCCTCCCTTTCGTCACAGCCAATCAGTCATTCAGCTTCTGCACTGTTAAACCTGAATGGATGCCAGCATTCGGCATCTTGAGATTACAAGATGCCCGCGGTACAGCGGGAATCACTTATCTCCTTATCTCAGTATTGACATGCCAAAAAGAGCCATTTTCCCCCCTAATGCATCCTTATAATTGAAAGCAGGACAGAGCTTTAGGCTTGTACAGTTAAGTGTGATGACATGTTCACTGTTATCAATGCTCAAACTAAAAGAAAAATCAAGTAATTAGGTACTTGTGCACAAGTTTTGTATTTCACCACAAAGGGTTATAATACAAACTGACATGTTTTTTGTAATTCAACACTAAATATAAATCCTATGTCCTCCTTTGTCTAACTGTTAACTTGTCATTGTGTCTTTGTTATAGCTGGACTCATGGTCTGTGATTCTGAACGGCTCAGTGGAGGTGACGCACCCAGATGGCCGGACGGAAATCCTGTGCATGGGCAACAGCTTCGGTGTGTCCCCCACCATGGAGAAAGAGTACATGAAAGGGGTGATGAAGACCAAGGTGGATGACTGCCAGGTGAGTCGACATTCCAAAATCTGTCAGAATTTAAAAAAATCCTATTTTCTGCCAAAACAAGAATTTCACATCGTAAGTGATTGCATTGTGTAAAGAAAATGAAGCTTATTTTTTTGCTTAGTTGAATGTATGGATGCAATAAACTTTATCAAAGACACATCAATTATATTTTTAATACCAATACAAATATTTTTGAATAAAATTATTTTATTTGTAATTGTAATACAAATAATATCTCAGTGCAAATTATGAATGACTGTATTTTCTTTATTTTGATCAATAAAAAAATTCTCATATTCCTGCCCATCTTATTTTAGATGTTTGCAGTGCCTCATTTAGTGCAGGAGTGATATGTTCCTGCCCATTCATTAAACATGAGAATAATAGGGGTGATTAGTGAAAATTTAGCAATAATGAAATCTTCTCTCTGTTTCAATGCACTGCCGTAATTATCATGGGGAAATCATTTGAAAATGCTGCTGTGTCTTAAAAAAGTGATTTACTCTCTCCTCACGTTTTGTGGCTGCTTGCTCACTTTTGCTCCCATTTTCTCTCTGTCAGTTTGTTTGCATAGCACAGCAAGATTACTGCTGTATCCTTAACCAAGTGGAGAAAAACATGCAGAAGGTGGAAGAGGAGGGCGAGATTGTGATGGTGAAGGAACACCGTGAGCTTGACCGCACAGGCACCAGAAAAGGACACATTGTCATTAAGGTGAGAACAAGTATGACATGTTTTTGTTTTTTTACAACCAGAGGTAAAGAAATGTTCAGAAATGTGACAAAAAAGCTAACTGGTCTCATGACAGAAATGTACCTCTGGGAACCTTTTTGCAAGATGTGAAATGCGTACAAATAAGTATATATTACTTTAAGTTTGTTCGTTAGCTCAACCAGCATGGAATTAGAATCTGAATCCGTGGAAACAAATCTTGTCAGAAACATGACTCTGTGAAAGAACTGAAATTGGCCATTTCAAGTCATAACTGTGGTGACATCTACAAAAACATCACCACATACCCTAAAACACACCGTATTTATGTTCATCTCTTCCGTGGAAACAAAAATCACTTAAAGTCACATAAATCATAGCTCACATCAAGATGTAATACGTTATTCCAACTCAATTTTGTGTCACTTGAGCCAAAAGAAATGTTATTGGAGTTTGCAGTCTGAATTGAAACCAATGAGATGTGACTCACTGCAAAAACTGCGTTCTATAGGAAACATTGACTCGCGCTCTCAATTGACATGGCATTTGTCCTGATTTACACAGATGCATTGAACACAGCCTTTTATTGATTCCTAAACATGGAAATATGCTTAGCACAGTAGAAGCATATATAGATAGAATATCAAATTTGTTCCACGAGCCTAATAGCGTGATAAATGGAGTGAAGGGAAATTTGCCCAACAACAGTAAAGCTCGATTAAAAATGCACTACTTTAGTGTCCTTTTAAAGAGCATGATTGTTTTTTTCAGGGCACACCAGAGCGTCTTACCATGCACCTTGTAGAAGAGCACTCGGTGGTGGATCCCACCTACATCGAGGACTTCCTGCTTACCTACCGCACCTTCCTGCCATGCCCTATGGTGGTAGGCAAGAAACTGTTGGAGTGGTTTCATGACCCCAGCCTCAGGGACAAGGTACATAGACACTCTTACGCAAGCACTCAAGTCAATCAGTGCTCGAAGAGATGAACGATTAGTAACGTCATATTTCATCAGGTTACACGGGTAGTCTTGCTGTGGGTGAACAATCACTTCAACGACTTTGAGGGTGATTCCGCAATGACGCATTTTCTTGAGGAGTTTGAGTACAATCTGGAGAGAGAGGTCAGTTGTGTGCAGTAAAACCTTTGATTTCTTTGTGGTCTTCAGCTTTGTGGCGGATTCGACAGCAAAAATCTCATGTAATGCCTTTCTTTGAACCA